>OX637781.1:3000000-3571665 GCA_951802395.1 Volvariella surrecta | reverse complement strand
ACCCTAACCCTAACCCTAACCCTAACCCTAACCCTAACCCTAACCCTAACCCTAACCCTAACCCTAACCCCTAACCCTAACCCTAACCCTAACCCTAACCCTAACCCTAACCCTAACCCTAACCCTAACGTGAGATTGTCTTGTGCTCATTCCTTCACAACGAACTGATCACAAACCGATATATTAGCTAACCCTAACCGAACCTACCTAATCAGGCAATAAGTGGCGGTTGTACCCCACTTAATAGGTTACCAAAAGTAACCCCAAGTCTGTTAGATGTCCGAGTTGCCCGAACGGGCCGGACGGGCCGACTATCCACGCCACTTATCGGTGGCAACAATTTTCGCCGGTAAGGAATAACACCGCTAACCGGTGTGGCTTAGTACGCCACCCTATACCCGATCGGAGAAATCGGGTTCACCGGCAAAACCTCGTATATCGGCATCCCGACCGAAAACGCCACTGACGACACAACTCCGCGTCAAACCCGCCACAAACGCCACATCGACTGCTGCCGCAGTCGATATCCTGTACAGTCCTCGTTTGTACAGGATCGGATGGGACGGATTTGTTGCGCGATAAGGTCAGGAGTTCATTGATACTAATCGATCACAGATATATCTACGATAAGAACGATCGCGATCGATAAAGAGAACCGCATCGAGTTAGAAACAGCCACTGACGAGTCTATAAAGACGAAAGAGCTGCTGAGGTTCGTTCCTCAGCTCTTTGGCTCTAACGCCCCCTTCTCTTCAGCCTTGAATCCCGCTCGCGACCTTCGGTCGCTCGCTTGTGCCCTAACCCTAAGGGCTCGATAATCCTGACATGGTCTTAGTTTCCCTCCCTTCTTAGGTATGAAGAAGAACGAGGAGGCCACATTGGAGGAACTTGGTCGGATGTAACCCTTCTTGAGATTGTCGTCGATGAATTTGTCTAATTCCTTTGTTTGAGACTTTGGGAGAGGATACAACCTGCAGTTGAGATCCTTCCCTTCCCATTCAGGTTTGAAGTCGATGGGGTGATCCCATTTTTGTCGTTTAGGTAGTCGGGTAGATGCCTTTTCATCAAAAACCTTAAGGAATTGTCGGTATTTCTTAGGAATTTTCCATGAAGAGGGTATGACGTGGTTAACTCCCTCAGCGATCACGGATTTTAATCGGATCCAAGTGCCTTTGACCGGGGAATAGGTAATTCTGGGGTCATGTTGGATCTGTCATATCGTAATCTGCTGATCGGGGTGCTCGGTACCTGTGAGAATCTGCGATATGGTTTCTTCCCAGGGTGCTGGTCTTTGGAATTCGATTGTGCTTTCTTTCCAATCGATAGATGGATTATTATCTCGTAACCAGGGGAGGCCTAGTATGACGTCTTCTTTCCCCAGGGCTGCTTCTAAGAGCTGCACCTCTGAGGCGTCTTCTGTGTCGGTAGTTATTCCGAGTTTAACTTGTCTTCGTATCATTCCTTGTCGGTTCGTTGTTCCATCGGCGTTATAGATCTGGATGGGTCGGATAATTCGTTGCATATGGATTCCTTTTTGTGAACAAAAACGAGAGCTAATGAAGTTTCCCATCGCTCCCGAGTCAATGAGGGCATTGACTTCGACGGTTTTCCCTCTATTGTCTGTCAATATGACGGGGATTCTTAAAGAATTCTTATTGGCAGATAAGGGAGAGAGATATACATGAGGAACAGGCGACGTCGATTCGATGTTCCTTTCTAAAAATCCATTTCCTTGCTGGCTAGATCTAGTTCATCCATGATTTCTAATTTTTCTCCATCGTCGGCTTCATCCAATAAGGCGCGTAATCGCCTTCGTAGTGGGGCCTTGCCCTTAATCGGTCTTCGGGAGGTTTCTGGCTTCCTTGGGCATTCGCGGGAAAGATGTCCCTTCTGTTTACAGTGGAAACATCGTCCTTCCTTGATTAGCCGGGTTCTTTCTTCTGTGCTCATTCGATCGACATCCATAGCGTTGGGGGCCGGGGAATTATATGTTTTGAATGTCAGATCGGAGTTTATTCGGGCTCCTCTATAAATAGAGTCTACCCTTCTCAGGTTGGCTTCCACCCGTTGTGCTAGCGCCTTGGTGGCCGCATAGTCTACCGGTGCAGGTGTTTGGGTAGCCACGGTTATTCCTACGGTAGGATGGAGTCCTCTTAAGAAGTAACTCTTGATTTGTTCTTCCGTGAGATCTCCAATGATGTGAACTAGCCGTTCGAATTCGTTGAGATAATTGGTTAATTGCCTTTTTTCCATTCTAAGTCTTTCGAGACTAGTAAGCGCGGCTTCCTTTCGGTCAGGTGGGAGGAAGTTGGCGTTCATTCTTTCCCAGAACGCTTCTATTGTTCCGAACATTTCTCCTCTACGGGCGTTTTGTTCGTTGGCCGGGATTCGTTCAAAGGCATTTGTGGCCGTTTCAATGAAGTTATTCTTCCAATCGGCAGCACGTTTGTTTGAGTCTTCGAAGTTGGAAAGGATCCATGCAATTTTCTTTGCATGGTTATCGTAGACTTGGGTGTTAATTGACAGGTACAAGTTGCACGTATTCTGGAAGGTTTTAATGTCATCTTCGTTCCCTGTGAACTTAGCAAGGGGAGCAAGTCTGAGTTCACGTATTTCTGCCATTGGGGGTGGGGGAGGAAGAGGGGGTTCTGGAGATGGGATTCGCGAAGGGATTGGGGTGGGTTCTCGAGTTGGGTAAAGGGAGAGTTGGGCGAGTTGTTCCAATAGTTGGTCTGCTTCTTGGGTAAAGTTTCCGTCGTCGTCGTCTAATGGGGGTACTGAGGAAACTGTTCTTGAAGGACGAAGTGATGGGTTGGGTTGATCTATGTCTATCTGTTGGATGGTACGGTCCCCTTCTTCTGAAGAGTTATCTGAGTCTGAATCGTCTACTTGGTCGGGGACGTCGAGTTGTCTTCTGGCGAATACCTGATCGAGTGGGTTGCTCCGCATGATTCGCTTTGTTTCCTTGAATTTAGACGAGTGGACGATTCGTCCGTTGTCTTCGTATCTCCACCTCCTGGAGGCGAGTTCGTAGTAGATCTCTCGGTTCTTTAATCTAAGCCTTCCTTCAAGATACGCTGTCTTTTGAGGGATTTGGGTCCAATCTGCGCTTCATCGGATTCGGGGTAGAGGTTCCAGAGCGACTAGGTTGTCGTTGGATTGATGAGCTTAACCTAATGTTACGACCTTGCCTAATCTATATAGGCTGGGGGTCGATGATCGTTATGCGAGTTTCGTAGTGAAACAAAATAGACAATGATGCTTATTGACACAAGAGATTAAGCTGAAGTTACATGGAAATGTACCGAGGCTTATAAGGTATAGGTGTCTGAATAGACCACGTAGAGTGTACGTGGCGTATTGCTAAGTCCGGTAAGAGAATACGTGTCGATAAAGGATGAACTGCTGTAGCGAAGATGAAAAGAGTAACGATACGTGAAAGATACGTGTATACTACCGAAAGGAGAAGGGGGACACGTAGTATACTGAAGGAAATGATAGTCCGGTGTACAGCATGAAGGAAATAACCAGTCCGAGGATAGGGGTGAGAAATAAAAGATAGGGGTGTCACCTTAGTCCGTAACAGTGTCTAGATTATTCTAGGACATTCTATGAGGCTGTGTCAATACAATGGGTCTAAGTTCTAGAGTGCTGAGTAAGTGCATCTGGAACTTGGATGAGTAATAAAGGGATTGGTACTGAATGGTGCTTATGAATGAAGTGTCTAAATATAGATTCATGTCTTATCAGACATTGATCAATATAAATGGTACAAAAATAGAATTAAATGTGTAGAGGTCTTATGAAAACTGTGACATAGACATAATGGCCTTGCCAGATTTATTGGCATCAAAGAAATTACATGCATGATTTAACTCCATTTTTAACAAGAGTACCTCTTCATTCAGTTTCACCATGTTTTTAAGACGGTTTTGCTATCTCGACTCACAATGGTTTTGCAACCATTGGTGTAACATCATCGAGGATAGTTTCGACTAGAAATAGAGATTTACTAGGCCTCTAACTGCTTCGTCGTAGTTGCACTACAGATAATCGCCGTCTTCGTCAGTTCACTGATGAACATACCCTTTATCGGGGCAAAGTAGGATTACAATGGGTATAAAATCAAGTACAGACTGCTTCAAATCAGTATCACTCATCCTATTGTGACCACAGCATAAATTCCATCATCTGTATGTCATGCTCCGCCATAATCAGCATGCCATCTCGTGCTCCTTCAGGCCTCCATAGATCAGGTCCATAATGAGTATTCATCGGATATCGAACTTGTCCAATATTGCCTGCCCAATCAAAATCTAGGAGAAAGACAGGTGATCCAGCAGTACTGCTTGATGATGAAACCATAACGTTGGTATCTCGGATGTCGCCATGCACATAGCCCCGCTGGTGCAGCTTGTTCACAATTTCTTGAATCCTCTCCGTAACAACGGAAGATGGAGAAGATCGGTGAAGCTCGACATATTCTTCACCAACAAATGCCATCACAACCATATACCATCCACCTGGAAGACTCTCGAAACCCAGAAGTTTTGGTGCAGCTTCGATTGATGCACAAAACTCGTGCACCTCCTTCGAATACTGACGAACAAATTTGATACAAATATCGTCGCCGCCTTCACTCGATTTCCCATGAAACACGAGCGATCTAGGGTCCATATGAGAAAGATAAGCAAATCTTCGTTCCTTGGAGTCCACAAGTGACGTGAACGTCGTCGGATATGGAAATAATTGGTTGGGCTGGGGTCGTGACGTGAAAGCTGGCCCAGTTGGCACAGCGTGGTGGAATTCGTCTTGATCGTAATACTCCTTGATTTGCTTAAATGCTATAGCACATGCTCCAAGATGCCGCGCGGCCATCCTCCTGAATCTACTATCCGAAGAGTGAAAATGGAATGGGACAGCCGGAGAGAGGACCTGAAGATTAGGGCGAGTGTTCCATGCTGCACCAGCAAAACAAAGGTATGGACCTAGAACGACGTTCAGACGAGAAAACGAGGACACAGCCGGAAGAACGGACCAAAAACGAGGATAATCAAACAAGGAAGCGCGGAACTCAAGAGTTTCGGGGCCACCTTCCGTGTCATCTCTAGGTAATATAGGGCAGCCTGGAAATACGGTTCAGCTCCAGTGGACCCCACTTCATTCTTAAATTCCGCAAGAGCCACAGGGTATTTTCCCGAGGTGAAGTCGTCATCCGTCTCGAAGTTCGTCCTGCCAACCTTGCTCCGCTCTAGGTGTAACCCGTACTCCTCTAGAATATCCTGAACTTTGTCCCGGCGGTCGTTCTCTGACTCATAAATTTCGGACATGGCAACAGTTAGCTCCCAGACGACGTCGTTGTCTCTTTTGGTCGGTTCGTAGTTCTCGCAATTGGCTACAAATTCGCCGAATACCCGATGAAGAAGCGTGACCGGGATCGCGTCACTGGCTGAGAAAGGGCGATTGCAGGCTATGGCCTTGGTGGAAACACGTTGCCGCAACCGAAATACTCCTGATTTGCCCTGCTCTGACGGAGACTTTGATGGTGACTTGTCAAGGAACTTGGATCGTCGAGCTTCTAATCCATCCGTGTTGGCAGATATTGTATATGACGTTGGGGCAATCCTACTTGTCCGTCGATCTATTCCTCAAAAAGCGATAAGCGTAATTTGCACGAGCACAGTAATACTACATACCAGGAGGAGGCTCAACCACGATGTGGAGGCAGCCAGCAGGAATTCCATTCGAAAATAAATCAGACAACCTTTGTGACCCTATCAAAGCCTCGTCTGGAAAGTGTTGACGAAGGTTCTCGTTAATATGTCGATCGATTGGGATGGAAACATTCCAGAGAGTCAAATCGTTTGAAGAGATACGGTCGAAGGCCGGTGATAATTCTATCCTGATCTCCTTCTTGAGATCTGTGACGTACATGTCGGAGCTGATTCTGATGATGAATATTTTGGTGACATCATTGCCGAGTACGAGGCAGTTGAGAGTGAGAGTTTCTTCGGGGAAAAAATGAGCGCACAACATTGAAAACATAAGTTCTGGACTCACTGGGAGAAGGGACCTTGACGACGACATGTAGGTTCTCCTCAACCAGATCTGTAAACACCTCGGAGAGGCGCTTCACGGGTATCAATCGTTTTGTATCATCTAACTTGAGGTTTGAAACTTTCTCTTCGAAATCTTCATCGGCATCGATCGGTATGGAGACCTTCCAGAGATCAAAGCTGTTAGCTGCCATGTAGTCGAACACAGGTGTCTTCTTGAGCTTGATGGCATCCCTTAGGTCTCCGACGGTCCTGTTTTCGCGAATCTCGACAGAAAATATACGAGTGGCATCATCGCCGAGCACCCAACAGTTGAGTCGGAGCTGAGGGACATCGGATATCTGCGTCAGACTCCTACCTGTTGGAATGGTGAATAATTCTATAGAAGGGCAGACTGGACAGTGCTCACTGGGAGAAGGGACCTTGACGACGACATGTAGGCTCTTCTCAACCAGATCTGTAAACACCTCGGAGAGGCGCTTCACGGGCATCAATCGTTTTGTATCATCTAACTTGAGGTTTGAAACTTTCTCTTCGAAATCTTCATCGGCATCGATCGGTATGGAGACCTTCCAGAGATCAAAGCTGTTAGCTGCCATGTAGTCGAACACAGGTGTCTTCTTGAGCTTGATGGCATCTTGTAGGTCTCCGACGGTCCTGTTTTCCCGAATCTCGACAGAAAATATACGAGTGGCATCACCGCCGAGCACCCAACAGTTAAGGATAATTGTGGTTGACATTGAGAAACGCGAGGAGAGGAAGGAGGAGCGAAGCGTTTGTTCACATGTTTGAGGATATTTGGCTAGGACTTTGAAACTGGGATTCCAGCCAAACCCTCAACCTCAGGCCGCAGTCAGTAACCCCGACTCGGCTCGGATTGTATCTCACCTTCATCTTCAACGTCTGGTTTACCGAGGTGACGCAAAGATACAAACAAATGGATTACTCGCGCGAAAGCAGATAGAGAACGGATCACATTTGCAACAAAGCAGAGGCAAGAATGAAGTGCGTGAGGTGGAGGTTACGGACCATTCGGTTGCGTCGTGTATGCGAACCTTGTTACTCTGTAGGGCTATTAGATTCAACGGAGTATGACCTGCACCCCCCGTGCAGTACCGAAATATCCCTTTGAGTATCCCGCGCCAATAGCTAATCACGTTCAAAGACTCGCACCGTGCGTGTGCACCAATTGAGCTGGTGAACTGCTTCGGTCTGAAAAGGTTTTTACTCGCCTTCATCTATATTTTATGAGAAAGATGACACTTTTTCGAATTTCTCTCGCTAGTAGAGGCTATTTATATAACCAGACAATGCCTGTCAATAGCTCAAGTCTTCACGTCTACATGCTACTGTGATATCAGCGACCTGCAAAGGTGCGTAAATCTTGGATTGCTTCCGAGTCCAGCATTTTTCCTCGATGATTGTGTTTGGACGCTTAGAAAATTGTAACCAAATAAGTTGCACACCATCAAGACCAACAACGATGCCCGTCGGCCCGACTTGATCTGCGACGAAAAAGACATCGAGGCCACCTCCATTTCCAAGATCAAAAACCGTTTCGCCCTAACACGAGCATTTGCAAATGTGTTCGCCGATTAGGTGTATCTGTCCACCGACTGAAGACCTGCAATTGCGACAGCAACTTGGAACAAGGTTTCAATTCTTGGAAAGACTTGCGAGTTGTTCTGCGGTACAACCAACCGTGGAAGCAACTGTGGTGGAATCAACCACGGGCAAGGACTGAAACGAGAGCTTACAAGTGGCATCTGATTCATCCCGAGTGCTCTCACTGTAATCATCGTTGACTATTTCGGTGAACATCTCAGGGGTCGTCATAAAGATGTTTGTATTTGTGAAATCGTGTAGGATAATGGAAGTGAGACAGATAAACAGATTTTAGTGCACAAGGCTCTCATGGTGCACTCGTTTTCATGGTGCCATTCTGTTGTTATGAGAACCCAGCAAGTAATTTTGACAAACTAGGTTTTGAGGCATTGCCTGCGCAAATGCTACGCCAGGGTTCCTTTTCAGAATGCGTACAAAGTGAATCACATATATTATATACAACTCGTGGTCATTGAGGTCTACTACACATACACGAAAGTAAAAGTCCGCACTTCATGAGGACCATTGAACCCAAACGTAAGCGATGAGCGGAATCCGTAATGTCATGGGTAACAATTGTCCAATGCAACGGAAAAACAAGTGAAAAATTCCAATAGCAACCGAGATAGAATGTACAGAAAATGTCCGAGTCCAGAGCAAATGAAGATATCGTGGTCAGTCATATGGTGGATGTCGATCCCGACCCACCGTCACCGCCATGTCTAACTGCTCTCAAAGCATGCAAGAGGGCTGCTTCCGTCATAAATGGTTCCACTGCCTCTCCTCCCCCCTCTCTTCCCGTCCCTCCCAAAAGATTCGCTCTCAGGCATAATCGGGACTCGAGGTGAGAAGGGGAGTTGGCATCGAATCCGCGTCGTTCCCAAGATATGGCTTCAAACGCGAGCCTTCTCCTTCGTGGTCCAGGACGGTCGCGCATCGATATTGAAGACGACGGGCAGAAATGGCCAAGAAGATGGGAAAAGAAGCAGTGGCAAAAGCTGAAGAGAGGGAAGCGAGGGCGGAGGCAAGAGTAGCTCGCATTGAACTTGACGAAACAATGTTGACAAAGACATATGTCGATGCAAAACTAAGATACACACTCAAGGAACACATTCAAGACGAATCCTAGTATCGTACAGACACTTCATGAGGCAGCACCCCAACGCGAACTATGCGCTGCTCCCACCACGTTGTTGCTTGTACTCATTCAGTTCGTCTTTCACCCTGTTCAACTCTGCGCTTGCCTCCTCATACCACTTCCGCATTTGCATTTCCCTCTCCTCAGCCCTCCTTTCCCTCTCCTCAGCCCTCCTTTCCCTTTCCTCAGCCCTCCTCTCTCTCTCATCAGCCCTCCGTTCCTTCTCCTTAGCCTCTTCCAGCTGTCTCTGTGAATCTTGTCGTAACCACGCTATTGATCGCTGTAAGGATTGGATATGTGCTTGGGCCTCTGCATGTCCTAGACGAATCTATCAGGTCAGCGGTACGAAAAAAAAATGCCTGGACATACGGCCGGACGATGAAGATGCCAGGGACCCTATCGAGATATGAGTATCGTCCATTGGAGGCGGCGAATGTGCTCCATGCATTGAAGGTGGTAAGGAGCTGCCTGAGACGCTCCGTGATTGTTGTCCTATGGAGCCAGCTGAGCTCGGTGACCGCCCAATGGAGCCAGCTGTGCGCATTGAGGAATCGGCATATGCGACTGCACAGGTACAAACAATGAGTTGGTCATATGTGGCAACGCAGACTCAACATACCGTTTGGGGTCGATGGACGGGCGCCTGTGAAACTTAATCCTCCTGAAGAACCATCCGAGTCTCTTGAGCGAGCTGAAACCATCGAAGAATCTGGGTTGCCATCATCCGTGGGTGAATCTGGTTGCATTATTTTTAGCGGCGAAGGTAGGGGTAAGAAACGGTGCCGATAACAGCGCGAGTGGGGAAGGGAGAAGAGATGAGGTGAGATATGCCTTAATAAAGTCTGAGCGGCAGGGATTTCAATGTTCATCGATAAAAGCAACGGGGATTCATCGTGGACTGACGATGTGGCGCAACACCTGCCTGCCTGCCACCAACGATTACATAATTCCTCAGCTGTCAAGAAGTTCGATATGTAAGTGAAGCTCCTTGGATCACACGATTTTTCATTCAGCAGGGACATGAGCTGTGGAGGATAAATGGGCCCTCCTCAAGGAGTTTGAAAAGTCTCCTCCTCTTGGCGCTGGTCACATTTGAGGCAGATTTGGTAGAGACCTTGCTCACGACAAGGGTCATTACAACAGCAACGTTATAAATGGGAGCATCGTTCTTGACGACGACAAAGAAGTTCGTTAGGACCAGGCTGAGGGTGCCCAAGGTTCCGAATCCGGGACGAAGCGGCCTGCGCGGGCGTAAGGAACAGTTTTGTAGGATTGGATGAGTCTGTTATGATTCGCGTCTGATAAATGAGGAGCCAAGCTTGGCGCGACATAGTCAGGCCACCGCAATTACCGAAGCCACTGCCTCCACACCACGTCCACCGCCGCTGTAGCCACCAGAACCTCGACCTCTGTCACCCCCATGAGCGCCACTCCGAGGAGCAAAACCACCTCTAGAAGAACCCGGAGCAGTCATATTGAAGCTGGGGTTATGAGGGGTGGTATCACCAGCGCCAGTGTGGCCGGCACCAGAACTATTTGGAATTTTGGGCACTCGGCAATGCAGCGTCATTTCCACCTTTCGCATCAGACCGTTAACCCAGGCAATAAAAGTTCAGTGACACCCGCCATTTCCTCATGAGTTTGTTTTTTGAACTGACAGTGAGTTTGGATCATCAGTAGGTATTGTCTTCAGAGCAGAAGCAAGAAGCTAAAGCAGCAACAGTCGTTTGGCTCAGTGAACGGTTCGGAGGCCATCTGCCTGACCTCAGCGACGAATCCTTCGGTAGTCAGTGGTCAGATGGGGTCAGAGCATATTGAAAGACAAATTGTCGAATGTGATTAGATAACTCGGTGGATTTGTCGGTGTCGACCATGGCAGAGTCGCTAGCTCCAGTGACTGGGCGATACTGAACCGTGACACAACTCCGCGCGCTCGCGGCCACGCTGGAAACCGACCACATTTGTCATGACTGTCCAGCGCCACAACTCTCAAGTGAATGGATCAAAAGAAACATTCTCGAGCTTTGGATACCTGAGAATTGAAATTTTATTGCACATACTTCAATACTTGCTAGTAGTCACGTCGACTAAGTCTGGCCGGAAGATTATTTCGATTCAATTCACTATGAACGGATCCAGATCCAAACGATAATCTCAAGCCTCGACTCGCTCAGTACCTCGACTTGCCATCCATGTCTCCGGTCCCTGTGAGCGTCCGACTCGGTAAGCAGAACGACAACATAGGTGCAAATGTCGCTCACCTTGCGATTGTTTATTCTCTGAAACTTAATTCGTCTCGTAAACCACTCTTCCGCAGTTGAACCAGTCTCAAAGTCGGTGGCATTTTGTCCCTCTTTTTCAGCCTTTTCTTTCGCCTTTGCAACTGCCTCGGCTATCATGGAACTTTCGTCGACTAGTGCCCTCAGGATTACGGAGTTTCCTGGCCGTGTGAAGAACACAAGCGACCATCGTTCAAGGACGGCTTGCAACCCAGGAGGAGGCCTACACACGCTTTCAGACAAGAATGAACGAATGAATGTTTTGATACGTACACTACCCGATGTAAATTGGACCTCAAGATTCCACCGCTGAATAATGCCATTGCATCTCCCAAGTTGCAAATTGCGTGACCAGGGATGGGCTACTCACAAGTGGTCAGGTACCCCGTCAAGCATGACAACCCAATACGCACCCTAACATACTGCCATTCGTCGTATCCAGGTGGCAAGACCTGTAAGCCTCCGAGCCGATTATGAAGGAAGGATAGGGAGCCAAAATCGGTATGACTTCCAATAGCCTGTTCAACATCCCCGATCTTTTCGACTTGAACGGTTTTGGGTGGGGGATTTTTGATACACCTGGCCTCGCTTCCGCTCCACTCCTCGATAGTATGTCTCTTATTCAAAGAACCCTTTGGTAATCCTAACCGATCGTTGAAAATACCCAGGATAGTTTCGTTAACAGCCAAAGCCTTCTTGACAAACGGCGCGATTGTATCCTTCATACGGGCGATTGTCGGAGCCGGATAACCCCTTTTAGCTCGAGTTGTTGGAGGGGCAACATCAGGATCGTATGAATACGCGGCCAATGCAAGTGCGTCGTCCTTGGAGACATTGATGAATTCGACTGTATCTAGTTTTCCACTTGCATCTACGGCGTTCGCACCAGCTGCCTTGTAACTGAGAAGGTGTAGCACGAAAGCAGGAATGGTGAGAGCGGTTTCAAGGCATCAAACCAAAGCGCCGAAAACACAGAATGTGAGTGGCGCGATCGCCAATCCATTGTCTATTATCAAAGAATGTCGTAATACGCACCCAAAAGACTGGCCCTCGTCTCCTTGCTCATGCCTCATCTTCTCCTCTAGGGACAAATTCATCGTCTCAGCTCCCATCTCGAACATGGCATTCGCCTCGGCATCAGTTTCATGATTTTTCAAACTAAAGGAGCGGAGATCAGCAACAAGGGAACAAAATAACGACCCTCACGAACGGTCTTTCATCGATTCAATCAAGTATGTCAAATGAAAAGAATAATGGGTTGACATCGAGCCAGAAGGCTGGGTGACAACGCCAAAATGAGCGGACTGGAAGGTAAAAATCTCACTTACTACCAGAACCCCAATTTTGTGCCCGCTTCCCATAGCCTATCGATCTCGTTGTCGTCCCTAGCTTTGAGTAAGTGATAATCGATCACCAATAGTGGGTGAGTCGGAACATCGTCAGGAAAAGGAGGTAGGCCAGGGAAATCGGACTTTGCAGGTTGAGACATAATGAGACTCAGGTCAACACACTGGCAAGCAGAAACGGGAGGAGAATATGCAGAATCGAGGTGCATTTATGTTTAGTGATATAGGTATAAGATAGCTTCCGACGGGCAGGCACCGATTAGTATGAGCATCCAGAAGCTACATTGATCCAGAAGGGGCCGGTACTATCATCGCCAAGAGCGATAAGCGAATAGGGTTAATCATCGGCAGCATGTCTGATTTGGGACAGCACTCGTCTTGTGATACCTAATTTCCATCCGTTCTCGTGATGCATATCTCGGTTGTACGGGGCTATGTACAAATGCGCAGTCAGTTCCATTTGGGCATCCCACGAGCATGGGGTTTGATGACGTCTCATCATGGCGATAAAGCTAACCCCTTGTGGAGTGTTGTGGCCATCCGCTACAACTGCAGCTCGTCCCTACTAGAACATGAACCGTGTCGTATACTATTCCATTGTATTATTCGTGCAGAGTACACAAATTCATAAACTAGTAGTATGATTAAAATTTGCCTCATCATCTGCTGAACTGCCACTTCTATCCTGACTATGATACCCATTTATACTGTTCGCGAAAAGTGCCCGATGCGCAACTCGCTCATAACCATTATCAATCCTGGCTCCGTCCACGCCTCCTTCTGTTGAAGGCCGTAACAAGGGTTTCTTCGGTGATGCCAGTGGGGTGCGCCAAGAGTCTTCGGAATCAGATGCCTGTTAGTCTTCGCTAGTAGAAGACGAATAGTCCACGAGTCTGAGTCTAAACGATACCCTTCAGTTGCTCCTTCTTGGGTTATCAGGCCTAGGAAATGATTGTTGTGGTACCCATGAGCCAACTTGATAGGTTACGATATAGGGCGTTGCAGAGCCGTATCCGAGACTCCAAGCACTTGGTAGATAGCTCTGCGGAACGGGGCAGAGTGGAGGAAAATTTCCCCAGTATAACCGACCGGTCCAGGGGTTAGGCTGCGGTGCAGTAGTTTGAAGTGGCTGCACATATGGATGTGGTGCCTCAAACGAAGGGAACAGAGTCGGTGTGCTAGGATAAGGAGGATACCGTCCGATTCCTGAGCTCAAAAAAGGCATAGATGGAGGGAAGGTTGGTGCAATGACGGGTACAGCTTTCTCATCATCCGCTTCTTCCAGCATGCCGTGATCAGAAGATGCGCCGTCACCCGAGTCATGTGGGGGATCTTGCGGTGAGATTGGGCAGCATTGGCGAAGGCACTGGTCTAGCTGGCTGAGGGCACGTGGTAGGTACTTCCGGAGCGGTTTCATCTGGCGCTGATATGCCCTCAGGAATCGTCGCTGGTGGTCTCGGGGCTGTGTTCCCTTCTGCTTTAGCGCTCACCAAACGAACCCAATGAGCCTATAGAGCGCCCAAGCCTGAGGTGACTAGTAGGGGCAGGATGCGGGGAGGTGACCTTCAACAAAACAATAGGGGGGGAGAAAGTGCAGCGACGGGGCAAGGGAGGCACTGACAATAGCCGTCGCAATCGAAGCGACGGGGAGCTGCAGGTGCCATAACAAATCGATGATCCCAAAAAAAAACAAAACAACAGAAGCTGTAGCAGAACGGGAAGGGTCGAGATGATCTGAGGAACTTTCCATTCTTGTAGACCCCGAAAACGTAGGCAACGAACTGGAATGTTGTCCCTTTGGAGCATCGACGTGTCCCACTGGAATTCCCTCAGCCATTGTGTAAATAATATCCCAGATAGCACCGTCGACAGGCTGAGTATAAGACTTTAAACCGAGTCCTGAATGCTTCGATAGGTTCTGGCTCCCTTGAGGCCACAGGTGGGTGACCAGGGATAGGATCCGTCAAATTTGTAAGGCGGTCCACGATTTGCTCAAGCAATACAACGGACTGTTCCACTGAATCATCTTGTAGCCACTGATAAGATTCCACTAAAGAAGCTGTGACAGTTGCGGTGAGATTCTGCCGCTGTAGGAACACGAAGGGACGAACGTACAAAAATCAATAGGTTTCCTATTTCCTCCGTCCATCCTTTGCAAGTCTCATTGGGCCAGATCATTGAGTTTTTTTCCATGCGTCACCATCCAAAGGAGGTGGAGACTCGGTGAAGTTCGTCCCGCAACCCAATGCTAAGGGTCGGATAGGTGGTGAGCATCTTGGTGGTGGGGAATAGTAATTAACTACGTACTTATTTGGTAACATACGAAATGGTTGCTTGTTGCTCATCCCAGAGAGCTTGCCTTTCCAACGTAGTGTCCGTATTCATGGGGAGTACTCACGAAGCACCGTGATCTGATTGTCGAAAGCGAAATCGATAAAGGTAGCACCGCTTCATGGGGATGTCCGAGATCCACATGAACCTAGGTCAGGGACCCCCATCGTAATACCGTCTTGACATTCAGGTGGCAGCGCTCACATTCGAGCAGCATTCGCAGCAGAGGAAAACGAGGCAATCCAGACCTCGCGAAATGTTGCGTTACATGTGTTAGCGTGACACGTTCATTGGCCACGCCAAAAACTGATCATTTGAACCTGGTAGTATGTCATTGCGCGAAAGGGCGCTCACTGCTCAGGTTCACCCATTTCTTGAATTTTGGATCAAGATTAATTCATGAAACACTCTTCGGAGAACACTACATCATAAAACACAGGGCTCAATTGATGTTCATTGCGTCGTTACCTCGAACGGTCATTTCCACATCCGAAAGCTTCTCTCTAACTCCCTATCTAGACGATCTAATGGATATCCTTCGAGCCACCTGGTCGGCAAAATACAGCGGTTCGGGAACAACAAGATGAGCTTCATGTGATATTGGGCAAATGGGCATTACAGGATCATCTCTTAGCGAAATCTTCCGCCGAGGCTGGTTGGGACTCATAACGCCAGGTATTGGCAGATTACGAGAATCGAGAGATGAATGTTGACTAGGGATGTTGTCGCTATCGTCCGCCAAGGTTGTCAGGCTGAAGTCGATCGAAGAGTTGGAATCCGTCCTGCTCCTCCGCAAAGACGGTTTAGGAGACAAAATGGTTCTTTCAACAGTCATCAGAGTGTAAAGTCAACCTTGAAGCTCTCGATCGTCGGACCAATATTATTGTAGGCAAGCACTGAGATCACTGAACTCGTGAACGGTGAATCCTGTTTCCCGAAAGCTCGTCCGATGCGCTGAGTGCCAATAGCACGCCAGCCCCACCTCACTTCCTTCAAAAGACGATGACGAGGACATACAACCATGCATTCATCGTTGGATGTGCCACGGAGAGGTGGGTTGAGCGTAGTGCGATCCTCGGAATGGGCTATACAGACTGCTTTACCCGCAAATTCAGAAACCCTCCGAATGTATTGCAGCATCTTCCGTAACGAATCTTGATGGAATTTCAAAACGTCCAATGTGGCTTCGATTTGCTGCTTGAGCTGATCCATGGGGAGCAAACGAGCGCTTTCGTAGTAGGCTAACAGTGCTTCCGGGTCTACTGCGCCAACGTGCTCTTTGATTTCTACGAGGTCCGAAAAAAAACTGGTTATAGTGAACTTCTTCCGTATGGTTGAGGAGGACGATCTTGCCGCAAAGATTTGGCTTGGTGTTGATGCATCTGATTAGTTGTTCACGCTTGAAATCGGAAAGCCCAAAACGCAGATCTCGCCAGCTGAGGGGCATCGACAGAAGGACTATAAGCTTGTAGAATTCCACCTGGCCAAGTAATATTCGTTAGGTGTAGCAAGGGTTAGAAATGACAACAACCTACATTTCATGCGAGACAGAGAAATCCTCCATTTCAAACGGCGTGAAGCTGAATATGTTGCTCTGAAAGGGAGACCAATCATTCAGCTTGTCGTCACGTACCAGGTTCTAAGGGAATCGAAGCTCAATATGTCCAAGGCGTGCAAGGCAGACAGGAAGACGGTGTAATTGTGACCGTAGTTTTGAATCACCCGGGATGTTTCCCCTACAAAGTCCGTATCCCGCCAAGGGGCGTGCATATGCCAATAGTTATCCAGGTCTACCCATTCCTTCGACGTCAACCAAAATCCAATACAGAAGGACATTTGCCTGAATTTGGCTTTGAGCGGTAGCCAAACATCACCCCTCTTAAGGTATTCGATGGTTTCGACAGAAGGAAGTCCAAACTGAAGGGGTAGAAGCAAGAGGGTGAATGCGCGACGGAAAATAAAAAGGGGTTTGACTAGACAGAAACTGTCGAGCCGCTCCATGGTGGTTTCTAGGAGCTGCATAAGGCGATAGACTCCCCAAGCTTCGGGAGATTTGTAGGGGCAGGGCGCGGAGAACTTATCGTACAGGAAGCCATACGAAGAGAGGAAGTAAAGGGACGGAGCAACCATCGTGATCAGGATGCACAGGAGGATGGCTCCCGCGATGATGGAGATTACGGCAGCCACCGCAGGGTGAAGGTGCCATAAAAAGTCTATTACGCCGACGAAGAAGAGTATGACGGAGGTTTGAAGAAGTACGGGAAGAGTAGCGACGATTTGTGGCAAGGGCCCATTGTTGGAGGCCACGAAACAGAAGGTAACGTATTCGACCTTTCTCCTTGTGACTCCGCAGCGAATGATCCTATTTAAATTCTCTTAGCCATTGCAGACACGAGATTCCGATGAGCACTCCCAAGAGACTAAGTATCAGGCTGAGGAACCAGAAGGTGGTTACGCGGACCATGTAATGCTCGACACATTCTGATGGACTCGGCGTAGTTAGTGGCATTCAGCAATTGATAAGGACTTCGAATCAGGATCCAAGGGTGAACCCTCCATTGCTATGAAGTTGAGCGGTATCGTCACCGCCTTCAACATGAGCGCCAATCAGGATCCAAGGATGAGCGAAGTGCCTCCTTCAATGGCGCTCAGGCACTTGAGGCTTGAAGCGTGCGTATACTCTAAGGTGGATCGCGGCGCTTGCGTTATCTAATCATGTGATTATGTCAGCGTCGGCATAATTCTTGTCTCTTCACCATCGCGCGCATTGATCTCCACCCTCGTCAATCTCAACGATGGCACAGACACCCGTTTTCGTGATGAGTAAGTCGTGACTCATGATCCTAAATCGATACTGATGGTCCATAGATACCGCCCCTGAGCGACAGTCGGGAAGAAAAGCTCAGATCTCAAATATCACAGCAGCAAAGGTGCATGTCGGTCACTAATATGCACTGAAAGCGCGTTCTTAATGACAACTAGACAGTAGCAGATGTTATTAGGACGTGTCTAGGACCGAAATCGATGTTGAAAATGATCCTAGACCCCATGGGTGGTATCTTGTGAGTGGTGGATGACATTGTGGAAGTTTATGTTGATCGGAATCTTTCGTTCTATAGATTGACGAATGATGGGAACGCTATTCTACGTGAGATCGATGTGGCACATCCAGCAGCCAAAAACATGATCGAGTTGAGTCGGACGCAGGATGAGGAGTGTGGTGATGGGACCACGAGTGTGATCGTTCTCGGTACGTTGACATGAGTTTCGACTTTTCTATCTCCTCTGAATGCTTCTCCAGCCGGAGAGATTCTTGCTCAATCCCTTTCCCAACTTGAACGCGACATCCACCCCGTGGTCATTATATCAGCATATAACAAGGCCCTGAAGGAGGCGCTTGAGATCATCAAACGTATCTCGATCCCAATCGACGTCAACAGCGATGAAGAGATGCTGTCGCTTATAAAAACTTCCATTGGAACCAAATTCGTCAGTCGATGGTCCGACCTCATGTGCCGACTCGCCCTGCAAGCTGTCCGTACGGTTGCACATGAAGAAAACGGCCTTAGGACGGTCGATATCAAACGATACGCTCGAGTGGAGAAGATTCCCGGTGGAGAGATCGAGCAGAGTGAGGTTTTGAGTGGAGTGATGTTGAACAAGGATATCACACACCCGAACATGAGGCGCAGGATTGTGAACCCTCGCATCATTCTGCTAGATTGTCCCCTGGAGTACAAGAAGGGAGAGTCTCAGACGAATATGGAATTCTCAAAGTCTGGCGATTGGGAGCGTGCCCAGGATATTGAGGAAGAGCAGGTCAAGGATTTGTGTCGCAAAATCTTGGAATTCAAACCCGATCTCGTTATCACTGAGAAGGGCGTTTCGGGTAAGCCTTTGTCATGCATACAGTCTCCTCTGACTGACTGGCTGGTTTGTTCAGATCTCGCACAGCACATGTTTGTCAAGGCTAACGTGTCCGTAATCAGGAGAGTTAGGAAGTCCGATAATAATCGTATCGCGCTTGCAACTGGTGCGACTATTGTGAATCGTGTCGAGGATCTAAGGGAGTCAGATGTCGGAACGCGTTGTGGGTTGTTCTATATCGACAAAATTGGAGACGAGTATGTGGTGTTTACGTTCTGTCCAAAGTCATGATCTTAACCCGTTACAGATACTTCACGTTCTTGACTGAATGCAACACCCCCAAAGCATGCACCATTGTCCTCCGCGGCCCATCTAAAGATATCTTGAACGAAATCGATCGCAACCTGGCTGACGCCATGTCCGTTGCACGCAACGTTTTCTTCAATCCAACACTTGCCCCTGGCGGTGGAGCTACAGAAATGGCGATTAGCGTTGGCCTTCAAAATAGGGCAAGGAGCGTTGTCGGCGTGGAGGGTTGGCCATTTAGGGCTGTGGCCGATGCTATGGAGGTCATCCCTAGGACACTTGTGCAGAACGCAGGCGGTAACGCTATTAGGGCCTTGACGGAACTTAGAGTAAGTTTATCATATCTAGTGCACATTGAGTGTGATAACGAACGTTTGCCTTCCCCCAGGCAAAACACGCGAATGGGGAGCATTCGTGGGGTATCAACGGTGATACTGGGAAAGTGGCGGACATGAAGTCTTACGGACTCTACGAATCAGCCAGTGTCAAGGTATGTTTCACTTTCCCAGAGTTGCTCGATTACAGCGTTGGCTTGACATTGCCTTTCTCAAAGATTCAAACGCTGAAAACCGCCATTGAGGTAAACTTCTTGATCCAACGTGCACACGCTTGCTAATTCCCATTCTTAGGCCTCTCGGATGTTGTTGCGAGTAGATGACGTTGTGCAGGCTGTACGAAAGGAAAGAGATCAATCAGGTCCTGCAGCAGCCCAACCTCCCGAAGAAATGATGGAAGGTTAAGCCGTAGCATGTATGATCGGGAGTGGCGATTTATCCTCATCAGTTGTCTTCTTTTCCCGGTTATTCAACTCAAAAAAGCGCCCATCCACTAACTCTCACTTGTACTCATCGTTATGCATCCTTAGAAATGAATAAAGCGCCTTTCGGCAGCGTGGTTCCGTGGTCAGCGGAAGTCACCTTCTCGCGTTTGGAAGCAAGCAACGAGCAGAATATGGCTGATGCCTGTGCTTATCAGAGGTTCATTGAGGTGTACACGAGGCATGGCTGTTTCGGACACTGCCCCCGACCGTCAACCCTAAAATCACTGAATACCCATTCAAATCGAAGCGCACAGGGACTACTCACCTGTGCTTCAATCAAAATTAAGGAACAGGGTGAATCTCCATGGCGCTTTATCGCTTGAATTACCCAGGTAGAGTCGAACATTAATAAAGGGGCTTAGAATCACGCAGCTGACCGGTGCTATATTTGATTAACGGTCAAATGCACAGGTTGAGTATGCTTCATATCACGGCGTCATATTGATTTGAATGAGCGATGTCATCATCAGGTAAGGTTTTCAGTACCCGTGAACACGATTTAGTGGAGAATCAAGGGTGTGGCGTTAATCAAGATAAGGTTCCGTGTCCATGCTTCCCGTCTTTTATTTGTTTATGGCCAGCTTTCCAGTTGGTCACTCTGCATCAGCCTTACACTCACTTACCTCCTTGTTTCCCTGTCTCTTTTGATGTTCCAGTCGGAGCATCAGGCATCGACAAAAGAAGTTAGTTATAATACACCTATATCGCACATGTTACAGGACTACCAGGCTATAGCTACGGCACGACAAAAGATAGGACAAACGAACAATAACCAAGGACTAACAGGCAAGCAATTACGGATATTCAAGCAGGCCTGCTGATAGGTACCCGTTGGTTAGGTATTGAAACATGGTCAACCCTCTCGGTTTTGTTCTGCTACAAGAGTCAGGCATGGCATCTACGCAGTAAAACACAAACTTACTGTTGTCGTTTTTCGTGCCACTCTCTGCATGGGCAGAACGACTGGCTGCAGTTGTGTGGGCATGACTCTGGCCAGTGGTATATACCCTGCATTTGCGGGATTTATGAATCTTCCCACATTCGCCGGATAAGTGAGAAGTGATCGTCTCCTTCTTAATTATGGTCGTATCACCCGAGCGGGTTTGAGTGCTAACGTTTTTGAAGGTGCCTTGGGCGCCTTCGAAGAGGCCAGAGATAAAAGGCTGGGATTGATCGCTAGGGTAGTAGGGCTATGAAGGCTTTGGTAGGACGTGGAGGTGGCGAGGGATTGGGGCTCCACTAACTGCCCATCTGCTGGTATATATAAGCGTGCGGGAAGCGCTCTACGAGGCCGATAGCAACTATCGCTGCGCCTTCCTCAAATCAGCAGGATCATGCATTCAAGTTGGAGCCCCGATCGTGATTGCAGTGAAACCTGGCCACAATTGAAGAGATGGACCAAATCCGGATAGATCATGCAATTGGTATCCAATTTTTGTACCAAATGCATTCACGCATGGATGTACTATCCTGGCTGAACCACATATATTGACTTGACGCTGTCCAATACAGTATTAAGAGTGGCCTTGGATGGGTGCATATATGGACTATGTTCCTTTTTCCACTTGTCGATTCGGCCAGAACGAGGTCGACAGAAACCCTGATGCGCCGTCAGGCTGTCCGAGATTCTCTATCGTTAGTAGACTGCAGGGACCTCAGCCTAAATCCGAGTATGTATACTAATTGATATGGCATCTATTGAAGACAACCAGGGAGTAGACGTTTCGTCATATCACTGGTACTTCCGAACCGAGTATAAGAGGTTGTTAAATGAGCAACGACACAGAATACCTGCCTTTCAGAACTAGTGGAAATAGTTAAAATGCTTCACATCGCCCTACAAAAACCATGGTTGAATCAGTGGAAGAAGACGTTTTTCGACGTCAATGGTTTGATCATTTTTATCTCCTGAATCAAACGGAAGATCAAACACTTACCAAATGGTGTGGTAAATTTTGCATCCGTCAGTCTGGGCCAATGGTCGCATTCTCTCACTAATTCCTATTTCCCGGAAGGTTCAGATCACGCATACGGGGCAGAGACTATGATGACCCTAGTGTGTCGTCAATAAAATAATCGTCATCGCATCAGATCCTAGGCTTGCTTGATTCACAACATACATCAGGAATGCGAACGCGATTTGGACATGCCAGGACCATTGAACAAGTAAGAAAATCAAAATCCACTTAAAGTCCGTATGGAAATCAAGAGTCACATTTGAGAGCAAAAAAGTGCACTAATTCGTAGAGAAATTGCCACCATCAGCCACTGTTCCTTATTCAGGTTATCCCTTCTTTGCTGGATCTCCAGACTCTCCACCAAAGGCAGTTTGTAGCCTCTCCCAAACAGACCTTGCGCGCTTCCTCATGCGACGGCGAATCTGGAATTTGGATTCGCTCTTTCGCCCCCGTTGTCTGTATGAATGCCGGCCGGACTGCGATGGTTGCGATGGACTGGAGCTCTAGTGTAGTATATGGTTATCGGCTTGGGAGGTGATGTTGGATCAGCAGCTGCAACTTCGCCGCGAGCGTCCGAGTCCGCCTCGTTGGCGGCTACTATGTTGACCGCCAGTGTCATCCACAGCCTGCATTCTGTCAAACCGAACCCTCTCTCTACGCCTCGGTTCTTCTTCATTCAAGGTCCCTCGTTGCGCAGAACCCTCGCAGCCAGAGTTATGCCTCGTATGGCTCTGGCGATTTGAATTGTTTCCGCGGGCACGATCATTGCAATCGTGGTGATTGAGCCCTTGACTGTTGTCCCTCCCACGATGTCCAGACCGACGTTCATCTTCCTTCTTTCGTCGTTGAGGGACTGGAGCGGGACTTCGCTTTCGACTACAAGGCCGTCGAGGGTCTCCGTCATCAACGAGAGTCTCCGTCCTGTTATACTCGGTATAGTTGCCCTCATAATTGTTTAATTGAACGCCATCCACCGTCATATCTGTTGCGCCTAAAAACCATGTGCTCTAGCAGCCGATGGTGGTACATGAGCGCCACGGAGTTTCCGAGGAGGTTGACACTTACAGCGGCCATGACTCTGAATGGTCAATGTGGAAAACTTTCGTGCGCGCCCTATTTATGTTCAGCTCCCACAGGTTTCTTCCCTCGACATGGGATCGACCTTCAGCATTTTCAGGCGATGCACGGCAATGCACCAGGGCCGATGGAACGAGCAAACCATGCGGAGTTCAACGTTGTCTGATAGTTTAATTACGGGCAAATGCTATTATACAACTGCTGTAAAATATCTCGACGAAACATATCATAGATCCAGGACGCTATCTAAAGTACAGCCTCTGGACTTAGCTACCTGCTCAATGAACCAATCAACGACCGATCATCACGTCTTTTTCTTCTTCGTGGTTCTCCTTGCGGATGAGGTTGATTCCTTCTCTTTCTTGGCATCCGTCTTTTGTACCTCCTCGATACCTCGTTTCTAAAATAAAAGTACCGAACATAGCAGCCATTTAGTCCCCGCAAAGCATCAGACATGAGGGAAACAACATACCTTCCCTTTCGAGGCAGCACTGGCTCTGTTCTTGGCACTAGCAGCCGCTTCCTGTTCTCTCAACGCCTCTTCCTCTTTCTCGATCATACTCAACAACGTGTTGCACCTCCTCTGCAACTCCTGCGGGCTTCGGCTCTTGAAAAACCAGTCGAACCTGAACACAGGAAACTCCGTAATATCCTTCTTGATTCTCTCGTAAACATCGTCGGCCTGCATCCCATAGTGGCACAACCGACACAGAAGGTATCTGTCTTCCTCTTCACTGTAGACTTTGCCTTTGGTGGTGGGATAGTTCAATTCCAGCTCCTGCATAGGGTACCGAACCGAGTTGACTTTCTTCAAGAGGAGGTTTTCCAGGTTGTCCCGTTTGTTGCGCTTGGCTTCACCTTCTTCGATTCGGACCGCAATCCGAGGTGACTCTGAGCACCATTCCACGTCATTAGCTGGAATGCAGAGAACGCAAGGCAGATCACGTACCTGCCAACTCCTTCCATCTCTTCGAAAACACCCTATAATATGCCGCAACCTCTTCCGGCGTCTTGTCTTGAATATCAGCTGCATACACATCGGCAGGTTCACCCCTAAGTCAAAGCAGGAAGTAACCAATTTCGAAGGGCGCGCCGATGGAGGGAAAACGGCATAGCTCCAAATTAAGTTCATGCGGTATCAATCTCCGCGACGGACTTACCATCCATGTGCCTCCAGTCCGCGAACGAGTTGTTGAAAATCACGACGACTCCAATCTGGGAATCCTTCGGCAATTAGTTGCTCCTTCAACGCCATTTCGTCTTCCGTTAGAGGTTCGGCTTTTGCGTACGTCAGATGGTCCATAACGGCGATAAGGCAAAAAGATCAGCATCCGCGACGATGAGGAGAGATAAAATGGTAATACCATTATCAATAGCATCCTGAGCAACATTACGTTCCTCCTCCAGTAGCTCGGTCGTATCCTCTGGTCCTTGGGGTTCACGTAGCGTAGCGGCGATCCCATTTGCTTTCTATACCACAGTAAGTTTCCAACACCCGCATTAGCAAAAAAGGTTCAAGAAACGAACCTTCCATGCATTGAGCTCTTGGTCTTGCAGTTCGGCAAGTTTAGGTGAAAAGAACTGGAAATCTTGACTGTAGAAAGCCCGACCATTAGCTCGGTGATGTATGAAGGTAAAACGGACAATTATTTGACGCACATAGAAATTTGCTTGGGCGCTCGAGGTATTTTGGGTGCTTTCTCCGTTTTTGAAGGTCCAGCCCGAAGCGTATCCTTGAAGTAGCTGTCAACAGAGTAGTTTGACTTGCGTTCTCGCTTTGAGAGCGATAGCAGCCCCATAGTTAACGACTTCCTTGACTAAAAAAAGAGATGGATAAGCCTTTCTGATTTTGAGCAACTACCGAAAGAACCCTTACCCCTGGTCGGAAATCCTCTCCCTCCCATTGCTGGACAGAAGCTTCGGATTTGAAATTGCTCAGATCTTCTAAGTTGAGCCCTTCGTATCGCGCATTAAGGGCTTGTGTGCGTTCTTCTCCCCGAGAGATAATTTCCTCGATATCGTCGTTAACAAGCATGCTGTCAACATTATCAGCATCATCTCTCGAACCAAATAAAGCAAAGGAAGTGGAGTGAAAGGAAGAAAACAACGAAACGACAAACTTACTCATCAGCTGAGTTGATAATCTGCTCTGCTCCATGCGTGATCATGTCTAACAACTCATCCTTATTCGCCGCTTTCGTTTGTTGAGTTCTTCCTTGTTGAATCACCAACTGATCCAAGCGCAACTTCTGTGCCGCTCTCTCCAACATCCGCTCCTCGACACTCCCCTCCGTAATGAATCTAAATACATAAACTTGCTTCGTTTGTCCAATCCTATGTGCTCGGTCCATAGCTTGTAAATCCGCCTGCGGATTCCAGTCGCTGTCATACAAAACCACAACGTCGGCTGTCGTTAGGTTGATGCCGAGCCCACCTGCACGAGTCGTGAGGAGGAAGATGAACTTTTCGCTGCCGGGTCGGTTGTAATCGTCTATGGCAACGATTCGCTCGTCGTGGGCAGTGCTTCCGTCAATTCTACAGTATTCTAAAAGAAAGTGAGCGGAGTGAGCGTCGTTGTATAGCGCGTGAAACGAAGACACGAACTGTAACCCCGGAAAAGGCAGTAATCCTCCAAGATATCTAAAACACGACTCATTTGACTGAAGATCAGAACTCTTGACCCTTTTGCGTTCATCGACGCAAGTAGCTTGTCTAATATCATCATCTTTCCCGAATTGTGGATGAGGTGCTCGTCAGTGGTGTACGGTGGACCGGGTTCCTACGAACGACGTCAGCCATTCGTCAAAAATAAGCACGATACAGACACTCACTGCGCCGTCGAAGAGATAAGGATGACAGGTCACTTTACGTAGCTGCATGACGATATTCATCAGCCTCGTTTTGCCCTCCTTCTTTCCTGTCAATCCGTTGACTGCGTCGATGTCCTTTTCCAGCACCGACCGATACCACTTTCTTTGCATCTCCGTAAGCCCAACATAGATGTTGATTTCCTTCTCTGTGGGATGTTGGTTAGCCTGACACGTTCCACATACAGCCATAGCACGAAGGGGACTTACTGGGTAGCAGGTTCTTCTCTACGTCAGCTTTGACACGTCTGAGCAAGAACGGTCTCAGAATCTTGTGCAACGCTTCAACAACCTTCTTGCTCTTTTCCTCCTCGCCATCCGCGCCAGCATCGTCCTTGTGCAAGAAACTGTCCAAATCTTCATATGCTTGGAAGATCTCCGGGCAAATGAAGTTCAGCAACGCGAAGAGCTCTTTGAGGTCGTTCTGCAAAGGTGTACCCGTGATCAGCAGCCTTCCTCTTGATGTGAAGCTTCGGACAATTTGTGATAGCACGGAGTCGGCATTTTTGATGCGATGGGCCTCATCAATGACGATGTACTCGAACGAGAGCTTTTTGAGGGTGCTCTGCTCGCGCATGCATATTTCGTATGTTGTGATGCAAACCTCGAACTCTTGGGATATGAGCCGTGTCGCGATGGTTTCTGCACGTTCTTCAGCGGTGCCGGTGAGAATGGTGACGTTGAAATCGGGGGTCCATTTCTCAAATTCACGGGCCCAGTTTTGGAGGGTACTTTTGGGGACGACGATGAGGTGGATCCCGGGGGTGTCTCTATGGTGTTTGAGGTAGGCGAGGAAGGAAATAGTTTGTAGGGTCTTGCCGAGACCCTGGATAGATGGTTGGAAAGAGCAACGGAAGAGAAAAACGATAGAGAACGTACCATTTCATCAGCAAGGATTCCGTTCAAGCCATTGTGATGTAGTGATACCATCCAATTGAGACCCTGCAACTGGTAGGCGCGCATCATACCATTGATAACTAGGTGGTGTGAACGACGGATGAAATGAACGCAGTGATGAAATACGCACAGGATGGTGACTCTTCAAAAACAAAAGGCTGGTCATCTCCTCCATCAGCCAGTTCACCGTCCTTCATCATTTCCTCATCCTCTTCCTTCTCGGACTTGCGATGACGAGCACTAGTATCACTACACAGACATTAGCAAAAGGTGGCGGCAGCACATAGCGAAGTAACATACGCGGCCTTTTTCCTTCCTCTCCCCTTTGGTTTGGGCTGTGCGTCCATTAAGGCGGCATATTCAGGATCCTTGGCACGCTACTCGACGGCAGCAATACACATCAAAACAAGACAGCAACAACGCGCGATATGAAAGGCATACCTTGATGTCAACGAAGTGTTTGAACAGCTCAGTTTGACCCAGGAGGTAGGAATAGCGTTTGACCGCGTCTGCGATCTAAAAACGCGTGGTAGATGTCGGTATGCGGTTAGCCGAGAGGCGTTAGAGACATGCGGCAAGAGAGAAAAAACGAGACCTCACCTTGGCTTTGTCCATTTCCTGACGTTTTGCGTGTAACTGTCCCTCATCTGCTCTTCGTTTCTGCCTCTTCCGCTGACGATCCACTTTTTCTTGCTTTTTTGAGGGGGCACTTGGCACGTCTTCAGTCTAGAAGACTTGTGAACGCAGGTACTTGGTTTGAGTTGAGTAGCTACCTCGCTGATGAGCTCGTCAACTTGCATCTCGTCTTCATACTCGCTTTCTCCGTCTGCTCCGTGGCTGGGCTAGACAACCAAAAGGCGCGGGATTTAGGATGGAAGGTAATGAACCATTTGGACTGATGTACCTGTCTAGAAACGATGTTGCTTGGCACGACATCACTGAGAATGTCTTCATCCATGAGAGCCTCAACAGTAAAGGTCTATTTTGCGAGAAAAACGGGGTCGGTCATCGTGAAGAACGATGAGGACGAGGAGAACTTACGCTCATGATCGTAGAGACAAATGCGTGGCGTGACTGTGACTGTCACAAAGCAAATAATTGAATAAGCGTGGAAATTCAATATTTGATTAAAATGCCGCGGCACTGACCTCCTCCCGCTTCTAACAGGGGCGCTAACGGTCGAATGAATGATTTCATTTCTGCCGACTTGGTCGACCAAGCGGATCCGAATTGCGCTAACTAGACCGTACTTTGAAGTTTGAACCGGTCACCATCCCTACAAGTCGCGCAGCACGCTAGAAATAGCGCCAAGTTGGTTCTTTAAAACCGACTTCGGGTTCAAGTCGAGTTTTTCTAGTCATTCTCGCCTACGGTCTTTACCTGCCTTTGTCTCTTCGTATCTAACCGTACTTTGTGGCGGTCACCCTCCCACTCATTTTTTACTCACCTGTATTCCCTACAATCCATATAATCCAACCTACTGGCAATGTCGGAGCAAGAAACCAATATACCGAATACTTTCGGAGCGTTGCTCATTGGAGGGATTGTGGCTGCAAGGTGAGTAGCCTCGTTCTCGAACCGACGAGGGGTCTGACTGGCCGAATTAGTTTTACTGGAGTCGTTACTTCCCAAGTTTATTCATATTACAAGATGTTCCCTGCAGATAGGCGATTTATCAAAGCTCTGGTGAGTAATCCCACCTTGGTTGATTCTCCTTCGGCAAAGGCTGACTCACCCCAGGTGTTTGCTGTCTGGTACACTTTCATCACTGTCGCCCTGTCCCGTCTAACGCAATGCTATCATAGGCTCCTTGATCTCGCACATACAGGCTTCGTTGTTAGCACTATGTGGGACCATTTCATCACGGCATTCGGTAATCCGTCAGATATTAATCGAATTAATTGGTCATTGGCGGTAAGCACTCTCGTTGTTAATTACTCTCCTCAGTTTCACTCATGAAGCATTGTGAACAGATGACTGTTGCAGTCACTGTAGGTTTGATTTCATCACCCTTCCGTGCTGCGCTATCTGACTTGCTCTCTATCAGGCCGTACTTACTCTCCTAGTACATTGGTGAGTCTCGTAATCCACTATCTACACAAAGAACAAAGTTTGACACCTAAATTCAGTTTCTCTATACACAGAATTCATAAGCGTAGGTCCCACGTCCGCGTCGCCATTGCATTTACTGATCGCTGGACAGTCAGTTTAAACAATTGGTTTATTTCGGTTCCGTTGGTAAGTTACCCCGTCCTTCATATGATTTGATCTTCTCAGCCCGTGGATGGCCTTCAGAGTATACTGGCTGTCCTTCGCGTAGCTTTTGCATGCTGTACGTCCTCATTCAGGATGCCGCATGACAAACAACACTAACTTTGATCGTAGTAACCACCGTTCAAATGTACGCATTTGTATCTCCTGCCCATCTCCCTGCTGATCGACTCCTGATTGCAGGATCAAGCTGCGGTCCATACCTCTTTTCATCCAGCATTCCAAAGTAAGCAAATCCGACAAGCTCCCTTCCTTCATTTAACCCGGCACCCTCTCCGTAATAGTGGTCATTCACCTTGGGCCTCATGATATCCTCCATTCTGGATATCTTCCATACTGGCCTTCTATGTTGGTTACTCATGCGGAGTCAAAAGGGTAGTTCAAAGTGCGGTTTTAAGTTCATTTCTCTCGAGTCCAGTTGCCCACCTATATGTCACAGCTTGAATCATATCCTGGATAAATTAATGCTATATGCTTTTGAAAATGGATGCCTTACCACGTACGTGCTGTCCACTAGTACCTCGCAACTCCTCAGTATACGCTATTTACTGACAATTATTCTATCTAGTGCCGCAACATTTATATCACTTCTCTGCGTACGTCGTATGGCCCTCCAAATCATTTTAGGGTCATTCTAAAATCTCCCCAGTGGCTTATCATGCCCTCAAACCTAATCTTTATGGCTCTCCATTTTGTCATCAGCAAATGTATGTCAACATCCTCTTCCCATCAGTTCTCATTCCCCTATTTTCCTGGTTGTCCAACTTTTCGTTCCCCGTATATCATCGGCTAACGCTCCTGTCTTGTCCAGTTTACGCCAACTCCCTTTTGGCAACGTATGCCTCTACCTCAATTTCCCGTATCCTAATCCCTCACATGAATACAGCCTAAACCGTCGCAAGGAACTCCAGAAGCCTCAAGTCTACACATCCAAGGAGTCACATGGCGCTGCAAGTCACCGCACAGGCAGCCGTGTACATGTCCTCAAATTGAAAGAGCAGGGGTCCTTCACACCCGTCATGTCGCGTAGGTCATCGGTGAGTTGCGACTCCTTAGTTCGTGCTGAATCTAACCGGGACTGACCCTGACGCTCGGTTTTCGTCCCTTGGTTTTATATACATACAGCGAGGGACAGAGGTTACTCTATCACCTGTACGTTCACCCACACCCGCATTGAATATTCAATCCGATCGCTCTGACATTCTCACTTTATACCCCTCACCTCCAGTCACAATCAACTTTTTCCGAACGCAAGGTCCCCTCCAGTTCCAAACTCAGTGAAGATCCAGAAAAGGGGAGTTTCGAAGCAGACCGCCGAGTTCATGGTGACGCTAAGAACCGGAACAGTACTATCCCTTCGCCTACTCACCCCATCTCAATCTACGTCAGTCGGGAGATAGTCGCTCTGGATTCTGATTTTCAATGTGTCAACGTTGATACTGAGGAGGGGGGGCACAAGAAGGAAACTCATGCTGGCGAGGTGGTCTAGGTCCCGGGTCCGAGATAAACACCTTGGACATTCCCATATGTTCGGACATATCATACGCTACGCATCAGAGCCCTTATATAACCTGTATCTCGTGATGTCCATATTTCATCGTCCCGCCGGGCGAATACATCTGAGTCCGATAACAAATGAAAGTACAAGATAATTTGCCATGTGGCATACAGGAATAAAAGGAATACATCAATGTAATCCATCGCACATTGAAGATATCATTACACTGCCCAACATCCTGGAAGCATCTTACTCTTCTTCGCGCTCCTCAGCAGCATCTTGAGGCGACATGACGAACTCGGATATATATGTCTCCGGAGCCTCGGACATCTCGGGCATCTCCGGGGTCGCTTTAGTTTTGGATTTTCTCTTCTCTTCCTTCAATCCCTCGTCTATATTCCGTTCCGTAAGTTCCTTAACCTCTTTTCTCAATGCCTTAATCTCCTTCTTTTGCTCCTCCAGCCTGCTCGACTGGTCATCAAGCTCTTCCTTTTGTTTATTCAATTCTCTCTGCATGGCTTTGATGACTCTCCAAACGGATGACCCCAAAACCTCTTCTTCATCAGAATCTGAATCCGAGTCGGATGAGTTCGTCGTGATGGACAACTCGGAGGAGTCGCTAGTATCTCCATCCGCCTTAAGGTCGTCGTCATCAGAGTCACCTAACATGCAAGATGAGTAATGGACATTTCGTTAGCAACATAGCATTACTAACTTGACGACTCAATGTCTGCTAGCTCGGGAATGGGGTATCCAGTAACATGAAGTTTCTTCACTAAAGCGAGGTCAGCTATCTGCGCACACCGAAGTCGCACAGCTTACCTTTCCCCAATTCTACAGGCTTGAGTCCGTAATTGCACCGGGGCGGCGAGCCCAATTTATGAACTTAAGTAACATCAGCAGAAGTCCAGCACTTTGTTGAGCCTTTCACGAACCAGCTTTGTTTGGGCTGCCTCGTTCGACTGAGGTAGAATCTTCTCCGTTGGAACCATTCGATCTGGAGAACACGATCTTACCTCCAATCATATTGTTCTCCAGACAACCGACAGCTTTACCTCTCCCTTTGACGCTTCCATGAACATTAACTGCGCACAGATGAGCCATTCTTGGTCGACGATAGACTCCGTAGAAAAACATACCTTGCCCACCGGCATAACTTGTGTTATGGACCTCACGGCCATCAACGTTGCGATCAATCACATTGGTCTGGACATTCTTTCTGTAATGTCCATTTACGTGGTTTATATCACCGTTGACTGTGGCCTTCTTACAACGAGGAAAATAAGATGTGGAAGCTTGAAGGTGAATGTCATTAGACGAGATATACAAAGAATGGAAGAGCGGATACGCACATTTTCCTGGCATGGATGAGCAGTCATGAAATGAGAAGTCAGAACTAGTGATACTTCAAGCCCCAGACTTGCCATCTCTTATAGTGTTTTGTAGGAGTGAGACTGAGTCAGCACGGATCGCGAAATTCAAACTCTCATATGCTGTGGAGACCAAAATGAGCCATTGTGGTGCCCCCCACTAACCAGATGAGAAAGGAGACAATAAGAACGCGTGTCATGCACCACGACCGCATTGACGGATGCACTAATCTAACAACCAACGGCCAATATCTGTCAAATGTTTCCTGATCAGCTGCCAAACAATGCAGCGTGTTAGCCTTGATATTCCTCATGACCAAGGATCAACACACTGCCTGTGGTGACTCGCACTGCCTTGGTTTTTCTCTCTTTCTCGGTTTGATGGTACTTTCTGCTGCGAGTTCCAGACATTGAAATGGAAGAACGGAGATGAATGATGCATGAGGCTTCAAGTCAGATGACCGAATCGTAACCCAGGAACAGCATACAGGGGGAAATGATCCTTTGTATTACCAGGAGAATCGAGATTTTGTTGTAGAAAGAGCAAAGAGCAAGGACGGTTGCTTGTAGACGCTTGTTTGTGAGGGTTTTGATAGGATAGCAATGTTTGGTAAGGTTGAACTGAGATCATACCTCTACTGGTACCCACAAAGCGTCATTTTGTGGGCGTGTGCTGAGATGCCAATACAAAGCATTTGCCACTTTGGTATAGCGCAAATGGCTGAAATTAAAGCTGAGGACACCCGTGGGACAACATCAATCTCGCCTTTTGCGCGTTTCCTGCATTGCAGCTAAATGATTATCTCAATACAGCAACTTTGGGCGATCTCCAGCCTGTCTGCCTCGTGGTGGAGGTTGATTTAACTGAACAGCCTCATTTAAAATGAAAGTCTATAGCTTCACGTATGTTTGGTTCAGGGTCTATCGCGATATACGCGGAGTACCTCTGCTCTTTAAGGAGTACCCAGGTAAGTGGATGGTAGTGACGATGAAAATTGAACGTTGCATACGATGACCAAGGACAGTTATATATGTATTGATACAACAATATTTCTAATGTGAAAATCTTCGGTGGTCTCAAATTACGAAATTGAGACTGGGGGGTGTACATACACAGCTGCAAAACATGGGGATTATCTGAGAATGTAGTCCGTATCATTCATATAAGGCCTTCTCGAGGTTTAGAACTCTCCTCTTCAGCTTCTTGTTCTTGTCAAGCAGACTTTGATAATTATCAAAAAGTTGAGTCATCATGTTATTCTGTCGTTCCATCAGCTCCTTTTGTTTCTCCAACTCTCGTTCCACCTGTTCAAGTCTCTGGGTCCCGTCGTTCTCATCTTCATCATATGATTCCGAAGATGAAGGAGCTGTCCGTGAATCTTCACTGTCCTTTGAATAGCCTGACATGCACCCGTCAGCAATAGAGACATAGGTCATGGGGAAGCAATTATTAGTATCATATATCCTCCGTAAAATCAGTAATTGAAACACGACTCACTCCCATTTGCAGAGTTGTTCTGAACACCGTAAGCCCTGCCCCTACCAGCGACACTTCTAACGTTGGCTATTGATTAATTCTGAGTTATCCACACATACGCTGTATGATCCCGACTCACCCTGCGCATCTGTGTATGTTGGATTTTTGTTGTTATGCAGATTCGTAGAAGAGTCTCTCTGGTTGGATGAAACGCTCTTCATATTTCCCTGTACATGGTTTATGTCACCATTGATGGTTGTATCGTTGGCATGATTAAAGTATCGGGTGGTTGCTGCCAAGGTATCATATGAAGGATACAACCAATATGGTGATACGTACTGCGACTGGACATATAGTAACTCAGAGACGGTGTCGATTTGGGTCAATAGGACTGAACGTAATATTTCTTATAGTGCGTGCCCGTAACAGCACATCGGCCTGGGTCCGTGACTCCGTGATGCCAGTTATAGTCACATGGTGGCGATGACCCAGAAAATTGGGCCCACTCATCCAAACCTGGAACATGGGAAGGCCGTGATGTCGTCGTGTGTCCTCGAGGCACTGTGGCTGAGCCCATCAAACCACAGCTACCCGTTCATTCATATGCCTAGGCATTCAGGAGGAAATGTCAAAGGCACTACACAAAGGGGGGGTAGCTTACGTACCTGTCTCCATCCAAACTGCACCCATTTTGTTGCTATCTCCGAGTCCTTTGTGGTTAAGTCATGCACTGCTGCGACCGGTTGCGGGGTGCACTACTACTGCGCATGGAGGGAAATGTGGCTAAAAAGGCTAAGTTTCGGAGCTTCATTTACCAACTCATATCTATCGTATATGATAGTCAAGATAGATAAATTCGAAGAGCAACTATATGTTCGCGATTTGAAGATGAGTGTGTGACATTAATTATTGTAGGCATTTATTTGTTACTATAGCTTTGGTTAATATTTGGCTGATTTGTCTTCATCTGGCTTTGCATGTTGCTCGTCAGAGTCGTCACTTTTATATCGGAGACTACTGAACTGCCCGTCCTAGCTCTCTGAATGCTGATGCATTTACATAACCTGCCCGAAACCCAACCCTCAATTCGTTAACTTCGGGCTCGGAGTTTTCGCAGCTAATAACATTTTCAACAACATTCGTGCCTCATCCACTTTGGCGACACAGTGAGGAAACATAATAGCCCTCATTGTGATACGAATATTTAAAGGGTCCTAAGAAATCTGTGACGTCCACGATCCTCAAGACACTCAAGGGCAGTGATGAAGTGCTTCGCAGAGTGTGCAAACGTAGCAAATGTCCTGGATTGGGAACTACGATCCAATTCGTAGTCGAGGATGAGGAATCCGATGTCATGTCTCCTTACGCTCCAAATATGTCTGGAAGGCTTCCAGTCGATAAATATTGGGTGCATGTCCTTGAGAATGCTCAGACTATCATTCCTGTTGCTGGGAAGAAGAGAACATTGGCTTCAATGGATGAGGCTTAAATGGATAAGGTAGACGAGAAAAAGATGATTTGGGTTATGCCCCATAAGGGGATGGCATCATATAAAACTAATTACGTGGCGTATGGAAATCAGGCGTCCATCGAGACGCTTTATGGAGATGTTTGTCTTGTTACGCAGGTTCTACATGAACGATTTTGGAAGGAATTGGCCGCTTCAGTTTTGCGTACTCTAAAGCCGTCATTCATGTATTGTCTGCGTCTAGTATTGTGATTGTGACACGAAATAGTATTGAGTCTGATGTGATATTCACCGCATGTGTTTATTTGGCGGCGCAGGGTGCCCCACATCGAAGAACTTCAGCTCAACCTAGAGCTCGCCCAATGAAGCAACGCCAGCTCAATCTCAATTTCTGCCGCTTACTTGCTCCACGCTCTGCATCAATTCATCATCATCAGACGTTTCATACTACGAGAACCTTGATGTTGATGTCGACCTCGCTTTTTGCTTGATATAGCGTCCGGGTCAGAGACACCATGAGATCTTTGATCGGTGCCTAATAATGGACTTCCTCATCGTCGATGCTCTGATTCGTCTGACGAAAATATAATGTGTATTTTGGATTAATTCTTCTCGTTGGCTGATTTCATCTAACAATACCTCAGTTGAGATGCACTCGCCAAGAAGTACACATGCTAGTTAAGTTTGCCACGTGGTATCGCGTCTTTTCCACCGTTAGCCACCGATGCGAACCTTCTCCCATCATGGGACTCAGTTTACCCAGCCATGCCACTCACGTCTGAGTCAGTGTTTGAGCCGCGTCTTCCAGAATAATAGGGCTCCTTGACGTTCTTACAAGGAACTTCTGAGAGTGATTGACTCACACTGGACCCACAATGCGTACTTCGGCGTTCTTACCGAGCGCTGCCTCTCTATACATCAAATACGAGGATCCGAAACCGATTTCCTGCACTCCTCCCTACCCATACCTACCACCTTGAAAATGTCATCAAAGAGAGGAGAGGCTTGACTATTGGTTCGTCCAAAGGGAAGCAAGTTCGAGACTCGAATCAAATACAAACACCTTCCTTTTGCTCTGCAACCTTGGCCCTGAACGAGTCCGGTAGGTACTGATCCTACCATCCGACACCAACTCAACCAAGGGAATCTCGGTATGTATTTCTCAACGAGTGGCGCCTGAGAATATATCTGATATGCACGACTTTAGGTTTATCGACCTCGCAAGCGCGAACACAACCGAACTCAAAGCATTGGTGGATGCCTGCTTGCCAGCCACGTTTGGTTTGAAAAGTCAAGACGTCTACGATGACAATTATAGAAAAGCGAGGAAAATCGACACCTAACTTCTCGTCCAAATCCAATCCTGCAGCTTGTGGAATTATGAATTTCGTTCACGAGTAATTCATTAGCTTCTCCGCGCAAAATAGGCGAATTTGAGCACAGTTGTACCAGTTGAATGTCTATGGTGTGCATTTGCCCATTTGTATTCTCTCACAGGCCCACTTGGCTCATGTGAATCGTAGATGAAGGGTCATTCTACAAAGCCCACGTTGACACCCTCGAGGAAACGACATGTTTGGCTCTCTCGTTCTCGTCTTCCCAACTATTCATGAAGGCATAATGCTCTTCCTCCGACATCGAACACGAAGTTGAAGTGTTTCATCCGAAAATCGTGTCACAATTGACCTACCGTCCAACGCAGTACCACAATCTCCCTTAGCGAGATCACGTATCTTAGGCGAAGAGTACCTCTACTCCTCAATTATTGGTCTCGTGGATCGCACTGCGGTCCTCCCAAAGGGTGGTTACCTGGGATGTGGGTTACAGCATAAATACCCCATATCCATGGATAATCGTCACATCAACCCCACAATCCTCAATAAACTCAGGGGCACGGATGAAATGTCGGAATACAGCCAAATCGAGTGGGAATGGATGTCTGTCCTTGATGAACGCCGATCTATTATTCCTGTTGGTGGGAATAATGGGTAAAACGTCGATACGATGTTTCCGCGTGGAGGAAGGAAGATTGTTTGGATCACGCTGCAAAAATGGATGATATCGTACCATACCAACTATATGGCGTATGGGAATGAGACGCTGTATGCATATGGAGATGTATGTCTCGTTGCGAAAGTTCCTGCACCTGCAGATACGGCGGCCTCTGGTAGTAGTTCTGCGGAAGAATGACAAAGGTAGTCCAGAGAAACAACAGACGCAGGGTGCAAAGTTGAGTGTTTTCTTGGAAGGCTCGGCCGTATCGGTTCTTGTGTAATGAAGTCGTCTTGATCGCATTTTGTGTGTCTATGTTATCGTGAAATGAGATAGCAACAAAACGGAAGTGCCATATACCAGACGCGGAGCGGGATACTCCACCGAAATTATGGTTGGATTATCTCTACCAGGTCGAGGATATGGGACAAAGCCTTGCCTTCCAACTCACCCAGCAAACAATTTCTTGCAATTCTTGATACTTCCTAATAGCACGTGCGAACCCGCCAGTTGGTCTTGCAGGCCGCTATGGATAAAGTGGCGCCGGCACTATCAAGGCACCAACAACATGCCGGGATGAAACGGCTTTTCATCCCGGCTCCGCGACGACGGGACACTGACGGGACCCGACTTTGATCGATTTGCAGCCCGAATTGTCCGCCTCGCCAAGAGAGTAAACAACTTCCATCAATGATTTTCCCAACACGCACACTATCCTGAAAATCAATTAACCGACAACTTGCTCGGCCCCTGAATCGTAGCAACAGTTAGAGACAGTTACAAGAAGTAAGCTTGAGGTGGTTGCTTTCATTCATGTACAGGATGGCCGACCAAGCTGATCATGGCATAGGTTGCTATGGGCTTAAACTCAGGCACCGCAGGAGATTGCACGGCCTTATAAAGTCGCCTATATTGTGACCTTCAGGCTTCAGTGCCCCTGGTTGGCCATTATGTGAAGTTTATCTGGTCATCTGTCTAATCGATGGCGTGTCCCAACGAAGGCGGTGCAAACCACATTCCCTACCTGCACACTTGATCTGACTCCAAGCCCCAACTGCAACTGACATAAAGTCGTCTCTCCAACCGCAAATCCTTTTCCCAAAACTGCCATCACCTCCTCAATATCGCAGGTTTCGCGATGCCCCGTTTACCCCAGGCGCAGGTAGACTTTTCTCATGATAGTGTGGCCTTGACGCCGCTGAGTTCAAAATTCAACGAAAAGCAAGGTCTCATCGTTCGCAAGGAAAAGAAGCGTATCAGTTGCGGATCAATCCTTCCCTCCCTTCTAGTCGTTTTGGTCGTCGCTGGTCTTGTTACCATTCTACTGTTATGGGTTGCTGTCATTCACCGTGTAGACGTTGGGCAAAGCCCATTCAAGGAGGGGGCCTTTTTTGCGAATGAGGGAGCTACAAGGACGAAAGATGGGGCTCTTCGAGCCAGGTTGTTCGGATTAACGCTTACGTCTATTATCGTGAGTATTCAATATTCAATAATCCCCAAAGGCAATGGATCTGTACCGTAGTTCTGACCTTCTCTCGCCGTCGGTTTCAGACTCAAGCCGTGAATCTTTCTGGGTCATTCGTAGTGTGTCTAGCAGCATTGACAACTGCAGCTACTTGGTTGAAGCAACAACAAAATGAGGCACAAGATAGCAGGACTTTACCAACGCCGCATCAGTAAGTGATGGCCACCTCGATTCCCTATCTCTAATGATTCATTGCCAATTAGATATGGTCTTCTGTTCAAACTATCTGCTGGTGTAGGAATCATGCCGATTATGGAAACATTTCAGTATCTGTTCTTTAGGAACAGACGAGCAGCCTCTCCTCCTATGCTAAGGACCTCCAGTATGCTTGCCTTGTTCATCTATGCAGCCACACGCCTCATTAGGTGAAAAGCAATTTTGTTACCCGCTCTCACTTCGGCGCTCTGACTCCAGCTTATTCCCAGTCTCACAGACATTTGGCTGCATGCTGATTCGTTCACCATCATCAAAAATATTACGTCTCCAATGACATTTGAAGGTCAACACGCTAGAGAAGCACGATTAGGGGTGGCATTCAATGAAACGCTATGCCCTTATAATTCGGATCGCGTTTGCCTAGCAAGTGACCTCGGATGGGCGGGTTATATACCCGATGTTTTTACTGCCGGCCTTCTCGTAGCTGCAAATGCCTCAACCAACACTGCCTATACCCATCAGCTCGATAATCCCTGGACCGTAGTAACGCTCGCAGAGGAGAATGATCTTGCAGTGATTGTACCAGCCAATGCTGATCCTTCTTTGGTCTGGACTGCGCCTTCATTCGGCATACACGCCAATTGCACCAATATATCCCCCCAGTGCATCCACGACCCTACCGCTGAATATCGCTACAATTGTAGCGAGGTAGGCTATCCAGAGGTGTCCACCGATTCCTCTTTCGCAAGCAAAGCTAGGACAGTTAATCCTGGCCTTGTGGTGTCCAGAGTAAACCAGACTCTCGTCGGGTCAGCTTACGGAGCTTGGGACCTGCTACCTGGCGAATTCCCCTCTAATCCTCAGGAAGTAGTCATCCAATTTGCCTGGCCCGTTAGTCTCAATGACGCCTCTGGTCTTGTATCTCCCAATACCTTCGCTTATGTGGAGTCGGACGGCGTCGTGTACGCGTACGCATCATGCCAGATGTCGTATTATAACTTGACAATCATGCATCAAGACGGAAGGTACTCATTATTCGGAAAGCCCGAGCGGTCTTCTGGTAACTTTACCGCCGTGATGTGGGGTCCTCTCGTCAGTCAGATGGTTAACTTAATTCTACACACGAACCTCCAAGTACGTACATAATTCAACTTGACAACCTCTTGTGCTCATCAACGACGTCTAGGCCCGGGTTCTCGCAGACCCTAGTGACGGCAGCGTGATGGCGGCCGTTAACCAGGAAGTCTCGCGACTCTCCCTCGGCGTCTTCTCTGGTGCCACGATAAACACGCTAACCAATAACATGCTACGCTCAACATCAACTCTAGTCTCTCGTTATTCCCTGTGGCCCGTTATCATTTATATCCTACTTGTGTATGCATACACTCTGCTAGCCCTCGGCATGTTCTTCTGGATACTCCATCTCAAGACAAATATAGTTCAAGATCCTGATGGCAAGACTTCCACGACACTAGAGTTAACTCAGCGTCAACTTTCAGATGCCCTATCGCTAGTCTCCGCAGTCTTCCCACCGGATCATCATCAAGGTGACATAACCAATGACCTCAAGGAAGACAACAGCGCGCCGCGATTAGTGGTTGGTGTTCAGCCATCCACAGATCTTACGTATCGTGTCAGGGAGAGAAAAGGATGGACGGTGGATTCATGATACCGACTTATCCTAGTTTGCATACGTTCGCATTATTTTCAGGCATCCACCCCGTGCGACGTTCTAACGAGGTGCATTTATTGTGTAGCACTATTTATCTGGCTTCTTCAAGATTATGTCGACGTCCGGTGGTCAATATGCTATCCTCACTACTGACATGCAAAGGGTTATGGTAATGCAAAATCGTAAATTCCACAACAGTAGCTCGCACCTAGATTATTATGCTCGGCATCTTTAAAGGAACACATAAGCATTGTAGGCCTCTATCTTTACGCAGATCCAACTCATGCGTCATTTTGTAGATACATATTTTCCTGTGGGAGTAGTGCAATTGTGGAGTAAATTGAGCCTACAGAAGCCGATACTCTATAGAATCCTTTGAAACTTGCACACATAGTGGCCTACCTTGTAAAGAATGGCTGTACCAGATTCCAGAACACCTATATAAATCATTGTTTGAAAGTGTCAAGGAAATTTCACGCGCGCCCCCGGTTTTACCGCCGCAATACTACATGTAGCATTCTCTTGGCTTCATTCCGTATGCATCGGAATGATCCAAATACACGACCGCTTGTACTGGACGTTCCGGTTGGATTATACGAGTGACTAGGGAATCCGAAGGGACTATTTGAAAAATTTTGCATAGATCTAGTAATGATAGTAGGCCCAGCACCAGCGGAAAAGGCGACATAAGATATCATGCTAAGCGCTGAGCGCTGAGCACTGAGTTTCGATCGTGATGAGAGATGGAATCTTGATCTCGTCCCTTTATATGAGGTATTTCTGAGAGCATTTTCGCTACTTGGTGCGCCGAAGCATTAGCGGCGCTAACAATGCGGCAGCATTTCGGACATCTATTTCAATCGCTGTACCTACTCAACAATAGAATTTTCATGGTTGTATTTGGATGACTTTGGAAGTAGGATTTAATTGCTCAGCCAGATTGTATTCCCACGGCCGACACTTTGCTGCTTACCGGTACCACCAGAATACTTCGACACTCCGCTCTGCGCTCAGATCTCTCTGCCATCAGCTCGGTAGTATACATTCGCCATCGTCTGAAAGTGATTTCGGATGCTGAGTCATGCAATTCAAGTCTGCAGAAAGCCAAGCTTATTATTATCACGGTGAAACGCAGGCTCGTTGCTCGCCATTGAGGGTCATCTGCATCCAAATCCCCCCCTCGAATTTGATGCATGACACTTTCATGCTTTGTTCGTACCTTCGTGTTTCTAAATCACCGTTCTATGGACGCTTTGGGCATGTGAGTTGCACTCAAGGAGTCTAACCATCTGGGCGTATCTCCCCGTTGTTCTCGAACGCAGGATATGCCGCAGCGCAGGGGATTGCCGTCATTGATAGTTCATGCGATGGTCGCCTCGGGATTCAACAGGCAACGTGATTCATGCTGCTTCCTTTTCCGAGCTTCATAGGCAGTGCCCTCATGGTTCATGGTTCATGGTTTTGGGTTCGTTGAGTTGAATCCGAGACTGAGCAATTGATGATATATCATATTAGTTCCAATTAATTTTGTCACGAGGTGCACAAGCTTTGACAATCTATGCTCACCACATAGTGGTTCTTATTTATTGGGTAGGGAGGGCTTGCATGCGACTCTGAAGCATAAACTCCTTCGTTGTTCAATGCTAAGGTTGAATGAAGAAGTATGCTCGTTCGTATTGCATTTTATGTGAAGGCTCTTCTGTTGGATGGGGTTAACGTGAGTGGCCTTCCTATCTTCTTGCCCTGTTGAGCCAGTATATAAACGCTGGATGATTAGCTTGGGAGGACCAATTCCTCCATTAAAAACGCTCGAAATGCTCTCTTCTTCTTTACCAGTGGTACTTGGCGGGCTTGGATTCCTCGCCCCACTTATTCCTTCTGTACGTTGAACTGAGGTCGATGGGTCCGTTTTGCCAACCACTATGATAGGCATCTGGCACCCCTTTCATGCATAGAGACATTCCAGAAGGGTGGACCAATATTGGTTGCTATACGTGCGCTGTCCATCCCCTTTGTACCTTGACATGATACTAAGTTTATATGCCATTTAGTGACGCAGCTCTCATGCGAACGTTGGGCGCAAGAGCAACTGCGGCATTAGATATGACGATAGAGTCATGTCTCGCATTCTGTTCCCAAGGCGGTTTTAGTTTCAGTGGTGTTGAATTTGGCCGTGTAAGTCTTCATACTTGAAAGTAGACTGTTTTGATTTTGACACCGGCGTCAACTAGGAATGCTGTACGTCCTCAGGAACCGATAATTACTGAAACTCATTACAACATTCTAGTCTGTGATTTTGGAATCCAATATCCAGCCGAACAAGTGAACGATTCCGAGTGCAGCGTGCCATGCGTTGGAGACGAGTCTGAAATTTGCGGGGCTGGTGGTCATATTAGTGTCTTTTGGAACGGTACACCACAGCCATCTGTGCCAGAAACTCTTGGGGATTGGACCTACCAAGGCTGTTTCACGTATGTACTAGGTCTTAATCTCGAAATTTCCGCTGAATACAATTTGTAGCGATTCTGCTTCTCGCACCTTGTTGAGGAGATTCGATATTTCCGGCGGGGTAACGCTCAAGGCTTGCACTGACATTTGCGCTGCTAACGGTTTCCTCCTTGCTGGGACGGAGTTCAGCAATGAATGCTGTGAGTCTTGTCTATTTTCTTTAACTCTGACTAATACCACCTCTCTGGAATTTAGGGTGCGGCTCCGCACTCACCGGGAATGGGCGGTTGGTCTACGACAGTGAGTGTACGATGCCTTGCCGCGGTAACCCTGCGGAGGTTTGTGGTGGCGCATCTCGCATGACCCTATTCAGCCTTCCCCATTTGGTTGTGACTAAAGAGACTACTGACTCCGTGTAATGACCATCAGTTTGTTGCGTGAACACTGGATGGAGGACGATCTTCGACAGCGCTCGTTTGCATCCCAACAAATGTCATTTCCCTAGTTGCTCGATTTTCTTGTCTTTGAAATGATGCATCATCTACTGTTGCCAGTAAAACTCTAACTTCAGCACCTCCCCTTAAGTATATTCGGGTCCGTCTCGATCAAAGGTATTCTCGTTCCCATCCGTTACAATCCTAGCTCCCAAACTGGAGAGTGAGGGCGGCAGCGTGGGAACGGGATAGGATCAAAGGGATAATGTCAAAAAAGTCACATGAGCGAAGGTGCCTGGAGAACGTCAATAGTCTGACCCATGCAGGCTATTGGAGACCATCATTCGCGGGCTCAGGCTTGTGATGATAAGCTGCAAAATCTAGAAATGATTTCGGGAAGAATTTAACATAACTCGGTACAACCGGCGAGTTCTGGGGATAGAAAATGGACGGTTAGGCGCGACTTCCCTAATCAGGTTGGTCTCATAAGGGGTCAACCGTAATTCCAGTTTCAGAATACCTCGGGAGTTCCCCATGCAGAAATAACGAGATCCCGATGACTGCAAACTCTAGGGCAAAGCTTGCACCTTGACATTTTGGGCCTAATCTTATACCAATGCATTCCCTTGTTTACGTGCCCCGTCTCGTTCCCTCCCTCTTCCAACAAGCATCAATCTCTATTCCTCATTTCGTTGAACATGAGCGATGTAGATATCGCTAAAACGCAAGGGGCGATCTTCTTGGGGGGATTATTTGCGACATTGTAAGTGACCACTTTGCCATTCTGGCCACGCAATCCTTATGCGCTATCAGCCTTTCTGGGACGCTAGCTATCCAATATATGTTGTATCGCAGGCTCTACGCCAATGATGCTCCTCTCACTCGTTACATGGTAGGTTCATTTTTTCGAAGTCCATTGTATGCACTGTTGATTTCCCTTAAAGGTATACGCTGTATGGTAGGGATCAGTATCTGCATTTTGAGGATAGGCTTGACGAAATCTCAGTTTGTTGGACTGTTTCCATACCGTTTGCATTTGGACCTCTTTGTGGGGATACTTAATATTGAAATTCGATGATCCTGGGCATATTGAGTATATACGATGGTACGAGGTGTCAACATTGGCTTCGGTATCTCCTTTAACAGTCAAGTTTTTCATAGGGATCTATCTGTGAGTAGTACACTTCGAATTGCGCCGTTATACATCTCACTTATGTCTCCTGCAGCTAACTGTTTTTATAACCGTGCGACCAGTTCATCGTCTTCCTGCTTTTAAAACTCATGATTTATAGGCGCTTCTAATTATCCAAGTTCATCTGTATGTCCTTTCCAATGTTATAGGACGGCCAGGCTCATTTCCCGATCCAGTTTCTATATTCATCGTATCTTCCTTTGTATGTATTCACACTTTTCATGCCTAATCACCGCACTAATATCCCATAGTGAGCAAGCGCAATTATTATCTGGCTGGGTTTATGGTAGGCCTCTCGTCCTGGCGGTGACAGCTGAATTGACCTGCTTGCTATAAGATTGTTCTCATGCTTTGTCGTTTTGGTACGCAATCGGAATTGATCAACGGCGAGCCACTATTGATTAGTAAATGCGCTTTAGCATCCGCGACTGGTGGGTATCTTGTTGCCTTTTAAATGCATCTATTCTAATATTGGTAAAGCCACGACCGTGGAGATGTAAGAATTGCCGTAATTTTGAGCGCCCACCATTCCTCACCCACCATTTCACCAGGATTCTGACGGGCCACTTCACCATATTTAAGGAGAGGTTCCGGGTATGTGGTCCTTTAGGATGTCTGGCAGATAGCCTGATGATGGATCGATGTTCCCCAGTGGCTATTCACGCTTGGATTGGCATTGTCTTCTTTTCTCGATGTCATGATTGCCGTTGCCATGTCGTTGTACTTGCGTAACAGTCGGACAAGTGTGGCTCGGTGGGTCTTTTGGTGATCGGCCTACCTCTTTATTTAACTAATCGGACTTAGTATCAACCGACTCATCCACACTCTCATTCTATATGCCTTTGAGACCGGATCCCTGACCAGGTGCGTATTTCCTTCCTAATCTACGTGACGATCCGTAACGCCGTCCATTAGTGCTGGTACCGTTGCTTCCATGATATGCGTAGGTCTTGCTTTTGTCCCTTGGACTCAGTGATTTTATTCGACTTGCACAGTGGATCACTATGAGCCAAAACTTAGTATTTATGGGCTTGCACTTCATCATTGCCAAATGTCAGTTCCATCATCTTAATCTGTATTTCCTCGGTGTTAATATGCTTCCTTTGATTAGCTTATGCTATCTCGTTAATGGTTGTGTAAGTATTCTACTAAGATTATGCAGTACTTTTATTAACAACCTCCAATTTTAGGTTAAATACCCGCCATAGCTTACGGAAGGCAAGAATCGACGGAACTGCTGTACTATATCTGGACACACAGAGACCGATGGGGATGGGCAGGGAAGACGGGGTAATTCAGGAAATATATTCAACCTTGGAATGTATGCTTACTCTGTATTCGATGTCTAGGGATCCGACTTCGGTGCGAGCAAAGGGCAGAGGGTACCTGTAAGTGTTCCAGTATTGTTCAAGAGTCGAGAAGTGATTGACATTGACTCGTTCCAGCTGGAAATTAACGTTTTGAGAACCGTCGAGGAAGTTGGATCAAAATGAACCAATCGAGGCCCGTAATGACATTGCGTTGATTAGTACCTGACCTAAATACCAATTGACTACCTGGAAACGGTCCGTGGCATACAGAAATGGCTTAGAAGAGATCGCTGTTGCAGTCGTACCCTGCGGCTGCAAATTTGGAGGGATCAGAGAAGTGGGGTTCGTTCTTCATCGACAAATTTCCTGTGCGTTACCGGTTGGATGCCAACTGAGATATTATGGCGTATATATATATATATATATGTCCCTGGGTGAAGATGATCAATAATTATTTATGGAGCACAATCGGAGTCTTCACGTACTCCTCACAGCATTGTCTACTCTTTTGGCTTCGCTCACTTGACCTTCACTTCTCAACACCAAAGTTACCACCACAGCTCAAGTCTGCACTCCAGGGATATATACACTGCACGTTGTTGCAAGCTACCTGCTCGACGCAGGAAGCACGAAGGCTTTCGTATTTGCCCTAGCTCTCGCTTGTGTATCCTACGCTTAGACGACGTTCCAAGCGGCGGACGCACGGTTCGTCTCACCTGTAACGGTTGCGGCAGGATGCTCCGCTCTCGTTTTCCCCCCTAACCTTACCGCTCCTTGAGGCATCACTTCGTTGTAAAGTGGTCCTTTGGTGTCACTGCATTCAACGCTACAAATAGCCCGAGCACTGATTACCGATCAGTGGTCCAAAATACTGACCTCACTCAAGGCAATCAAGTTGATGCGAACAGGTTGTATATCACCACAAAGCACAACCCATCCAAAACGGTTATGGTCACGTAGTATCTTCGGTCCAGACATCTTCCTAATGCGATTCCCGCAAGATATAAAGGGTTGCTGCCACGACGCGGGTGCAAGTTTATTTTTATCAATGTGGATGACTTCCACCGTTCCCATATGATGCGGGGCGCTTAGTCACCGCGTACACATCTTTGCACGTTCAGGGACCATGCTAATTATGGATATACTTTCCACATATGAGTATTACTAATCAATGTTATTAAATCTATATTTGCTTATTTCAGAGTCAGTGACAGGGCGATTGGGCTTGAAAAGAGTGGTATCTTACTGTACAACCTTTGGTAGCCTGCCTCGACGAGATAAGCTCCCATCGAAAAGAATTTTTTTTTTTCAACGACCATAGCCACTGCACAAAATAGGCGGTGCCACCATAAAAAGGATTCCAAATGGTGCAATCACTCACCTCCTTATCCTGCTTGCTTTTGCTTTGGACGTTTCATCGTCCGCGCATTTGTCCCTGCATCAACGGAGATTCTCTGATGAGAAATAGAGCCTGAGTGCCCTCTAGTAGTTCTAGCAAGGTAAGTATGAGTTTGGAACTCGGAGCTAATTCGACGCAGGAGCCACCCGAGTTTCCGATGGCACTACCACATATGCACAGCAGCATCGCCCGAAGACAAGAAGATGCAACCAAACTTCGAAGTTGATGACTTATATGCATCGCACAGATTTATCGCATCGAAGGACACCGTTTGATGCTGCTCATCCAGCTCAACTCTCTTGTGAGGCAAATCCATCGTTCCGTCCAACGATTCCTCATCCCGGGAACAGACGACCAAACTGCCGAGAGCGTAGGTTAATGTGGACCTGGCATGGTTTGCGGCGTTTCTGAGCGCATGCTGCTTATCGAGTTGGATGGAGGCATGATAGCAGATAGAAAGAACGGGCACTTCGGCCCGATGTTGGCTACTTATTAGGAGCCTATCACCTTACTTGAGATGCATTGGAGAGTGGCAACCGGGGGTTGTCAGGTGAAATGTATAGGTTCTCGCGGTGATCCCAAAATGGGAACACCCGTCATGTTTAGAAGTCGCAAACTGGGGCCATACAAGTACAGGGCTAAAATACAGACGGAAGGGAGAGGAGGGTGGGTTGACGAAAACTGGGGAAGTGACTATAGGCACCGAAGAATGAGGATTTGTGCTGGCATTAAATAATTAATTATCGTACCGGGAGCGTCGGAAAGAATGAGGATGAGAAACGAGCTCCCAACTAAACTACTGTTAAAACCTGTGGAATGAGATAGGAGACAGTGACGGAGAATCAAAGAAAAAGGAGAAAATAAATCGCAGACCGGGTAACCTGAGATCGTGGTGTTACGACCTCTTTTTTCACGCCCTCAGACAGACAATGGTAAGGGCGGTGGGAGAGTTGGGGCGTGCGGTCGATAGGATTCAAGTAACAGATGTTTAAATCCAAATCATTTGTGGACACGCTAATGTCAAACCAGAAAATGGGGCACTCTCGTCACAGTAGTGGGGGCTGTTAGTAGTGCCATGCTCCGTTAGACCACTTCACAGCTTCACGTTCTCAACGGCTTGGTAAAGAGGTTAGTGAAACCGAATCCTGTTCGAACTCAACACTCACTCTGCCAGTGGCATACAACGACTTTGTCCCTTTCATCAATTTCAAATCGCAAAATTTCATGCCTCACGGCCCCTCCTATCGGGAACCAAGTGACTCGTCCGTTGATTTCATTCAGGGGCAACACGTGAAACGAACATCGCACTGCCCCGACCATGCGTACGACTTTCGAACGACCCAGACGAGGAGACGGATCACAGCATTTCTAGCTGGTACCTGAAACCCCTGGCAGGTTGACCAGACCCTCTTCATACCAGATGTTTCATTCTGCGTCTTTTACGTAGTAGGTCCAGATCTCTCTCTATAATCCTCCTTTGTTGCAATGTGCCGACACTCTCGTAGTTAGGCCGTCGACCCCCGTCACGGAATGCAATCAGATTTTTAAAAGAAGGTTGGCCAGGAACACCCATGCGACGCTTACGCCACGTGGCTCAAGATGAAACCCCAGAGGTTTCACGTTCGCGGACCCCCCCGACGAGGTATGGACTATTGGTGCCTTATCTTTGAGACACAGATGCGGAAAGATTCTCCCTTAGTTTAAACACGAACACTACCATTTTTTGCTAGTCTCTTTCTCCGCTTACGGACTTGGTTTACTCTGTGGCTATGCATATGGGACTGGGGATCACGCCACGCGATATATAAAGGAATTAAGAAAATCAAAATCAAAAACCCACGGAGCAAAGGGACCCAAGGCTTTATATAGAATTTCAACCGGCTTATGATGTGCCCAACTTTCTGCAGGCTGGTCTAACCACCCCGTGCATAAAAACGATTCACCGAAGCCCAAGTGGTTGTATCCTCGAGCCCCTAGCATCCTTGTCAATATTCTCATAAGCTTTGTCACGGTTCGGAGAGAGCGAGAGAAAACAAAGGATTGAGATAGGCACGAGAGGTGGGCATAATTTCTCTAACAACTCTACAACACTTTAGGTATGAGCTACAAACATTCTATGGATAAAGGCATTCGCTTGCATTTCCTTCTCTTGAAATTGGGGGAGACGTATGTGGGCGGTTCGTCTTTGTGCATTTGATTCCTTCTTATGCTGCTTGGGAGGGTGACGGCTGCTGTAGTCCAAAATTACTCATCGTGGACGAGTAGGGATCGGCCGCTCATCTCTGTTTACGGTTAAGAGGAGTTGGTTCGGGAAGATCGGTGACAGTAAGTCCCCGTGCACCCATCTGATAGCACAGCTACTTACCTTCCGGTTTGGGGAGACCCTACACATAAGCATGAACTCCATCAGCAACCTGCTAAGCAAGCAGATCAAACCATAAACGCACCATAATATCCAGAATCGTGGGCGCAACATCGCACAGAGCTGGAGGGTCCAACTCTTGCTGCTCACCCTCCTTTTCCTCCTTTGCCACTTTCGCCTCTGCAGAATCGGTCTTCTCCTCCCTCTTCTCCACATCTTGGACAAACTTGAAGGTCTTCTTCTCACTGGCGATGATGAAGGGTACAGGGTTGGTGGTATGGGCCGTATGAGGAGCACCGGTTTCCAAGTTGATCATTTGTTCGGCGTTCCCATGGTCGGCGGTGATGAGAAGAACATAACCATTTTTGAACGCTGCTTTGGAGATGATACCAACTCCTTCGTCCGTTGCACTGACACCCTTAACGGCGGCATCGTAAACACCCGTGTGTCCAACCTACTCGATAGCATAAGTAACACTGTATGTCGTATTCCAGGGATGAAGGGATGAAGGGATATAGACACGTTAAAGGGAGAGCATACCATGTCGGGAGGGGCAAAATTGCACATGATAAACTCATCTTCTTGTTTATCCAAGATCTCAGCGACCTTCTCAGCGACGCCACGGGAGCTCATTTTGGGATCGAGATCGTATGTGGCAACTTTGGGTGAAGGGATGAGGTATCGTTGTTCGCCCTCAAATTGCCTCTCCACTCCACCATTGAAGAAGAAGGTTACATGTGCGTACTTCTCGGTCTCTGTATTGTCATTTATGTTGTTTGAAACTGTGGTACACGTCGTGGAGGTACCAACCTGCAACATGGGCTTGCTTAACACCCTCCTTCGATAGCCACTCGGCAAGGACGTTAGTCATCGCCTGAGGAGGATATGCAACTGCGAATGGGAACTCGGCATTGTATCGTGTCATCGTGGAAATTTCCTAAGCGTGTTAGTTCCAAAGCTTTGATATCCATCTCATCACGTACCAGATCCTTCGGTATATCGATCTCAATCGGCTTTTCAGGAAGTCCAAAGAGGGATGTAATCTCACGCATACGATCAGAACGATAGTTGAAAAAGAACAGGGTATCGCCCTCTATGCGCACTCTTAGGGCCAAAACTGACAAGAAGAGGTTTTACGATACCTTTGATCCTTCCTGCATCTCCATTTACAATGATAGGCTTAAAGAATTCGTCTGTCACGTCCTTGTCGAAGTTTGCCTTGATTGCAGTAATCGCTCCTTGTTGGCCTTCCTCAGATGCAGTCACTTCCCCTTCCCCACGCACTAAACCTTCAACAGCAATCTTGACACGCTCCCAACGCTTATCCCGATCCATTGCGTAGTATCTGCCAATGATCGTAGCCAGCTCACCGTATTCCTCTTTCTTCATGAAATCCAAGAGCTCTTGGCAGTATTGTGCTGATGATCTAGGCGCGGTATCACGACCATCACCGAAGAAATGGACATAGGTATGAGGTACCCCAACCTCCTTAGCAGTCTCAAGTAACGCAAACAAGTGTCTGATGTGTGAATGAACTCCTCCGTCGGAGATCTAAACGCCATAGCAGCGAATTAAATGGAAGGGAAGATTCGCGGTCGATGTGAGGACTTACGAGACCGAGCAGATGAAGTCTACCATTTCCCTGTTTGGCCCGCTCAAAACTCTTCAGGATTGTGGGATTTTTGTGGAGTTGCCGTTTTTTGATAGCAACATCTATCCGCACTATATCCTGCCATACCACCCGTCCAGCTCCGATGTTTAGATGCCTGATCGACGGTAAGATGAATTGAAGAGGAAATGGAAAATGGAGGACCCGTCAACCAGGCGGCTGTAGACCATCGACTGTTACGCACCCAACCTCAGAGTTACCCATTAAACCTTCGTTGAGACCGACGGAGGTTCCACTAGCTGAAATAAGTCTATGAGCACCTTCTTTGGCGAGGGTGTCCATATTAATGGTTGTTGCTGCCTCGATGGCGTTTCCCTTCAATCCTTGCTTGGTAGCAACGCCCCAGCCATCGTGGACGCTATAAAAACCGCTTAGCATAGTATTATTCGGTAGAATATGTGAAACTTGCATCAAGCAGACTTTGTTCTTGACTTGCACCATGGTAGATTGGAAGGCGGAATTAGATGGACGAGATGTCGAGTTTGCCGATCATGAGGAAATGAAACAAACATGACCAAATACAGATGCATCTTATCTAAGCCTCCGCCACGTTCGTCGCAACTCAACATTTAATTGTCGATTCTACATTAGATTCAGGGCATTGGTGCCTTGGACCATCCATAGGTGATTGACATGCAGCTAACGCATTTTTTGCTTCAGCCGCTCCTTCGAAGCCAGAACGGTTGAGCCCTGCATCATATCTTTGAGCCACAATAAAGTTTGGAATTTACACCTGCACCCGTTCGTCGACGTTTTGTTCAGGGAGAGCTGGTCTGCTGTGACATTTGCCTCCAGGGAGTTATACAGTGACTCTAGACCGATAAAGTACCATGGGGTGTACTCATTGCGTACGGACAACTCATTAAAATCACCATCGAATGCGTATTACTCTATTGTTCAGTTACGCATTTGAGACGTATAATCATTTGTACATGCTTTCACCGTGGGTGCTGACCGAAATCCTCAGTGGAAGATAATAAGAAATATGCGGTATTATTGGCTGGCGACCCTGTCGAGTCCCAATATATCCTAAGAGGGTATCAGTCAATGCTTTGGATATCTCTGTCATCACCTATCTGTATTATCTTTGCAAGTCAAGACACTTTGCATCCAATTTAATGATGTCCCCTCGATTTCCAATTGCCAATGCACAGCAACTCTCATGACCAAGCACTCGTCGTCACAGCCGTAATTCTGCTGCTCTTAATCGTCATTCATAGATATTTGCCGTCCAGAAAGTAATCAATTCAGACCACCACCTCGACAACACTGATTTTACTTGCACCTGATGGAACATTCTTTCGGAGCCGGCACCCTCCCTTAACAAAACTCATCTGCAGGATTTGCTGTGCTCTATACCGTTCATCCTGTCATTCATCTTCCAAGGTAGGTTGGCAACATGCTGCACTGCCCAGAACACGGTTGTTGCCTCTTAAAGACACATCAAAAACCCATTCCTTCCACACCCCCTTCACCTCGAATTTATCTCATAGCATGCTGGCGCTGTCGCCTCCATCCTCTTCCTACAAGGATTCCTGTCCCACAAATACGTATCAGTCAAGGTTATGGCCAGAGACATCCAGCGTGTCCATGAGCTCACTGGCATTCAATTTCTTGCTCGTTTCAAATCAGGCTAATTCTCTTTTCAGACAGACAGGCAATAATACTCTATGTCCGGAGACAGAACCAAGGCACCATAACTTGTGTCAGGAAAAGTTCCGTCAGGCACACCGCCCGTACAGCGACAAAGCTATGTATATCTTAATTCGTTCCGAGTTATCGACATCCCCGTCTATTCTCTGATTCTATTGATGTCATCATCAGCATATACAATAATATCTTGCGGCGAAATGAAGGCCATTGAGTGCAGAAACAATTATCCCAAGCGGCTGTTAAAATGTAAAGACCTATTTATGACGCTCCGCGCCCACAATTGTTGTACCCCAAACTGGCTCCAGGAATATCTGGTAAGGGTCAATGTTACTCCTTCAATTCATGACCAGCGTCCGATAAACATCAATCTTCCGTAAGCCGGATCTCCAACTAATTATAAGTGAAAAAGATGCTGAAAAGCGGCCAGAAACTGCACCTCGGCCCACATTATCCGACGAAGATGAGGGTGAGATTTGGGTTGCTATGGCTAATGTCCTACTCGCTTCGATACCGAGTTCTAACTCCACACCATATTTTTGAGCATGAGCCGGCGTGATCAAACAACATCCGTCTTGCCGGTATGTCCCGGCCCGTGAGGAGATAAATGTATTTAGTATATGTACAGTATATATCCACAGGTCGTGTGGATGTAAAGAACAGGATAAGTCAAGGGAGACAGGAGAGCCAAGAGGGTGAGGCTGAATGTTGAAAAGACTAATCCTGACCTGGTCGCCGCGAGGGCTCACGATCCTGAGGGGTGGTGGTGGGAAAAAGAAGACAGAGAGGCGTAACTGTCATTGTAGTCGAAAGGAAAGAGAAGTAAGATTATGTAAGGGAGGAGTAACGTGCCTTTACCGTGACACGACAAGTCCCTCATGCTTGGAATTGTTTCGACATGCACATACCGCCGGAGCCAGGACTTTCACGCATCAGGAGGTTTGGATTCGAACGACGAGGCATACGTCCCCATAGACATACTCCAAAATGCTATCATTTGCATATGCGGCATAGCCGCTTTATAATCCGTTGCAGCACTCCTTGGCGTGACCCACAGAATATCGTTCGTCTGAAGTCTATTCCCACTCCTCCCTGTGACCCAATACATTTTCGTAGGATTATGCTCTCTATGCTCCTCAAAATCTACATCGTCATCATAGAAGCGTTTCGACTCTTTATCTTTCACAATCCTGGTCGCTCCCTTCAATCGTTCAAACCACGCACAATAGTCCGAGTCATCATACTGCCTTTCACTGAGTTTTGGGGTGTATGAGTGGATCTGGCTCTTGCCATATAGTAGAGGTTATACCTCAGTGTGATAGGAAAACCGGAGGTGACAACGTCCACAACAGCCGGCGAAATTATCGGGATGTCTGGAAAGAGCCTTAAAATTATTATGAGTGGCGATTCAGCGTAGGTGATATGATAGTAATTTAAGGTTATTCGTGACTTATAGGCACATATTAGTGGAGCCACCCTTGCAGTGAATGTGGTCGTCAAAATTCTAGAAATCAATAATGCAAGTCAACGCTCTTCACATGCGACCAATCTTCCGTTACCCATCAGCTTGGTCCTGAGCTATGCTGCCCTTGATTTTAATCTTACCTCGTGGATGACTCCCGAGGGTTTGAGGGTCTTGAGAACAGAACAATCTTCTGGGAATCTACCTGGGCTAAAGGAACTCGCCGCTCAAAAGGATCACCTTCAACACGTTGTAAGTGTCTGTTAATATTGTTTCATAAATATGCATCATGAATTTCCATAGAGCCCACTCAGTATGGTGGTGGAAAAGCGAACACCAAAACGGAAGCGGCTGAGTCGACATGACAGCTGGAAGGATACTATCAGAAGCCTTACTGGAGGGCTTGAGCGTGATTTTGACACACCGTCTACGCCTATCTTAAAATCTCGGCACTCAACAAGCGCATTGCCTGGTCACATGTTTAATATCGCTGTAGAAAGCAACGTGGGCGACAGTAGGGTCAGTTGTGGCGGAGAGGAGTTCAGGGGAATTGGAAGTCGATTGATTGCCCTCGTGAGGAAGAAAGAGGGTTCCGAATAGGTGCAAACGTTGGCACCATTCTCGCGGCACTCCTTTGACATTTCTATGACACTACTGGCTAATTCATTGTTGAACTGCTACAACCATAAGAGGGAAAATAAATACCATCAAAGTATGAAGTATGTGTCTCTCATGGTCAATTCAAGATCTACATGATAATGCTCAGAGCTCGAGGTGATTAGGTACGAGTTGTAGGCACGCCTCATCTGTCGAGAGAAGAGAAAAGCTAGTTCTGTGGTCCTTGGCACCGCTAACGGATGCTATAATCCAAGCCTGGATTCACGGAGGCGTCAATCAATTAAGCAAAACAGAAAGCTCTACTTCAGGCTCTCTTGGTACTCATAACTTTTGAGTCATTGTGATTTAGCCACGGGAGCGTGTCTGAGTCAGTCGGCGGGGAACCAGACGCGTCACGTAATTAGCCCGATTACGACGCGACGCGACGCGTGTTATTCCCACAACTTGTTGGTAAATTAACACATTCGCAATTCAGTCCAGGGTTACTGACGGCCTCACCATGGATATAAATCTGTTGTTCGCCCTCAACATTCTCCCCGCCAGTCTCACTAAATCCCCTTGATCCCAAACTACTATTCACACCCCACTCTCACAGCTCTTCTTCCATGTCGGCGGACGCAGAACTTCTCGCCACGCGTACAAACGCTGTTGCTTCTGCATTGAAGGATGGACTATCATATTGCTCTGGCACAGCTCCTGTCTTCGCGAACCAGAACTTAATCTTTTTCCGTCAAGGTGATGCGGCAAAGTGAGTTCGTTCTCTCTGAGCTTTTGTCCCATTTCCTACAGCCTTTTCAACAGTTTCATCGATCTTTCGCAAGGCAGCACAGCTAGACTAAGGGATCTCGCCGCTATGTGTACGATTGCCAGCTCTTCATCTGACGGACGCCGTACCCGAACCAAGAATATGCACAAGGTCCTCGACGAGAAAGATTTTTCATTCAAGTTGGACCCCAATTCCACCCCGATAATTGACCTCATCAAATCTGTCCTCCTCGATGGCAAGGACGAACAGCGTCCAGTAAAGGCTGAACTTTGCAATCTTACTTTCCATGGTACGTCCATCATCTCTGTTACATTCGATGGGAAACCACTAACACCCACGTAGACAAGGACGCCTACGCTGGATCTATGAAACCAAGCAACGACCAAAAGAACTTCCTTGGAGTTCTTCGTCTCTGCTTCCCCACCCGCTTGACTGGCGGGTCAATCACGATTCGTCACAAGAAAGAAGCGTGGACCGTGAACCCAACCAATATTCCGCCCAAGCTCAAATGGCCAGCTTGCGTCTTTATTGCATCGGTGGATGGAGTTTCGCATGAAGTCGCTGCTATAGAGGCTGGCAACCTCGTGACCGTCACCTACAACCTCTTCTTCGCTGATGAAGATGCTGAAGGTACCCTACTTCATCATCAGATAGCGCTATGTAACACAATTCTCAGCTTCACGAGAAACACGGAGAACTCAAGTCCTCCCGAAACCAAACATAACTTCCCAGCACAACCCGTCATTACATTCCTTCCTAACTGGCCTTCTCCAAACACCCGAACTCCTCCCTCAAGGTGGCTATCTCGCCTTCAACCTAAGTCACTTCTACCCCGCCCTCAACCACGGCGGAGGCAGTGCCAAGCCCGCCACTTTGGCGAAGAGTCTCAAACAGAGAGACCTCATAATCCAAGAAGCATGTCAAGCCCTCGAATTATTCACTTCTGCACACATCGTCGTTGAAGACGTTTTTAAAGACAACTGGCTGTCCTTGGACCAAAAGGTCGAAATGGTGACCCTTGACAACGAAGTCGACACATGGGCAGAGCATTTTGGTGGCCGACGTCTAGTAACGCACGATGACACGACATCGAATGAAGAGGGTATAGAATATATTCATTGGGTCGTTCCCTTTGATGCTGTGGAGGAGAGATACCTCGGGCATTGTCAATTTATGGGGGAGGATAATTTGGCCAAGTTGATTCAATCGTTTTGCCTATTGGCGAAAGTTGGTCCATTTGACCAGAGGGAAACGCTTTGATGGAATAATCAACTATTGTAGCTTAGTTCGGTTTTTTTCTGTACGTGCGGTTTCGAGTCATCGTGTTGAGAAGCAGATTCTTTTACGATGAATGGTATCGTTCCTATTGAATATTGAACCCGAATGACACATTATCTCTATCACGAGGTTCATTGCGTTAATAAATTAAAGAGCACTGACTCACCATTAGAATATTAAGGGATTGAGGTCCTTCAGGATATCCTACGTAACAACCGAAAAGTAACAAAGGATGCCATGAGCATTCCAGAACCCCAACCCAAACATGCCTCTGGACCCCATCATTAAAATTCATATTTCTGCCATCCGCCATACCGTCTCTGAAACGAAGCCTTACTGCGCTGGCGTCGTACCGCTCGAGGAGCTATCGCGCCATCTCTATCATCGTCCACTTCAGGAACAAACAGAGTGAGCCTATCTCTTGTCGTATACCTCCATGAATTAGCACCGAATAGTTTTATCGACCTCGCACGATAATATGCTGAGAGCTCTGGCCAATGCTTGTTCCCCAGCGACTTTTGGGAGAAATGATCAAGACGTATACGATGGAAGTTATCAAAAAGCACGCCAATTAAGCGCCACCCATTTCTTGACCAGATCGACCCCGTTGGTTGTGGGATTGTAGAACATATCAAGCAAGGAACACCTGCTCAGTGGTGCAGAGCAGGATCAACCCATTGGCGCAGAATCGGTACAAACTGAACGTCGACGGTGCGTGGCGTTGACTTCAGTATCCTAACCTTGAACTTACAAAGATCTCATTCAAACGATAGATGTTGGCTCTTTTTTTAAACCTCACCGCGAAACACCTCGTGGTAGCAACATGTTGGGCTCTCGTCGTCGTCGTCTTTCCCACTCCTTACGAAGGCGGTAACCTCGTCCTCCGCCACGAAGGCAAAGGATGGATTTCCAATGCCTCACAAATCCTTTCCAACGCAACCAAATCAAGCGTCGCCTTCGTTGCACTTTATAGCGATATCGAACACGAGGTGGACGTTGTCACCCCAGGCTATCGCGTTACCCTCACTTTTAACCTATATCGTGACGACAACTTGGATCGACACCCATCCATCATTGGACACTACGAAAAGCAGGGAAGCGAGAACGCCCTCCGCGCACAACTTGCCAGCTTACTGCAGGGCCGTACTCAAGTCTTACCCAGCGGCGGATATCTCGGGTTTGGTTTAAGCGAGAGATATCCTTTCGAACGAAACAAGATAAATTTGACGAAAGAGCTGCTGGGAAAACTGAAAGGCAGTGACGCCGTTCTGCAGAAGGTCTGCCACGAACTAGGGTTGGATACGACCATTCAGGTAGTGTTCGACGACACATACTCCGATGGAATGATCCCCTATCCTCCCAGCTTTTCCGACTCCGGTACATTTTCAGACGATTTGGATGACATGGGTTCGCTTTCTAAGAGATGCCATTGCCATCGACATACACAAGAGTCTGGACGAACCGGAGGACTCCAGGAAAAAACGCGATCCGTGAGGAATTGAGGATGGTACTTTGATGAATACGACATCAAAAAGGAGGACATCATTTGAGTTACGCCTAAATTGGGAGTGACGGATTACAAGGCGCCTTACCTTGCATACGGTAACGAAACCATGTTGAAGTATTTCTATGGGGAATTATGTCTTGTCGCCAGAGTCGGTGAACCCTGATATCCATTAGAAATTTAGTTCAATCATGCTGTTTAACGTTCCCTAGTAACATCCTTTATCATCGAATACACGTTTAGAATCTGTCGCGCACATGCATCACAACCATGAAGTGATGAAATCTACCATCGTGCCGATGCTTTCAACCAAAGCGCACGTCATCGTAGGTTCCCAGTTGAGAGCAATAGAAGGCAAGCGTCATTCGAGATCGCATAGAGCAGTTACCGGTGACAGTGCGCAGCCAGTACAGGATATCACCTCCAACCCGTCGATTGCTTTGATGCGTAGAGAAAGTGCATGCCATACAGGTACCGAAGACAAATGTGGAGTGAAGAAAAGCTGTTTCCCAGACAGAACTGGTGATAAATACACAACCACTACTTCAGCTTCTTCTTACTGTAAACGAGGGTAAGAGATATGGTGATGAAGAGAGACCTGAAGGTAACGTACGGGCGGAGTTGTGATGAGTGGCCACAAGAGCGCTTCCTGCAGTTGGTCGCACGAGGTGGCAGACGAGCGTAGCACTTGCGGCAGATTTGCTTATCGCAGTTGTATTTAGAGGCCAAGACTTTCAAGGAGGGCTCGATGATTCCACCACGAAGACTGCAAAAGGTCAGGATAAGTACAAAAAAATGACACCAGGACATACCGAAGAACCAAGTGTAACGTGGACTCTTTTTGGATGTTATAGTCGCTTAGAGTGCGACCGTCCTCCAGTTGCTTTCCTGCGAAAATCAGGCGTTGTTGATCGGGAGGGATACTAAGGCAGAGATGAGGACGATAGACAACAGATTGAAATAGGTGCGGCGTACCCTTCCTTGTCTTGGATTTTGGCCTTGACGTTGTCAATGGTGTCGGAAGACTCCACCTCGAGGGTGATAGTCTTCCCCGTAAGGGTCTTGACGAAGATTTGCATCTATGGGCGGACGATGAGGAGGCTGTTGTACACGACGATGAGTACCAGGAGAAGGGTGGGAAAGTATGACTCAAATGCTGTATAGCTGGTCCCAAGTGGCTGACTTAAGGGCAGGTGGTCTCCGGGACGTCCCGAACCTGTTTGCATTCGGGGTCCACAGACATAGTCACATGTATCGTTTGCGCTGTTTCCGTCATAGCAGGCCACGATGCAGGTTTGTGTAATGACGGGAGGGCTGTGCCCGTATATAATATAGTGACTTGATGATAGTAAACGAAGACTCGCTTCCTGCACTCCTTCTAACCCCAAAATCTCGACATGGCGACGACTTGTGCAGACTTTCTAGATGATCCTTGTTCGTATACAATTGTGAGCGAGCGAAGACGGAATCGCAGAAATCGTAACGGAAATCATGATCAATCCTTCCATGGTAGAGACTCTGACTGGCCTGTCTATAGAGAGTCGACAGGTATGTCAAATCCAACTCATGGTTTCCTGTTTGACCTGAGTACCGCATAGCCACACACTACAGTGGTCAGTTTGGGAATAATTCCATTATCGGAGGGACGGGTAATCAGCTCTTCAATGCGCGTAAGCCCTGCATGACAATCGCTGGCTGAACGAAAATTCATGCAAACTGATAGTTGATTATCCCTCCAAGACCAGGAGAGAGCGTGTCGAGCAGAGGCCACCCCGTGGTTGGAGACGACGCGTTAACCCTCCTGTGGCTCAATCTCCCGCCTTTGATGAGAATGAATACCAAGATTATATAGATGAACCTCTGACATCCCGGCGCCCTCAGAATCGCCCCCGTTCGTCGGAGGGACATTCAGGTCCAAGCCGTCTTGATGCACCTTCAAGGCAGCCTTCGAATTCGCAGTTGGGAGGTGCCGATCGCGTGCCAGTTGCGCCTTCGCAAATATTCCCAAAAGAACCCCTTGCATTGCGATACATCGTCTATGGTTTCAAGCAGCTATTAAACTCAGACCATCCTATTCAACTCAGCTTGTTCCAACTCTTTGGAATAGTGCTTGGTGCCATAGCGGTACGTCTCTACACAAATTCCATTCAAGTAGTGTACCAATATCCACGAAAGATTGCCACCACATGGAAGAGGCAACTACAAATGTTATTTGTGCTACTTAGGTATGAATGGATTACCGAGTTTACGATTTACCGTTGCGCCAACTCTATTCAGGCCATATAGCTCAATTTGGCTAAAAACGCCCACTTACAACATCTGTATGTCCTGTGAATTTCATTAAATTTGAGGAGGGGCATGGCCTGACAAAGAGCCAAGATATGGCGTGTATTATTCCAATCTTGGAGTTCCACATCGTCCTTCGAATTTTGTTCAACTCGAATATGCAACGTTCTCACAAGGACGCCTGGGCAGGCATATGGGAGTTCACAGATACGCCACCTTCGAGTGCACCCCATCATCAAGGAATCTTTCAAGTATTGACAAAATTAGTGAAGAGTACGTGGGTTCTTCCCGATTCGAGTTCCTATTGGACTAATTGACATTATGCACATTTTCACGCATCGTTTCATTAGCTTGTATATCCATCTGCTCAGGATTTATTATTTTTTCCTTCATACTTCGAAAGTGCACGGTCGAGCATCACTTGCATGACGTAAACAAACCTTCGCTATACCCTTCGGCGTTATTAATTGTCTCATTTATTTAGTACTTCATTGTCATGAGTGTACCTGTTGAAAAACGCAGAGAATTCATTGCACAGCACGCCAAAAATGCTAGCGGTGCGTGTTTTCTTCGCTCGTTCTTGCTTACTTACCGACATATGGTGTAGCATATGGGTTTTCCCTTGCATTTCTCGAGAGCATACCTATATTAGGAATTGCCTTCGAGATGTCCGATGCAATAGGTACTGCACAATGGGCTTACGGTGCGCGTTATTATCGCGGAAATCTGACCTAATGCGAGTTTTTGATAGATTGCGCCAAACTGGAAGCTGAGAACCGGAACAGTTAAGGAGCGGATACTTCGCTGCTTACTCTTTTCCTCTCCTCGTTTCTGGATCGTTAGGCTGGCATGGGCCTATATTCATCTCATTCACGCACCCAACATAATTAGTAGTTAGCAATCCCTTGCACACGTCCCAATTCATAAAATACTAGCTAATCGTGTATCCGCAATCGCCAAAGGGATTAATTCAAGAAGCCGCAGTGGCAGCAGCCAAAAGATCAGCAATTTCGGTATCTGCCACCAGGATTAGTCTCGATGAGATGGCAACGAGAAATGAAGGCAAGTACGATCTTCACTGTGCTGCATGCGATAAGCGAAGGAGGAATTTAATCCTATTGTCCAGGGATTTTTTAACCTTGACATAGGATGACACTGTGAAGGGAACTAACCCGGACCAAGGATGAACTCCCCGCCGTTTTGAGAGACGTTGCCTTGCTTTCCAATCAAACTAGGGTTTTGAATAAACCCTCTCTAAGTGCGAGTGAGACAAGCTATGATATTGATTTAAAGCGACAAATGACATACCCACATGCTCCCGAGTGCATTTGAAATGGGGCCAGTAGTAAGATAACTCTTGCGTTGTTCGCCGGATGGGGTTCTATCTACATTCACGAATGTCATGCCGAGAACGCGGTAAAGATCCCTGGATGGATCAGCATAGATGCTTCCGCTGAAACCAGTAGCCTCTGATTGAGGTTCGAGGGTTTGACGATGGGAAGAAGGGGATTAATATCCGCACCTGCGTAATGGTTGATCACCTTCCATTCCCCACAACCAATGATGATGATCTTAATGTTTGCTTGCGTAAGGGACTGGAGATCAGAGTGAACCAGCTGCTGAATGTATTGCTGTGATGTTATGAGTATGATGCCCATCTCCAATAGATGTATGCCGAACCTGACAGGACTGATTGGGTGGTCGGTGAGCAAGGATTTCACACACCAAAACAAACTTACCCCGCAGAAGAAATGTCCTGTCGATCAAAGTCAATAATCTATCTAGTACCGAGCGGGATAAACTATACAAACGGACGAAGATGGCCATAACACGCTGCGACTCGAAGAGCGAGCCAAACTTAAGCGTACGTCCTTCCGAGTCAAAAATATCGAGTTGAGCCGCTTTCTCGAGCTCACTTTGGGTTGGCAAATCTTGAGCGTTGGTCATGATGATGATGGTATTGAGAATAGAGGCGTTGCATGATATTAATGATTGGTTGGAAATTCCACGGCGCCCGGCTCGCCCGGCAATCCAATTGCCGGCGTTAGACATGTCCCAAGCAACTCTCATCACCGACCACAGTTGGACCACCAATGTCTTCCTCTGTGTCTGGCCCAGAGGGTCAAAACGCCCTGTTCGAGAGCTCAGAACAAGAGCAAGTACTGCAAGAGTTGAAAAGAGCGAGTTTTCGACTTCAATTCCCGCCGTCTTATGCCCTGGTTGGCGTATACAGGCTGTGCACGGACAACCTGCTATGGAAGCCCGCTTGGGATAAATGCAAACATGGTGCACGAAGAGGTGCGATAGTTGGTACCGTTTGGGTGAGTCTTTGTGCCCACCCGTTTCTCGTGGCGCGTGGCGTGTTGATGTGTTCAAATTCTTACAGGCTTTTCTAACGTTCGGGATTCAAAAGAAATTCATCGAAATGTTCCTCTCCAAGTGAGCGCTCTGCAGGTATGAGTGCGGTATGATAATCATACACCGTTTTTCTAGCTCCTCGCGCGTCACTGGCTTGTCAGATGACACCGTCTTCGGCTTCAAATTGCCCTTCAGCATCTACACCTGTAGGAGCGTGTATTCTGAAACACCAACCGACGCTTACATTCGTACTAGATGCCGCCGCGCTTCTACTATCTAGCCAAGTTTCCTTGATTCTCAAATTCTTCCTCTATCGCAACATCCGGATTGCACGCGACCGTGCATGGGCGCAGACTGTAGCATCACGTGGCAAAGGCCCAGAGTTTTGGCAGCCATACGTCGAGGAATGGGATAACCCACCGTCATTAGAAGATGATACGGATCCACTGTTGAGGGTGCAAAACCTTTTGGGAGGTACTATTGGGAGGATGGTTGTCAAGAGTGCGTCATTCCCCATGTCATACTCTGACTTCTCACTAATTTCGTTTCTAGTGGTCCTCTTACCCTTTGATCTATATCCATTCGTTGGTCTTGCTATTACTGCTTGGCTGAAGGCACTAGGCACCGCAAAATACCTACATCGTCAGGTGCGTACCCGTCGTTCACGTATTCTCAGATATTAATGTTGTAACTTAACAGTACTTCGAGTCCAAGCAAATGACCAAACAACAAATTGCTGTTTTCATAGAAGAACGAAAATGGGACTACCGTCGTATGTATCGTGCTCGATCCTCTTTTCCCCTGCTCATTGTTACGACAGTTTTCGGGTTTGCTGCCGCTCTGCTTGAGAATATACCGATCCTTGGAATTGCTTTTACTGTTTCTAATCGCGTCGGGGCAGCGATGTGGGCTCATGGTTCGTGCATAACTCTTTCCTTTCTCTGCAACTGCTCACGCGCTCACGGCCCGCAATAGACCTTGAAAAGCGTCAGCATTATGTTGCAAGTACTCGGAGGAAGTAATGGCGCCTTCTCTAGTTATTGTCTTAATCTCTGCTCTACCTACAATTTGTCCCGACGCGATATAATCTGTACTAGGGCCAGTGGACTTGCTGTGCAGAGTTAACATTTTACTCTTGTTTGGGGGGGAATCTCCGTTTTAGTACGGTTCTCAATCACTGCCCTTGCACAGCACAATGCACTCTTGAATGGTTCCCGCATGAATGGGGCCCACATGATGGATTCCTGAGAATTTCCATTTGGGGTCAGCCTGGAAAACAGGGAGTTATTGACTGATTTGTGCTTAGCCCCGCAGATTCTTGCCGTGAACTCAGGCTAAAGGCGGTGTTTGGACAGAATTCGCCAGGCCAATTGTTGAAGCTACACAATCCTGCTGTTTGGTTGTGGGCGTCGAGCATCCTGAGCATCGTCACAAGAATCAGTGGACCCACAATATACATCATTGGGTTAAGTGTAGAAGCGATCCAGAGACATATGGCTGCAGGAACGGACCCCGCACTGATATTCCACTGGCATCAATGAACCTCGAATTGAAGTAATACCTAAGTCCTCGTCCTGCCTGGCCACCTACACACTGGCTGTGGAAACATCCAAGGGTAGAGGCATTTGTATCAAGTTGTCCCGTCCATGTGTTTACCATTGTGCATTTGAACGATCAGAATCCTCATCCATATGAAAACAAGCGACACGAGGCAGCAAAGCTGTTGAATGCACCTCGTGCCTTGCACTCAGCTTCGCACAGTTCTTGATGATCAATCTTCCGAATGGTATCCAGGTCACTGCCTTGTGATTGCTTGCTTTTGGCTAGACAAACCGGGTAGGGTATGACTACCTGACTGGTTTGATGGGCTACCATTGACACCACCAACGACCTCGGAACAACCACTATAACCTTTTTCAAGAAGAGGAAAAGAATCAGAAACAACGGCACGATCATCAAGAATGGTGGCGATGTAAGACCATTCTCGGCGGTCTAGGAATCGGCTCTGAGGGAAGGATGCCATATAATAACCATCCTTATCCACAGCAGCAGATCCCCGACATCGAGTGTACATACCTAAACCTAGAGTTCCATCGTTGTTTCGTTCAACATACCGCCCATACGACTCTACGTATATGGCGAACCAGAATGACCAGCAAGCAGGCGGGAGTGAGCATTGCTATCCTTTCAACTGCTTTAATTACGGACTCACTTCGTTCATATAGATGCCACCCGCTAGCGACAATCAAGAGACTCATAACGACATTCCGCAAGCTAATTCGACAAAGAGCGACCAGCAGGGCCATTCTCATCACCAGCATCAACAAAACAGGAAGCTCCAAATGAACAACTGAGCATTTGAGAGGACTTGGCACGGAAGGGGCTATGAGAACTTACTTCCCTGTTCTTCTACAACTTGTTATATAATGACGATCGATAATTCATTACCTTGCGCCTTCAGAGCATAAGGACGGCGCTGCGCAGTTCTATATATGGGTTCATGCACCTAATTTTCGGTGTTGTGTATCTTCAATGCTCAACAGCGTCATACCTTGTCGACGAATTTGGTAGATAAGCACGTACTTGTCGCAATTCCAGGCTTGATCATGATTCATGATATCATCGAGTATATCATATACTTAGGATTCCTTTCTGCATTCTTGCCTCAAGCTATGATATTTAATATCACTACTCCTTGTGTTGGCGCCTCATCATGAACTAGGCAGTACGCGGCAGACCAGTTCGTTTGTTCAGAGTTGAGGTGGTGAAGACAAACACCGATAAACAGACGACACGTTCTCAACGGTCTTCAATCCGCCTCGTGTAGACACACTGTCATACCATAGTTATCGATATCAGTAAGTGCCTGGTTTGGATGTGTCACAAGTGTATTTTCAACTATTCATATTCCAAAATCCTGGTTGACCAAGCACATGACTAGTACAAGGATGTGCTCGTAAGTTCACTTAGTTGTCGCATTTCCTTTGCTTAGACACTAACTGACATATCATTGTATCTCAAGATCGAAGATAAAGCACAGCTTTATGACATTGCCAGGGACAATCCGTGACAAGTGACCTGCCCATGTGTGCCTGTAAAGTGAGGTACATATTCGGAGACAAGGGGCAACAGCAAGGCAGCAACGACTTCTCCCCATCCTGTCATGTCGAATCCTCAAATCTCTTTCTTCAGTGGTGCTACCGTCGTGAACGAAAGTGGTGCCAGGATTATCAACACCACTGGTGGAATGACCGCCACCTTCTCAGATACCCATCGCCATGTACACGCTTATCGCAATCATTATGAGACTAATAACTATGCTCCACAATATAGTAAGTACCGTGCCAGGCCCGTACTCCATTCAATTCTCATGCATTGTTAAGCGGATAATTATAGCGGGACATTCGGTCCCAACAACGTCGTAGGAGGACGACAGAACCGTATGTATAACGGAGGTGAGTGGCCGCTGAAATTCCTGAACCCGACCTTAACGTCACTAGATAATGTTGCCACGGAGGCAATTGCAGGGGAACAATATCCCCCTCCCCGACTTCATTCCTATAACCCATCCCCAGGCAATCAACCACGCCCTCCACACCAATATACCCAAGGGCCATACCCTACATATTCTTATCAAGGCCAAAGGTATCCCCCCTCTCGGCAATTCACCGCATCGCGAGATTATTCGTATGCTCAGCGTACATCATCGGTTCATCAGAGCCACGAGAATGATGAATCGATCCAAGACGTGGGTAATGACGCACACCCAGAAAGCGAAGGTGTCGACGAGCAAGTCCCAAATCACGAAGAGGTAGATACTAACGTCCAGAATCAAGAGGGGGGAACGAAAAAGGCGAAGAGATGGTGGAAGCATCGTAATGCACGGAAATGAAATCAGCATCCTGGCCCCCTTCTCCGAGCCTCTTGTAATGACTTGTACTCTTGTTGTGATGTAGTCTTAGCATGCTTTCTTATTTGTAATTTTGGAACTTCGGCTGCTGCAATTGAGTTTGTTCATGTTCCCCTCTCCACCCATGCTTCCTCTGCAACCCTTCAAGGCAATTCTCTATATCTCCTAACTGCTAATCTAAAGCAACGCTGACGGTTATCTCAGCGCCTAACGGTCTTCAAGCCCTTCCTTGTTCATTTACAATTCGCTTCCAAGGCGCAACATTGATTTTCACAGCAGTACATCGCTCTCAATGATATCACCCGAATGAGGGTTTGAATATTTAATGACAGACACTTCGCCGCAGTACTACACTGTCTAGAGCAGATGGATATTCATCGATCACGAACTAACTTCAGGACCAGAAAGGTCTTCAGTGGCAATTATCTACCAAAAATGCTCCATTTGGGTAAAGGCGACACCTCGTACATACATAAGATAGGCCTGGAGAAGAACAGCGCTATGACGATGAGTTAAACGATTACGATATCGATGAATGTACCTGCCACTGCCACGTACTACCTTCTTCAGCCAGGGAGTGATCATGAATCACAATGGAGCTCGGGATCATGCGCAGTAGGCGCGTCAAACTCCACGGCTCAGGCTTGAATACCATCCAAATGTTCCATTCCGTTGCTGAGAACAATACTACGCGCTGTGTGCTGATCTAGAAGAGGATTGAATGTCCCATCACAATGAATCCATCTAGCGTAGAATAAGATATTTATGATATACGAGAGTATGAGATTGAAAGTTGCAATTTACTGGTAGGAAGGGGTTCTGCACTTGCAACAGAAGTTTTCACTATTTTCCTTTCAAGTTCTTGGTAACCCCCGTATTTTGTTGGTCTGTAAGGCTTCACGGAGTTTTAAACGTTATTTGTCCATGTTTCGCTGCACCAGCGCCTACCTAATTAATTGATGCATTGACGCTGCATACTGTTTGCAACGCTGAGGATGCTTCTGACAGGGTTGCCGTTCGGGTCCTCAAGTCTTATTATCCACATGACAAAGGTTCTGGGGTTCGACAGTCTGGCATCAAATCCACGCCGTCAACAGGAGTCATATCAAGGTACGCCTTCATTGCTTTTGAGGCTTATTTGGGAGAAACTGAATACCTCGGTTAATATAACCAAGTGCAACGAATCCGACTCTTGTTCTCGGGTTTTTTCCTATACCCAGATTTTTGGTGTCAATTTTCCTCACCCCAATTCTGCAGTACCTCCAGTGTGCGAAATGGTGCTCCTTGTTCACCATAAACATGGTGATACTACCGTGAAACGATACATCATCACCATCCATTCCGAATCCATTAAATGAGGTAGCCAGGTGTGCACACCTCGTCCCGAACGCCACTGTAGTTTCACCGGTGGGTTTGATAGCGTCTAGGAGTGTTCAGGACAAGGAATCTGGGTATTGTCCTTAAACTCTGCCGAATATAATGGAAACTTTACCCGTCCCTTAAAGAACAGTGCCATTAAGTCGCAACCTAGGCGAGGCAGATACTGCGCTTTCGTTTGTGATATCTCACTGTTTTCCGCCCGCAACGTGCATTGACCATTATCACCACCATCACCGTACGTTTCCTCATCTCAGTCCATGCCTAATAATTTATCGAAGGTTTCCTAGTTCAAGAATGCCTCGAATGTTCAGGTCCATGGAAACATAGTTAATCGCACGGGCAAGGTCACCATGAAGGATGGTAATGTCTATCAATACAAAGGCGATCATAACGGTGAGCAATGTTCCCCACATCGCTTGCGCCTTATGCCAACTCACTGAGAATTAAGAAACGAGGATTACTGGTGGTACATTTGCTGAAGGCAGTGTTATAGGGGGAGTGGGACATACTGTGAGTAGTGGTTCTACAAGTAGGACTCCTCTTGTTGTTCCATCGTTGTGGCGTACAGCACTGCTCTCTGACCAGAAAAAGAGTCTGCGTCCCCGGGACGACGCACCCGTGATTCTCCGCGAACACCGCAGATGAATCAACGGTCGCATCAGCCCAATGATGGCTCCTCTTCCCACCGAGCCTGGGTAGAGAATGATTCGACTGACGATGAACGCAGTACTGATGGTGAGGTAGGAAGGAGGGAGAGTAGCGCTGAATCTGACCGGCCCCTACCCCTTGATCATCAGAAACAGCTGCAGCACGAGATTTACTACAGCCAACGGAAAGCAGCAGGGAGTAGAAGTAATGTGGAGCTTAACAGCCTGAAGGGAAAGTGGGCCTCCAATAAGCAAAAGTCCAAGAGTGGTGGAAAACGATCTGCGATTTCAGGTGTAGCGGGTGAGTGACAACGTCGAATTTGGTCACAACATTGGTGAACTGACTGCTTTGCATCCAGCAGCATCGACCTCCAGGGGTTGATATTCATGCATGCCACTCTGTACTTGTAGTTATCATGAAAGTGTCAAGTCACATAGAAATCTTGCGATATCCATTCGATCTTCTACATGATCCAGCTCCCAGCCTGTAGACCTTGGGTTGAGTCTAAGTGCACAATTTACCAAAGTACTTGTGCATTTGCATGTCTCGATGCAATACCTGCTGCCACAGAAATGCACAAGGGCAAGGTCTGCACAGATCGGCTATGTTGAATTCGATCAATTGAATGCTGTGTCGCATACCCAGAAATTTCTCTTGGATAATATGATGGCAAGCGCCGGATCTACAGATATGAGCGCAGCCTGCAATAACGATTTTTGTGGTCTAAGGGTCTCTGCAGATCGGATTCCGGAGTTTCTTCACCTACAAGAGTAAAGACCAGGTTATCTCAATCTTCCTCGTATCAAGTTATACTGCCCATTAATTGGAGAGCACTGTTACTTTGGAGATGCATTTTTTTTTTTTACTGAACAGTGTGCATGACAACATCCAATAAGTGATTCCTTACCGATGACGTTAAACGAGTTAGTATGTCACGTTTGCCTCATGGCAGGTCTCCGGCGTTGTCCCCCTATGTGATGAGACGTAACCGAGTCATTCAAGGACTTGCATCGCTTGCCATCTCAACTGCAACCAAACACGGTCAACAAAAAAGGACTGCCTTATATGGTAGTAATACCTTATATGGTAGTAATACCTTGTATGGTAGTAATACCTTGTATGGTAGTGATACCCTTTTTGTACATACAATCACGTCGTCCCTGCAAACTCATTTGCACTCACACGGACCAACATGGACCTGCCTCGTGGTATCCTCCCCTATCATGATATATTCCTTTGTACTTGGACTGAAATGCATCCATAGGCGCTTTTTCCTCCCAGATGCGGGGAGCACAAAACAGTAATTCCAGGGCTAACTATTCTTGTGACTCCTAAATTGTGATTGCAATGCTGGGTGTCGATTGACGACTCAAGGCGGACCCTATGTGTTATTTGGGTTGCCTAAATTATCTCCGTGGCCGAGGACTGCTTTGTTTTCCCTTTTTGGATCAGTCTGGTTTGCTACAGGGAACTATTGGCACAATCATACCGTCCCTCCGACAAGTACCGGATGGGGCGCATGCTTGGAGAGTGAAAAGAATTCAGAGCATTAATACGTCATAGTTTCAAAGACCGCAGCCAAGCTGAAGTATTCAATCAGTTTGGGAGCTGTGCTGAAATTGGAGCAGATCAGATCTGTGGCAAAAGGTCCTCTGGAGTTGATAGGGGTGGTGATACGCCTGCCCGCCATTGACACTTAGGCTTTAGGACGTGCCTCGCTCATCGAAAGAAATTGTACAGCACGGTTTGAGAGTGCACAGCTTGTAACATTTAGAGGTGCAAGTTCCAGCAAATTCTTAGCAGATTTCCAGAGTTGAGCTATATTGAAGTGTTGAAATGCTAATATGGGGTGACTTTGGTGCATTTTCCATCAAGTTCACCGTGATTAAAATCCCTTTATACCTGATTTGCCTGTATTTGAAGATGACTATCGCTTCCGATTCCTCCCTATCTGACGAATCCAATTGTGCCCTCCTTTTGCCTGACAATCATTGAAGGGCAAAAGCACCCCTTGGGTCTTACCTTATTTGTAACACACTTTCGAGTCAGTGCGGGGCTGACGCAAACTCATCGTACTCGCATAATCCCAAGAGGATATATTGTTGATGCCGGGACGCACGATACCTATAAAATGTTATGGAAACCAATAGTTTTTGCTTCCCGCCGTCCCCCACGATCAACTCACCTCACATACATCTACATCACGAATGCCTACAAGACGTATGTTCTCTTCAGTGTTAGTTTCAGATCAGATACTCACCACCCCTTGCTCCATGATCATTACTGCAGATGACCTCCCTGGTGGGTCCAGTGATGCAGGAGGTGGCCGCAGCCGTGCCAACAGGAATAACGGTCAAGGCCGCCAACGCGAAAATAACAGGCGGCATTCTGACGGCCACCCGGAGTATGACCCCCAGCCTATGCACATGTATGGTCGCACGCGACGTAAGCAGATGCGTTGCGTTGAGCACATACTGCGTGCTCATTACAGGATCAGAGATCTACAGTGGTCAATTCAACAACAATGAACGTTGTTTGATTGGGGGAGAGGGTCAGACGATGCACATACGTGAGAATCCAATGAACAACACGTCATGGCGTTTAACTAACGCTCAGATTACAGATGAAGGACAGGAAGGAAGAGAGATGAGGCACCAGAGAATTCGTCCTACAAATCCAAGTTCGTCTCATGCATGGCGTTACCCTGCTCGCCATTATCAAGAGCCGTATGAGGTTGATGAAGACCACCTTTTGTATTCCGAGGAGGAATCTATTGACAATGAATCGGAGGATAGGAATGATCGTCAATGGCAGTTGAGACCACCGCAGCCAAGGTACAACTTCCAACGTCCTCAACCCATGAGCCTCAGCGATATTCGCTACTATGCAGAGCAGATGCGGCAGCAGGCTTCCCGACTCGTGCTTGAATACCAGCGCCAGCATGCTATTCCAAATAGTCGGTTGGCACCCAGTGCTGGAGGGAATCCAGTGAGACGTCAGCTGAGTTGTGTTGAGTCTGCTGCTGAGAATGAGCTCATCCTTGCGATGGCAAACTGTACGTTGAGCAGTGTTCATCGCTTCGAAAATGGTCGGCCCGGACGTCGAGGGTGTGGACCTAATTCTCGTGGATCTTCTGTTCGCAGGGCGAACAGAGAGAGCAGATAGTAGCCTGGACACTCCAGCGATACTATTTGACTTTTATGGGCCTGGTTCCATTATGCGGCCATGTATCTTGTGCGTAATATTAATAATGGCATCGATTTTAGGCGATACATGTTAGACCCTGGTGTAGTAGGGTGCGCAATGAATTGACTTTGGTGGTTGATCATGAGCAAGAGAATGCGTTGGCATCTTGACATCGACACAAACGCAACGACTCGCAAATAAAGAGTTGGCTCTTGTTTTGGAAGCTTGCGCTTATTTGCATGCATGACAGGCCCATTTATGGAAATAAGCTGCTAATCATTACACGCGCAGATAAGCGCCAATGTTCGGCCATTATTCGTTCCATCCACGTCGCTTCAGCTGCTCTACAATGTCTCTTTCACCATTGTATTTGGGCATAGAATGCAACTCCTCGTCCTCACGTCCTCATGTGCTGCTCTTGAAGCTGTCAGCGGAGGCAGTGCGATCTTTACGGGATAATGACATGGTGCGTGTTGCAAACCACATCCCTGCATTGGGTTGATGGCTCATGTGCCATCAGTTGTCCCATTCATGTGATTGGCAAGGATCCAACGACATTGAAAAACATTCCAATCTCATCCCCACATTGCATCGTTCAGCTCTTGGATCGATACTATCGCACGCAAAGATGAAGACGTTGTTACAACACGTGCGTTTGTGCCTTGTGTCCAACCCTTATCTGCCTCGTTGACTGCGGTGTGTAGCTTGAACTGGATTCAAACTGCAAGCCAAAACATAAGCGCTGACCTGCATGTGTGATGCTGTGCCTAACAAACACTATATAAGGCTACCAGCACAAAGGACAGTCGAACCAATCGGACCCATACCCGTTGCTATTCTCCCCTTTGCTGCTCTCTCCTATGCCTACCAATGGTACGTGAACTCATATATAATGCTCACTGGCTCATTGGCTCCAAGCATCAGCTCATTTCTTTCAAAGTGCCCACGGGGTCAAGATCAGGGGAAGCGTCACTAATGTCGCCGGCGACTATAACGATTACGATAGGCATGAGCTTTATGATTATTCTACTACCCGTCAAACGCGCCATTACAATCGAAATGCCAGCTATGGGGGCACGCAAAGTATGATGAGCACGATTTCGTGATGCAGAACAATTCTAACAACGGTTAGCTCTCTACAAGGCGATACATGCCGGCCCAAATTCTGCAGTTGGGGGTTCTGGCAACGCTGTATATAACGGTAAGAATTTGCTTGTGTACCTAGGACCGTCTCATTGACCTGTGGGAAGGCAGCGAGGTAGCGATGATGGCACTCAGGATGCAGAACACTCGCGGCAGCTATGCAGCACCACAATCTTCCCGAAGACACTCAACGTACGAAGATTACGATGATCAGGAGGGTCATTATGACGAAGATGAAGCACATAACGAAGATGAAGCACACTGGGAAGAGCCACCTCCGCGCCCTCCCGCTCAGCAAAGCAGGGGTAGTCGGCCACAAGCAGCTCGTAACAATGGTCCCCCGCATGGTTATCGCGATGATAGAGCTTACCAACCACCTCCACCAGGTCGAAACGGGGCTGCTCCCCCTGGGCGTCAGTCTGCATCTCGGAGCCAAGACCAATACAGTGATGAGAGCGAAGAACCCCAACATGACGAGCCTGAACTCCCAAAACAGCAACAAAGAGCTGTCAACCGTGCTCCTCCAAGCTCAAGGCGATCTGAGGAGGAAGAGGAGCGTGAAGTTAGTAGAAGCCTTGGGGCGGGATTCAGAGCCGGTAGATTAATTAGGCGGAAGCGTAAAGTACAATATTAGGTCGTCTGAAATTATTCGCAGATTGCAGTTGGAATTGTATGTAGTATGTAGTAATACCAGTGTTGGTGTCCTGCTTCACCCGTTTACGTCCAATAAATTGGTGGCCGCCTTGTGCGGGTCATACTCATGATCATTTTCCGCAAACGGCAAGTTCATGTTGAGGCTGTGATCATCTGGTATACATCAACTCCTCAACCCCTTCAAGAACGATTGCTACGCTCTGTCAACATATCTGACTCGACGAGAGCCTCACTGGATATGATCAGCCGAAATTCAACTCAAATTCCTCACCTCATTGCACCCATGCCTTGAATGATGCTGTAATGGGTGCACAAAGCATACTAAATCACGAATTTGGGCAAATGTCTTCACAGCATTTCCCAGGGAGTTTCCTGGAAACCAACAGCCTCAACGACATGTGGTCTTCGTGTTGATGCTGGGCCATTTTGGTTATAGGCGGCACAATCACCGGCTGTGGCCGTGACTCCGACAACAAAAAACAATTATACATAGACCCACAAACTGGTTCGACGACGGTTTATTCGCTTGAACTGTGTTCCAGTGTCTTTTCCTTGTATTTTCTTGGCGACTGACAATACCCTTTGTCATGATGCAGAACAACGAAGGATCTTACGGCCAAGCTCCACGCTTCTTAAACGATGTGGTGCCATGAGAAACGACGCGACGACGGATGGCAACAGCAGGACATAAGGTTGCCGATGGCTATTATTTATGCTGATCGTGAGGTCTGTGTTGCAAGTCCTCCGTTTTTTTCAGATATCGAACAGGGTTGATGCAGATGCGTGGACCAACTCGCTCCGATCCGTTTTGAAGATTCTAATTGCTGTACGCGCATTCGTGACAAATATCCCCTAAGCGGTATATATGTCCTCTGAGGTGAACTTCACTGTCACAAGGAGTTCCCTCCACCAATCCTCTCCTCACCTCACATCTAGTCTCTTCCTCCACTTCTCAGATTCCAACATGCCTTTCATTCCCTACAACTGTGGGTCTCAATAACATACTGGTTGTGCCGCACGGGCTGACACTGGATCCTTTCATAGACAGTGATAATGGCAGTAATAACCATCCAAAAACAGGTATGCTTGATTCTCATCGACCTCATCATCTCCCTGAAAACCCTTCTGCTTCCAAAGTCCCAGATAACGCAAATTTTCGTACGTCCGGCATCATGCTCCATGTTGACCAACTGTTCACGAGTACCCCTCAGCAATGAAGCTCTTCGGATCGAATAATAAATTCAATATTGGTCGCGATATGAAAACAATCAGCGGACCTGTCAACGAGACCACTACTTACAACATCCACGACAACTCAAGGAAGTCTTCGGCGAACCACACCAACGATAGAGCCTACTATGCTCGGCCAAATGGTCAGTTGTTGCCCATTTGTTACTCGTGATGAGTAGTCCAAAGCTAACGTGTCACAGTCATCAACAGGCAGAGAACGAATGACGGCGGTGTTAATCAAAGTCCCGAAGACAATGACAGCGGCGCACCAAGGCACAATTGTTAGTAGATGGCACATGTAACTGCGACATGGGCGGTGCTAAAATTACCTTTACAGCTGCTCCTGAGTATCATAGCGGGACTCAACGTTCGGGGGATACAAACGGTTCCAGTATGTTTCTGAGTCTTGTCACCATTCATTCTATGTTTGCATTCTCATCGCTAACCTTTCGTTTCAGGTAGCAATGGCCATTGGGGAGGCGATGGGGCTTTGCGCAGCTCCACCACACCGTCCTCATTGCTCGACGAGGCTACGATATCACAATTGAAAGATCGTTTGGATCAAATTGAAGCGGAGATAAAGAGGATAAAGGCCGTCTTAGCTTTAGCTGAAATTCACTAATGGTCGTGTCGTGCCTGTGTTTTAAGCTCACTGTAAATATCAAATTTGTGTAGAACCATGTTGTAATTGCTGCTGGCTTATATATATATAATCTCGCTGAAGAATTATGATATCAGAATGCTTGCCAGTGTTCTATTGGTGGCCCACGTCACAGAGCGTTCATTTGTTGCCTCGAATACTTCCGAGACTCGACATGTGTGGTTCGCTGACAACTTATCTCAGGCTTCGAGCCTTCCCATTTGTGGTCGTCTCAATCAGCCTCTGACCTGATGTCTATAAAACTGTTTACTGTATCTTTCACTTATGGCGCGTTGTATCTATGCCACTAGGCTGTTGACCACTGGTCGCAGAATCACACTTATTTATATTCTATTTGATTTTACTTTCAAAATTAGCGTTCGTAGTCTGAGAAGGCTAGAATAACGGGCCTGATGCGATGCTGTTGTAGTAGACCCTACTTGACATAGCCTTGATTTCACTGGCCAGGCTGCCAACACCTCCATTTTTCGAGCTCACTGATCTTCTGCTTTCAGGTAGGTGTACCATTCTCAAAGCGCTCTGATTCCTAATCACTCCAAGAGCAAAACCGATACAGACAAGGACTAGTAGAACAACAGTATTTACCAAACATACTTGGGATAACGAGTCACCGTCTGAATGCGAGAAATTATTGTCCGAGATTGAACTTGGAATTCAGAAGAAGAAAAAGATTTGCCATCATATTCTTGACTTCTGTGACCTCCTGATGCATCTTGGCTATGTCACCACGTTGCTTTTCCAATTGCCGGGACAGCCTCTCCACTTGCTGCTCTAACGTGTGATCCCTTTGGCTAGGCAGCAAGGATGGTTGCCGATCAGAACTGTCTTCGACTGGGGAATGTTGCAATGAGCTGTTGTCCGCTCCTAGCGCACTTGGAGATTCCGAAGTAGAGCTAGCTATAACGCAGGCTGAGTGAAAACATAAAGGTGGAATTGATAACACTTACATCCGGTCAGAGGGCTTCCATTACCCAAGCCCTGGGCTCCCTGGGTGACGATGGAAGGTCTGAGAGATACACTAGCTAAAGCCAAGTCGGTTGTGCGTCCTACTTGGTGTATTCGATTGCCTGACCTTTACCGTTCCTTTTAGGCACTATGGTGATGCATATCAGGTTGATACGCGAAAGGAAGGGATTAAAGACGAACCTACGGTCATATGACCATCTCTTTTGTTTACTTGGTAGCCCGTTCCATTAGTATGCTCATCACCATCTGATGAGCAGGTCAACTCATTTTGCGGCGGTAAGTGAAGAAGGTATAACGTTTACAATTTATTGTGCCTATATGGTCTCCCTTGTACGATGATGTTCGCGAACGGTCTACAATGTGGTTTGTGTTAGTTTCGTTCAGAGTACCAGAGACGGCATTCGTAGGGCCAGTGAAGGTGTTGCCCCGACCCATGTCCATGACTGGAGCGGCGTCAGTCATTGAACTCTCACTGTGGTGTGACACGTACAGTTTTGGTTTCTAGAAGAGCCTTTTCATCAGGTCGAAATCGGGTCAGAATAACAAGATGTCTGAAGAAGGCTGGACTTGCCTTTTTTGATAGATTGAGATCCTTTACCAGGTATCCCACCAGTACCATTGGTCCCTTGGATATGGTTATCAGTCATTCCCCGTCCATTTAACAAAGAAAAGTGCGATAAACGCACAGTCAGCCAGATTGTGCATTGTCGAAGACTTGTTGGTTGCCGATGACATATTGGACATCGTCGATGGATAGGATAGAGATAAGAAATGTAGCAATATGTGTGAACTGTTGGCTGGGAGTGTTTGGGGCAAATGTCTGGGTAGGTTATATATCTGCGTAGACATCGTGTTACCGATCCTTCCTTATTGGAACTTACGCTTTCTGGATAAGATTTGCCTGATTCGAGTAAAATTGAGGCTACAGCATCAGCCCCGTGTTTTATCATGGAAGGACATATCGAGAATGATGGGAAGGCACGCCCTGACAGGTAAAAGAAGGACTGCTGGATGCCGCTCACCACAACCCATCAGGTTTCACCACAAACGCGAGCAGTTCTTGCCTGTTCGCTGTGGTGTAGTGCACATTGTAGTGGCCCCACATCCAACAATGTCGTGAGTCGTCTAGACAGCACAAAGAAGATTTGATCACGATAGTCAAGGTAACCATTGGCAGAACGTTGATTGTGAACTAAGTTGTGGGTCCACGAATATTGTTGTTCTTTCTCCTGCATCGGGGTTGAACAAAGGAAGGTGGGAAGATGCGGCCCGGATGCAATCATGTCAAGGCGGGGTGACACCTACATTCCAAAATAGTCGTCGGTTTTAGGAAACTGTGGGCTCGCTTCGGTTGACCTAATTCTCCAATAGGAAAGATTGCAGTAAACTGAAGGCCGACCCTTTCAATCATAACTAATCAGCCTGCCACGCAATTAAACAATAGAAAGGTTGTACCCATCGCAAACCTCGTGCAGTCGTCAATCTTGAGGAATTTTGGATCTGGATCATCCAACAATCTAATGCTGGCCATTTTACGGCTTCCGAATGAGACATTGCACTCATTTTGTGACAGTTACGATCTCTCTACTTTGTTGAATGTGCATTACTATTCCGCTACTTTGTTTTAATTGGCCTTTGAAGTCGTGTTGGACATCTCGGTGATCCATGACAAAATTCCAAGTCGAATATGTTTTGTTACAGCAATAACCACTCCACGACGTCGCCGGCTACCGAACATTGTTCCACTTGCCATGGTGGTAACAAAGATGTGACAGCTGAACCGTTTCATCTCGCAAATGAATCAATTAGGATAAGTAAGTAAAAGAGACCTAGGACTCTCTGCGGACTTTATGCACTCACACAAATAACGGTCCGTGCTGTATGTCCGACCGTTTCGACAGTGAATCGCTCGACAACATGGAATCGACAAAAATTTCCGTTGGAATCGCGTAGAGTGATGATGTATGTACAATGGTTCTGTGAGTTTTATTTACGGTTGAGCACAACACTGATACTGACAACGACTAGTAGAGCAGTAAGGTAAAGAAGATTTGTCATCATATTCTTGGAATCCATGACCATCTGAAGCAACTTGGTTACGTCCTTGCGTTGTTCTTCCAGTTGCCGGGACACCTTTTCCAACTGCTGCTCCAACTGTTGATTCCTTTCGGCTAGCTGCGCGAAGAGATGTGGATCCGACCTGTTTTCGAATGGGGAGTGTTGAAATGGGCCATTGTCTGGTCCTGGCATACTTGGAGACGTGGAAGTTGAGCTACCTATAATGCAGGCTAAGCAAGGGCATGAATGTGGAATATCTAATAACTAACATCCTGCTACCGGGCTCTCATTACTAGTTCCCAAGCTCTGAGCTGCCTGAGTGAGAATGGCTGATGGTCCGACAGATGTACTAGCTGGAGCAAAGTAAATTATGATGTCCTGCTGATGTTCAATTGCTCTGGGCTCTGACCTTCACAATTGTTTTCAGCCACTGAGGGTTCTGATCCTTTGTGGGTGATGCATATTAGGCTGGTACGTGAAGTGAAGGGATTAAGGACGGACCTATGGTCATATGACCATCGCGTTTGTTTACTTGGTAACGCTTTCCATTAGTATGACTGTCACCATCTAATGGATAATTCAATTTATTCTGCGGTGGCAAGTGAATGAGGTGTAAAAATTTACAAATTGTAGGGTGTGCATGGCCTCCCCCGTACGATGATCTTCGTGAACTGTCTATCTTGTGGTTTATCTTGGTCTCGTACGAATTACCATTGGTGCTACGGACGTTGCCAAGAAACCTGTTGTTGCGGCCCATGTCCATGACTGGAAGTATGTCAATCGTTGCAGTCTCACCGTGGTGTGACACGTACAGTTTTTGTTTCCAGCAGGGTCTTTTCATCAGTTGAAATTAAACCAAAATACGAAGATGACGAAAGAAGGCGCCACTTACCTATCGACATGATTTGGCTGGCATCGTAACTGGGTAGGTGACCAGAACCGTTAATCACTGGAAAACGGCTGTCAGTAAATCACGCGCCAATCTAACGAAGAAAAGTTCAGGAAACAAACAGGCGGGCATATTGAATTTCTGTTGGTAGAGAAGGAAGTGCAATGTGTGAGCAATTGGATAGTAAATATGGAGTAGAATGTCTGGGTGGGGGTAGGTTATGTACCTGCGTAGAATTGTGTTACTAACCCTTGATTCCAGAACTTACGCTTCTGGATAAGATTAGTCTGATTCAAATCAAGTTGAGGCTTGAGGCTACAGCACCAACCTCGTGTTTTATCATGGAATGAAATATTGAGATTGATGGGAAGGTAGGCCGCGCCGGGTAACAAAATAGTTCATGGATGCCGTTCACCACAGCCCATTAGATTTTATCGCGAACATGGGCAGTTCCTGACTGTTCGCAGTGGTATAGTGCACATTATAGTGGCCTCACAACCAACAATGTCGCGAGCCGTCGAGACAGAACAAGGAAGATTTGGTCAATCACGATAGTCAAGGCGACTATGGGTCCACGAATATCCATATATTATTGTTCTTTCTCCTGCATCGGGGTTGAACAAAGGAAGGTGGGAAGATGCGACCCTGATGCAATGCCAAGGCGAGGTGGACCTACTTTTGCCAACATTCCAAAATAGTGAGCAACAACTCAGATTGTCGGCTATGGGCTCGGTTCGGTTGACCTAACTTTCCAATAGGAAACATTGCGGTTAAACAATGGAGAGGTTGTACTCATCGCAAACTTCGTGCAGTCGTTACACCCGAGGGATTTTGGAACATTCAATGATCGGGTGCTGGCCATCTTATACCTTCCGAATGCGACGTTGGACGTTGTGACTTACGATCTCTCTACTCTGGTCGAATCAACCTTACGATCCTACTACTTCGTTTGAAGCAGCCGTCAGAGTCATCTTGAAATTTTGCGTGTTTGCTCCGTTACAGCAATGACTCTACTCCACGTGGCAAGTGTTCCGCCAACAATGATGGTAACAATGAGATGACGGCCAACCATTTCACCATCATGCATTATGGTTGGCCGTAACACGGATGACTGGATTATGAAGAGCACTTGGGCTAAGTAAGTGAGAGAGAACTAGAACTCTGTGTATGGCGGACTTCACGCACTTACACATTGGCTCAGCCCATGCTGTGATAGGTTCCATGTTAAAGGCATCTGGAGGTGCCAGTAGACGTGGAATTGACATCGATCTATGCCATTCCAACTGAAAAACTTCTTCGATTCCCCGTCCTCGATGGGACTGACAGTCGGTGACAGTCGAAAGGTCGGACGTATCGCATCGTTGCAATGGTCTAAGATTGTTGGCTGTGGGGAAGAGAAGATTATTAATCGCGTGGGGCATATCCAAACTTAATGAAAAGTTGATCTCATCGACGATTAATCACGCATGGCATATACGGAGTATCTGTGTGCAATGAACGGATTTCCTCGCGACAGTTTTGCTGCTCAGCCTTTTACTACAGCCTATATTCAGCACTTCCCCACTCATCATTTCAATCAGTGAGGTCAACAAGATTACCCAAGCTGCCAATTTTCCATGATTCAAGCTGCTCTCACGATCAAATTTCCCGATGATTAGAGGACTTACCACGATAGAGATAGGTCGATTTACTTTCCAAGATAGAGAGTGATGCTTGACTTGACTGCTCTCTGCAGTCCTATTAGGATAAAAGGATGGAAAGCCAGCATGGAAGAGCCAACACAGCCCAATATATCGATACTATAGGTTAGTGGAGGCCGTGGGGTAACAGGAACAGCACTGATAACGGCGATCTATAGGATACGATATCAGTTCGGCGAGAAAGAGTGTATCCCTGAGCACTATATCAACCAAGAATGCTGCTCAACCCCGACGGAACGCGGGGCAGACGAAGGAAGCACAGCCCTTAATCATTAACCCGCGTTGCCAAAAAAGCCAAAGCCCACAACCCAGAAGCACAAAGCCATCAAAGACGGTTCATCAGGCGGGCCCTCAAGGTGGCCCACGTGCTGGCTGCAGTATAAGGTCAAGCTCTAGTGATGGGCATGCACAAGGGCGAAGACCGCAATGGACTCACAGGGTTGCGGCTACTACAAACACGAGCAGATTTACAGCCTTTGTTGCGGCTCCCCATCCTGTAGATCGCTTTCCTTACTTGATGCTCGTTATGCCCAGGACACTGCTTGACACTGCTATTGCCCCTCGAACTTCGAGTATTTGCTTGTTCTTGTATATATAGTGCATGCAATTGATGCATTCAAACTCGCTCGATGCAACCTACCTACAACTCCTCAGACACTCTCCTCAACGTAACGAAAGTAGCTTTCAAGCTGCTGAGAAGGTGGTGCCATATCTTGACGATGTGGCAGGATTGGCTGTCTTACTCGTTGACATCGCTCTAGTACGTTGGAATTTCCTGGAATCGATGGGCTCTGTTTAACTTGATGCGCGTTATACTTCCACAGAAAGCAAAGCATAACAAGCAAGCTATCAGAACCTTGTCTGACGAAGTAACACGGATTGCGAACGAAGTTACGAAATGCGCCGGGCCAGATAAGGGAATGGATGATACGGCCTATCGTGATTTGTTTTTGTGAGTATCGTCGAATCTCGATTTGTAACGCAAACTTATATACATCCTTGTAGATTGGTCAAGGAGATACACACCTATGTTCTTCTCTTGGAAACTCGAGGAACTCTCTTCCGACTTATTCATGGCGAACAGGACGCAGAGACACTCTTGGAATTCCAGAGTCGGTTACGATGCGAATTGGATGTATTGGGAGTGAGTTTGTGTGTTCATCTACGCTTTACCGGATCAGTGCCTAACATTTGCATCCGTCCTGATAGGTCCGTTCCCATATAACAATCACTAAAATGCACGAAACTGTCATAGACATTGACCAGAATTTACGCAAGCTCTCGCAGTCTGTAGTGCCGCTCTTGAAAGTTACAGATAATCAAACCTTGCGAAATATCTGCAGCGCGAGCAATCCTGTCAAACGCTCGCAGCAAACTTCATGGGACTTCTCGGGGGCGACAATCAACAATTCTCAAATCACCACGATTGAAGGAGATTACACCATTAGCAGTATCACGACAATACATAAAGGTAGCTGCCCACGCTCCAGTAAAACCGTTCGTATCACGGCCAGGTGAATTATATACAAGCCCCGATATCAGGCGCTGGCTTGTACGAAGCAGACGCACGCAGGAGGAATTATTTGTCCTGCACCGGGATATCCCGCCCTGTCGTGGATTTGAATTTCCTTCGGATAGCATCCGAGATTTGCTCGTCTTTTGCCTGCTCAATTGCCGATTCGTTGGTCTGTGGGCCCTTTTTCATGACATGTTCCTGCACCCAATCAACACCTATATATACGGCTTAGCATGTCACAGGAAACACGAAATACGACATTGATAACACCTTTGTCAAGTTGGTCTAAGTCGGAAGTGAGGCTATGGTACATTGAAGATAGCGAAAGAGGCGTACCTTCTTTCGCTTCACCTGCCTGACCTCCACCCATGGCCCCTTCGAATTGGTCCAAGAAGCCTCCGCCCTTCTTCTGTCCCTGGTTTTGGCCAGCGTTCTCGCTTTCTTTTCCTTTGAAAAAGTTCATCACGGGCGTTTAGATGAGAGTTATGGAAATATGAGATCAGTGGTACACCGCACCCATGTATATATACCCGCGAAACAGCGGAACCCCACAATGATGTCGTCGATTACAAAACAAATGGGGCGTCATTATGATGTCGAACTATTTCAGCACGACTTCGACCCCACCGCATAATGCGGCGAAATGGAGTAGTATTGTAGATCACTTCAACCGTGGCTCCAATGGATGAGCCGTCGTCTTCATTGATCCAAATCGGGAACAAATCGCCGCATCCAAAATAGGCAGCGCCGCCAATATTTGTTCTGAACAAATACCGGCGCAGTGTAACGTCACAGTCACAACTATACAGTTTCCAGCCACCAACGTTGGGGCACGCTAAGCAGTTGTGTTAAGCGATTCACAAAGCATCTCCCCTTCAAGACTCGTTTACCCTTCAGCATGAGGTTCGTCGGTGTTCATTACATGCTCAACCCCAGATCGTAACGCCATCTACGCGAGTAGTAGCAAACTCTCAGTGTCAAGCGTGCGGGGTTCCGTCAAGGAGCTACTTGCCCAAGCCAATGGCGAGAAAAAGCGCAAATTCGTGGAGACGATTGAACTTCAGATCGGCCTCAAGAACTACGACCCTCAGCGTGATAAGCGTTTCTCCGGAACCGTCAAGTGCGCCGATCGTTACCATTATTGCCCGACGCTCGCATTAACCACAGCTTAGACTCCCTAATGTTCCTCGCCCACGGATGTCCATTTGCATCATTGCCGATGCTAACGACATTGATCGTGCCAAGCAAATCGAATTGGAATACATGTCTGTTGACGACTTGAAAAAGTGAGCCTCCTTCTGAGGTAAATATAGACGCCGTTAATCATTGGTCGTAGAATGAACAAGAACAAGAAACTCGTCAAGAAGCTTGCCAAGAAGTATGACGCATTCCTGTCCTCGGAAGCCTTGATCAGGCAAATTCCTCGTCTCCTGGGGCCCGGTTTGTCCAAGGGTGCGTCGTGATTCATCTCGAAGCGACTATGTCCTCATCTTCCACAGCCGGAAAATTCCCCACACCTATCTCGCATGCCGAGGACCTGACTGACAAACTCACTGAAGTACGATCCACAATCAAATTCCAGCTGAAGAAGGTTCTCTGCTTGGGTGTCGCTGTGGGACATGTTGAGATGAACGAGGACCAAGTTTTGGCTAATGTCATGTTGAGTACGTTGGAGCTTTGTTCTCTTGGATGCCATAGAATCTGAACTCTTCTTAGGCATCAACTTCCTCGTCTCCCTTCTCAAAAAGAACTGGCAAAACGTCAAGTCGCTGCATCTCAAGACGACGATGGGCAAGCCTATCCGTCTCTACTAGACGATCAGGATACGTAAGGTCAGAGGTGGTATCATGAAGCCAGGCACCGTAATGCACCACATGAAGCCCCGCACGCTTATACCAACAGTTTTCGGGGGAAAACTGATTGGGAGCTGATACGTTGCCTTTCCAATTGATTCCTATCTTATGCGTCATCCACATGTACTTGTATGATAGCTATGAGACCACACCTGCGAGATCACCACTTGGTTCGAGGCATACCCGATTCTTGTAGGGCATTTACTACGTCTTGGTTTAACGCGAAGGTATCAAGGTATTCGTGATCGGTTAACACGTCGATGCGTCCCTCATTCAATCCACTATCCATATTTATACGAGACAGTAACATTGATGATATCATGCTGCCTTTTATTGTTTGATAGCAGAATCCCGAGCATAGCTTGGACAAGGATGGCCAAAGAACTGAGTAGGGCTTATCCTCGAGCGTTAGTGCTCGGATAATGTCTGTCGCGGCTTTGCTAACTACAACATCTTGCAGATGAAGCAGGTTTGGCAATCTAAATAATGATAGAGGGGACGCCTATGGCCATTGCAAATGCATATGTCCAGGGCTCGAAATAAAGCCGTCAAAGCTGCCGATGTGGTCCCATGCAGGAATTACATGCTGAATGAGTCTAGCAGTGGCAACAGGTTGCGAGATGCAAGGCAGTTTCCCTACTGGTAAACGGTCTTCTAACATGGTGCAATCCGGCAAAAGGTGTGGCAAGGCGTGAAGGTCGTGTTTGAGGTCGCGTCACACCAATGTGGCCAAAATCGCTTAATTGAAACTTCCAAATACCTCCTGGCGTCTGAGCCGTCTCCAATCTTGCTTGGTTTATAGTCAGCTCCTCATCAAGGGACCATGGGCCTGATTTCACAATACTCTGTGCGCATGGTGCGCTCATTCCTCTTTTCACATACGTATACTGACGGTACAATAGGATTTCATGGCTTGATATCAAGTCGCAGTGCTTGTCTCTGCCCTGAAATGACCGTCGCCAAACTCCACTCATCCCTCTCCACACGAAGCGTATCGGGACTCAATAACTCAGGATTGACGTCGTCATTGTGATGCCAAACGAGGGAACCAAGAGATCAGCGGGCACATTGTGGACCTTTGCAATTGTATCGGTTTCGTGAGCATGAATGCTTCAATGCACACGTGGGGATGTTGGTTCCGTGATACATATAGGGACTCAACCTTCCCTGATCCCCGCCTTCTACGTTGAGTCTTTACCTACTGGACTCTAGCCTGAAGATTTGTGCACATTGCAAGCCCCATCTCCCCCAGCCAGAATTCTGCAGCGTCAGTAGGAGTTCTGCTGATCCTTCGAAGTAAAAATTGACGAAATCTGATGCAGAGACATCCTCACCGTACGTGGTCCTAATCGTGCTTCTAAGGAAACTCACTAACCCACAAACTACAAGCCCACTGAGGTACAAGCAATCATAGGGTATGTGCCCTGCCTTCTCCTCCTTTCCTCCGTTCACTGTTCCTAATGCTTCCAATTACGCTATCAGAGACTGCAGACCACAATTGCAACAATACGAGGTTAATGCGGAAGCTCGAGATCAAAATGCTCAAGCTCGAATTACTCGAATTGAAGCGGACGCCGCACAGGCTAATGTGCGGATTGAGGAGGTAGAAAGGTTGATGGAACAGGCGTTTGAACGAGCAAGCGCTGCGGACGAAGAACGCGTGGAGGCCATGAGTACGAATGCACAGCTCGAGGCGAGGCTGGTAGTCCTTCAGGGATTGTTGTACCAAGTGAACAAAAGGGGCAAGATAAGCCGAGCAAACTATCAAAGAAAGAGACTCTACCATCACGGAGTTGCACTCAACAATCGATGTAGGAAAATGCAGACACTGCTCAAAGGTGGAAAATGTCATGTGGTGGCTGAAGCTCGGATTTGGGGCTGTCTTATTCGTTGAAGAAGCAGGTATATTTTGCGCTCTTGCCATTACTGTGCCTCTTGGCGCTCATGGCGCTGCGATGACCCTCTTGATTTCCGCCACCTCTCTAATTTCTGGTTCATGGGTGCTATTGCATAGCTTCTTGCCATGCATCAAGCGATTCGTCATGCGTGTTATTCAGTACATTCGTGTTGGACTTTCTGTTCCCAGGTGCATGCTCATGCTCTCGGCCCTTTGACTGTCGGCCAGTTGCATTCGTGCAGACCTGAGAGTTATATGCTTAAGCACATGTAACCTGTTGTTTCATTTTCGATCCGTGGTGCCATCACATGTACAGTACATTGGCTTGGATTGACAGTCCTGAAGATATGTGGCTCGGCTCGCCAAGAAGCATAGGTGGAGGGTGAAGTGCAATTCAGTGTCGTAAGAATGCACATGCGATTGCCTCGTGCGTTTTGATCAACAGCAAATGATAAAGGAACCGAATATTGCCTACCCCTGTTTTTCTAACCACGACCCATCATCACCTATCGCTTGATTTCGTCTGAGGAGACACTTGGCTGGATATTGTGAGCACAGAACTTCGTACCGATGGCGTCGAATAGCTCCACCATGGCACTAAGGTATCTATCTTGCCACTGTAGTGTTTCGGTTGGAGCATCATTACTGATATGTTGTGTGTTGTTCAGTGCCGCTGTGTTGGTGCGTCGTGACCCTATCCTACTTTGAGAGGCATTGATGAACAATACCAAGAGTCCTGAACTGCTAGAAATCATCACGTACGTTGATTTGAACATTACCTCACCTGAAGCGCTCATACATGCCCTCAGTACATTCAACACTCGTCTCCAGCGAATCGAACAAGACGCCAGGGTGCGTGAACAACGCGCGCTGGAGCTAGAACATCGTGCTGAAACCCAAATTACCCAAATCCGAGACCAAACCGAAGGCGCTATAGCGCAGGCTAATGCCAGATTGGCGGATGCGGAGCGGAGAATGGAGCAAGCACTCGAGAGGGCACGTGTCGCAGAACAACAACGGCTAGAAGCTCTTCAAGAGAGGGCGCAAGCCGAAGCTGCGTTAACAGTATCACAAGGGCGTTTGGAGAACGAGACAGAGAGAGCCCAGAGAGCAGAGGATAGGGCTGGGGAGCTGAATGGTACCATTATTAATCTGGAAGAAGAACTACTTAGATTGAGAGAGCAGCTCCTGGCTTATGATGAAGGGTTATGTGGACAATGCGATGGAAGCAAGAGTATCGGGTGGTGGCTAGAGCTTGGCTCGGGTATATTTTTGTTCATTGGAGGGGTGGGATCGTTCTGCACTATGGCGATCACCGTGCCTTATTGGGGTGGAATATCCATTGTGGTTGGTGCGAGTGGGTTGCTCTGCATGCTGGATGCCCTCTTAACGCCGGCGACCAAGAGGTTTATCAGGCGTCTCATTAGGTGGATCATTGGGGGGATATCTGTAACGAGGTGTCTGCAAATCATTTCGTCCATCTTGCCTGGAGGACGGGTTCAAGCATGCGCACCAGAAACGTGCATGTTGCAGAATATATAATCTTGTGCTACTATAATAGTTTACTGTTGTACACGAGAACGACCAGAGAGCCGTGACTGACCTGCCTTTAGACAAGCAGGTTTATCGATTTTTATTACAACCGTGCATAGCCCATGACAGCTACGATTGTAATATTGTAATCTAGGTAGTATGTGCCACGTGCCTCGATCAACAATGTATGACGGAACCAAATATCGCCTTCTCGTGTGCTTGTCTGACCACGACCACCATCATCATCCCATCACGACTGAATGAGGCGCTTGGAGAAATATTGATAACGCAGAAATCTCCTCCATGGTATTGAACAGCTCCACTTTACAAAGGTATTCGCGTTTCTGCCTTTCAAATTTTGAACCATTGTTGATATGCTGTGTTCTGCCAAGTGTTCAGAGTTCTGAACTCTTAGACATCTTTGCGTATGTTGAATTCGGCCCCCACCTAAAATGAGGTTCTCATCCCCGCCTACGTTCTTCAACAACTCAGTACCTTCAATTCTCGCTTCCAGGAGATCGAGCAACGCGAGCAGGAGCGAGAACAGAGGGCTACAACTCAAATTTACCAACTAAGAACCGAAATGAGAAGTGCTCTGGAACTGGCCAACTCCAAATTGGCAGAAGCTGAACAGAGGATAAAGCAAGAGTCGAAACGAGCTGACGCCGCAGAATGGGGACGCCAAGAAGCTGTTCAAGGGAAAGCTAAGGTTGAAGCTGAATTAGCTGCAACACGAGATCTCTTGGAGCAAGAGAAAAAGAAGGTCCAGGAACTGAAAAGCCGGCTCTGGGCAGAAGGAAGTACAGGCTGGTGGCTAGAGCTTGGCTCAGGCGTTGTTTTGTTTATCGGAGCGGTGGGATCATTCTGTACCTTGGCGCTCACTGTGCCTCATTGGGGGGGTATATCCATTATTATTGGTGGGAGTGGGCTGCTTTGCATGTTGGATGCCCTGTTGACGCCGGACACGAAGGAGTTCATTAGGAATCTGATCAATTTGCTTACCGGGGAGATGTCTGTGACGAAATGTATGCAGATCATTTCGTCCATATTACGTGCAGGACGGATGGATGGATATGTCCCAGAAAGTTACAGGTTAACCGAGTTGTAAGTTGTAACGATAATAAATAATGTACTATACATGAATATGTAACATTTACATACTACAAGAGCGACCACATTGACGTGGTGTTCGTAGGTTTGGTATATAATGCAAGACACGATTGCTTTCAGAGAAGGGCCAGTTGATCGTCTTTAAATGAGACGCAAAACCAGTTATGATGATTTACGTGGCTTCAATCCCTTGAATGATTGCTTCACGGAGATACCTATTGACCGTAAAAGTGCCATGAGCCTCCGCCACCAAACCTCCTTTACTGGGTCTGGTCCGCCCCTCGTTAACACGACGTGGTCCCAAGACTCTAAATCCAATGTCGATAGATTTGGGAACGTTGCAAGTGGTCCTTGAAGTGGCTGATTTTCAGCTGTCTTATCAGGGGGACCGTATATCATTTCTACATCCTCATGCTGTTCATGTGCATCGTCAAGCATTGGACCAACATCGAAAACCTCCTGGTATTGGGCCATTGAGGGAGTGCTTGGATGTTTGAATGATTTCTGACGCCCAGCCGGAAACAGCGCCGCTGTGGCTGGAGGAGGAGTTATGGATGTCAGTGGTATCGTACGTTCTGGGAATTGTGGCAAGTCGTCAATCACAAGGCGAAAAACCAACGTCATGTGGGTACTCACCTTTATAGATACTAGTCACGTCTCCACGGCTGTTACTCCCGGAGTCAGTGAAGAATGTCCCCTTCAGATCCTCATTGAACACGTTGCCCCCGCTGAACTCGCTTTCCTTCGCAGTAGCAGGCAGAGGTGGATCGTAAGGCTCCTGTCCCAGTCCTGCACTCCTCGCAACAGGTGCTATATTGCTTGTATCCTCGAACGGGGATCTCGATTGTCGACTCCCGGCATTGTTTGCGCTCGTGCCATTAGTCACGGAGGCTTTACGATCTCGATGTGTCTGAGAGGTTGAATATCTGTCAAAGTCACCGTCGTGGCCATCACTGAAGGGGTCTACAGGGAATGACGGATTTCGGGCATGGGCACCGCCGGGCGAATGCGCTCTGGGGCCGCTCACATGAGGCGCAGCTATTTTTGACTTTGGTCATCATCTGTTCTCAAACGCAGGGTGGTGTGGTTGCGGCTCACTGTTTTTCTTCAGTCCCGACGGTTGGTTCCCAGCAACCCTCTTTGGTGACATATCCGTATGTGCATCCCCTGATTATCATATAAGCAATGTAATATTCCATGACAGTATAATGTCACTCACCATTCTTCCCAACTGGAGGTTTGGGCAATAAACGAACTCTTTCGCTACTTTTGTTCCGCTGAGGAGGACTCGAGAAGTCGTTGCGGGTGTTAAACCGTCCAACCATCGTGTAGACGCTCCCTTTCGAAGTAGGGGCGTTGGATATCGGAGGAGTGGCTACGACTGCCAGTGTCTAGTGGAAGTGACAGGCGGACAGTGAATAATAGCTAGCGGAAGGGTGGAAGTGTGTTGTCAGGATGGAGGGAAATACGAAGCTTCGTAACAGGAAGTGTTATGTATCGGGCAAAATAAGCGAGTGCCTATCAGCAGGAGGGCATCACGGTGCAGGGAATGCAGCGCCATCGTCAGGGTGTCATTCAATGGCTGTGAACGCATTGTGTTTGATTGCTGATGGCGGTCAAATGGGGTTCGATGTCCCTAAATGGACAGGGAGTGGACGGGTTACCACGGGGATAATCAGAAATTTATATCACTAAGCTGTGGGAGAGTGATAATATAATGGCGCACATTGGGTAAGGTCCAGCGAGTCCTCTAAGTGTGAAGAATCTGATCGTGGGGAACCTTTGGTGAGCCGAGGAAGACTACGGGCTCAGACCCCATGTTTTTGCACAGCCCACTAGATGGACATCAGTGTTGCTACGCTGCCGGTATCATGATGTGCAGGGCTTCGGCTGAGTACGAAAAGATGGAATAACCATATTGTCGAACACGGATGCACGATATAAGTTAACGTTAAAAGCTACAAGAATGGCACATTACTGGGAGCCCAAGAACAAATCTCATCATCAAGAGCGCTTCAAAAAGCTCACATAGCCTGGTCTTGTCTAATATCCTCCCAACTGCCTAACCCGAAATACGAAGGTAGCAGATTCCAAACCCTCTCTCTTCCCGCTCTATGTGCAGCCTCGACTGTTTTCAGGCAAAACGCACAAATATTAATCCCATCCCACTTGGCCTGTATATCCAACGGATGCGGACTCGATCTCACACTGTCCACCAATCTCCAATCTACATTATTCGGATGAGTTGTACGAGCATAGCAGTTACTCGTACACCCTTGGACGCGATGGATGTCGAATAGAAAAGCGTGCGTGAGAGTTCGATATGCTTCCCAGAGCTTTTCTTTGCCAGCGAGACATAAAGCCTTGTCTTTCCACGATAGGGACTGATCGCTTATGAGCGACTCTGCGGAGACGTGAGTAGCAATGTAGTACGCCCATGGTAGGATTTCTGGGACATTTGCTTCACGAGCGAGAGGAATAGCACGGATGACCTCGGATGCGGACGGTAAAGTGTACTTTGACGCTAGGAATTCGTCACAGCTGGCGAGTGTGGAGGGGAATCGACGCTGAAGGATAGAGATGGACTTTTGCCGAATAGAACGCATGCCGTATTTAGTGCTGATGCGAAGAACACCAGAGACGAATGTAAGTAAGACGGAGAGTTCTGCATTGGGGGGGAGATTGTCAAAGTAGCTGGCAAAGGGGGGATTTCATGTTTCAACATTGTCTTTACGTCTAAAGAGGCATTAACTTACAAGGGTTCATAAATAACTTTCAGCGTCGCTACAATATCATCCAAGTTATCTTGCATACGTATAACCTGGATCCCGTCGATCAATTCCTGGTCAGGAGGTTGCGGGAGACGAAAGAGATCGTCGAAGAAATCTGAAAGTCGCTTCAAGACGCCTTTGTGAATTCGAAAGGCTGTATTCTCAGTCAAAAGGACAATATTCCCGTCGTCAAACCAGATCTCTCCATGTTCTGGCACATTTGTAGCCTTCGGGGCAAGCGTTTCGGCGGATGACATGGCCGTAGGATAAAGCTGCTATAGGCTTAGTCAGCGAGATAACACTGGACTACCCGATCCGGGGCGCTCTGCGCAACAACGGTCTGATCATAATGGCCAGTGCTGCAAAACGCAACAGCGACACCTCGGTCTTCGATGACTGACGAGGTGACATATGTATTTTCCTACATTCATAAGTTAAAAAGCTGCTCAAACGCCTTGCGCAGAGAGCCCAGTTCGTGTCCGCGCAACCCGACGCAGCTGACGCCAAGTTTTACTTATCTGTCTCACACGCCCCCGGGAGCTTATACCACATGGCATAATTGGACGTCACCTTCCTCGTGAGCTACCCTACATAGGTAATAATGCTTCATTTAATACGTCCCTTGCACCGGAAATGGGCAGTTGGATAAGCGTCTTGGACCTATTTCAGGATACCACTGATTAACAAGCCCATGAAGTCAATCCTGACCAAAACGTGAGCATAGTTATCCAAAAACTGATAGCAACCAAAGGCGCTCTATGTCACTTTTGGAATTCCTTGGTCCGGCTGGCTAGGAAGGGGGCTCGGAGATTATGCAGCACCCAACTACCTATCGCTTCCTCCTCCATCGGCCATCGTGCTTGTGGGAGATTAACTGGTATCCGCCACGAACTGCACATTGTCCTTGTATCCGAAGCGTGTAGTTATGAAACTCAGGGCAGTAATATCATCCCATTCGCGACCAACATCGCCACCCAATAGTAACGCAAAGCACACGACTAATCCGCCTGGGTAAGCAATCCTACGATCGTGAGAGCGCCAACGACCTAAAGACCACGGATTACCTCGTTTTATATGTATATTCAGTGCTTCACCGACGTCTCCGAGCAATGTACGTCACTTGAGTATAACCTTGCCCGCTGCTCAGGCATTGATGATCTTGTGCAGCCTCATGACTTGGGTGCGATCCTGATGTAAGTCGCTTTTTATGTCAACAGGGCATCCAAAGTTAGCTGCGATGTCGTGATGAGAGCCCATGAAGCGGCCTCGTGGTTCCACCTTCTCCAACACCACCATCATCACGCTTTCAGAAATGCGCCTTCGCACCTACACCAAGAAGGCTCATTTCAGCGCCCTATTTTGGTCTTTGGACGTCCGACGTTCGCCAGACCACGGGCTTTGCTGATTGCTTTCGTTGCTTGTCTTTTGATCCCTGCATTTCCCACTCCCCACAGGGCATTCGAGATCCGACTCCAGAAATCGGAATCGATAGCCACAGAACAACTGAAAGCCTCACAAACTCGGATTCACCAGCTCGAAATAACGACTCTGCGAGCGGTCACGACAGCCAATGAGCGTATCCAAGCTGCTGAACGTAGAATGTCGCAAGCGCTAGATGTGGCTCGATTAGCTGATGAAGATAGAATGAAGGTTGTTAAAGACCGTAATGAGATTGAGGAGAGGTTGAAGAAGATGAAAGAAATATGCGAGACGGTTAAGGGAGAAAGAGAGAGGGAACGAGAGAGAAGTGAGGGTGCAATTAGGGAGCTAGAAGGGAGAGATAACGTTATCATGGAGTTGGAGAGAACCGTGAGCCAGATGGAGAAGGGTGTTCAGATGAGACAGGAAGAAGCCAGATTAAGACGCGCAGAGAGTCTAGAATGGTGGATTGGATTAGGTACGGGATGCTTGATGACCATCGGAGGCGTAGGATGTGTATTTTCATTTGGGCTCAGTGCAGCGACGGCCTCGGTCACTGCCGCAGGGCTCACTGGCGGCATGACAATTGGAGGGGTTATTTGCGTGATGGACAAGGTACTATCGCCTGGCACGAAAGAATTTTTGAGAAGGTTTTTGATGGGATTGATAGATGAGTTCGCCCTTGCCTGGTTTGTGCGGTATTGGTCGTTATCACACGCCATTGAACCTCCACCGCCGTACTTGATGGAAGATTATTGAACGTGGACGTTGTGTAGTATAATTAATTGTAATATACGTGTACCAATATGTTGATGCGATTGATTTATTCACCATGTATTGCGTTGGGCGGCGAATGTGTATACAATATTGTACACAATTGCACGTCAAGAGAAGGACAAAACAAGCAAGAGAGCGAAATGGTGACGAGATTATCCTGTAGTGATACCGAGGTGCGCCCTCTGAAAAAGAAATCAGTCAAGCGATATAGACCTGTGAATCAGAACCCGCACCAGTTGAACGTAAGTCGACCTTTCTGAAGGTGGTAGCCTGTTGATTTCTTCGGGACTCATCGATATCACGCGCATTAGGAGCGCCTAAAGCAAACCATAAATGCGAATAAACGGAGCATGGACTGTATACACACCCGTTGGTCTTCTGGTATACCAGCAAGGATGTCTGGGGAGGGTCCAGCTGGTGGTGCACCTTGTTGAGGAGGATAAGACGGTGGATATCCGGGATATACTGATGGTGGTTGAGCATAATTATAGCCTTGCTGAGGAGGATACCCTGTTGGAGGCGTCGGGTATTGGCCATTTGAGTAAGGTGGTGTGGGGTATGTTTGAGGTGTAGGAGGATGCACGGGTGGTGTTCCCGTGGTAGTCGGTGGAGTTTCGTTGCGATATGCAGCTTGAGGTTGAAGGTGGGGAGGAATGGCTGGCGTGGGCGTTACCGATGCTTGGGGTGCAATTGGGTTGGCGATGGAAGGGAGGGGCGCGGTTGACGCGGAATAGTCTGACAAGATTTTCTGGAGTTTAGGTTGAGTAAGGAATTGGAGCTCGGTATCACCGCGACGCACCTGGCACACTTCCACGTTCACCGCGTTCATGTTGACCATAAGAGACATGAGAGCGTATGCAATCTGCGGTTGTCCATTCAGAATTTCCTTTGCTGCTGTCGGCGTCGCCCTCTACCATGGCGAATGATTAACAACTTGACTGCATGCAGTTCTGTGTGCATTCACTAACTTTCAGTTGTACGAGAAGCTCAAGAAGCTGTTCCGTTGGTAGACTTGCTGACATTGGATAAAGTGAACGCGACGGTACTCAGGCAAACATCTCTCCGACCGGCATACTCCGGATCCGGTGGCTGTGTGGTTGCCGGAGTCGGTGATGCCAACAAGCCACTTCCAGTTCCAGCTCACTTTCTTCGATTCAGGTTCATATACTTTGGTACACATTCGTTACCTCTGCATAGTCTAATATGCCAGACAATCTTCGAAAACGGAAGCAGGAAACTACCGTAACTCGGAAGACAGTGTCACCAGCGCGGGACGCTCGGCCGAATGCTAATACCCAAAATGTAAGCGGTTGCATAATGTCTTTTTTGTCAGTGAATCTGATCAACTAAACCAAGGTATCCAAAGAAAAGAATCCCAGAGATCACACGACGGAAGAGGACGAGGATGAAGCCGCAATCGTACTCAAGCTCCTACGATACATCTGGGCACCTTTATTAATTGGGTTGATGTCCTTCATATACATGGTACGCCTTTGTGAATGTATGTCAGAGTAAAGTTGATATGATGGACCCTCATCAGAATCCAAACACCGTGTCCGAATTGGTTGGAGACTGGTTTGGTTCAACAGACTCGAGTGCTACGAATTATGCGGCGCAAGAGAGCCGCGAGATCGTGGAGGACCCGGACAAGAAGTTTGCTGTTGTTTCCGCATTCAAGGTACGTCAGTCCATCTGGCAGAGGCATACGATCCTGAATGGAGATCTCAACGTTCGTTTCGAATGCTTAGCACGCCTGGTCTGCGTATGGTGAGTCGGACTTTTGAAGATCGCCACGAACTGAAAACGAATCCTTCCATCGTGAATTCATGAAGAGCGCGATGCAATGGGTGCTGACGAGTACCACCCAATCAGCAGAAATGGTTCCAATCTATCCAGAGCTGGAGGAATCGGGTACACAGTCATTGATACTCTGGATACTATACAGCTAATGGGCCTACGCGACGAATACATTCGAGCAAAAAGTTGGATTTCAGAGAAACTCTCTTTCGACAGAGATGGCGTCTTTAGTACATTTGAGGTAAGTACTATTCATTATGATAAACACGTGGGGTATTCATGCATGAGCTGTTACCTTCATACCTGGATAGGTGACCATCCGTGTTCTGGGTGGTTTGCTGTCAGCATATCATCTTTCTAGAAAAGACCCGTTATTCCTCGACCTGGCTGTAGAACTTGCTGACCGCATCCTACCCGCTTTCGATACACCTTCAGGATTACCCTTACCCCTAATCAACTTGGGCAAACGCCGAGGGCTTGATGCTTTGGATTTCCCGGGCTTAGTCTCAACTGCCGAAGCGTCTACTCTCCAGTTGGAGTTTAGATATCTGAGTCATGAGACTGGGGACGACGCCTATTGGAGGGCAGCAGAGAAAGTAAATCAGCCATTACTATGAGAAGCTATGCTGACTATCATTGCAGGTTATGAGGTTAATAAAACAGGCGACATTACCTCATGGAATGGCATCGATATTTATGAGGTAGCTTTGTTCCTGCTTCCCGTCGTTCTAGTGCTAAACTCTATTAGTGCTGCTGAGGGGACATACGTACCTTCCGCTGTACGATTGGGGTCAAGAGGCGATTCCTTCTATGAATATCTATTGTAGGTGTTCCTGCAGTGTCTAGCAATACGTATCATTGATTCGCCGCCATAGAAAACAATACTTACAAACTGTAAGTTTATATCTCCCAAATTATCGCTTGCTCATGCTCAATGAATCGTCCTGATTGAAGAATCATACGGAATCTGTATACCGCGATGTGAGTTATAGCATCCTGTCTTTGTAGGTTGCATCGTCGCCAATTACTAAAACGGGCGTCTCGGAAGATGTACGACGACGCAATGGATGCAATTCATAACCACCTCATCAAAACTACGAGGTCTGGTCGCATGACTTACACATCAGAGCTCATTCCGGAAGAAAATGGTGCTGGTGAACTGTCAGTCTTTCTTTTGCCCTTTCGTCATTTTCCTCTCCGTTATCTGCCTGATTAACTTGCAATGCTAAAGGCCTGTATCTCATAGATCATGGCGGCTAACACCCAAGCAAGACCATCTTGTATGCTTTTTGGGTGGTTCCTTGCTGCTGGGCGCAGTCCGGACTGGTGCCTTGGTTGACAAAGTATCTGTCCCTCCGCGACCGAGCGAGTTGACGGATAAAGGGGATAGGGATTGGAATACTGGAATGGGGCTGATTAAAACTTGCATGAAAACACACGATACTGCGACGTAAGTCGTTCATTCTGTCTGGTGTTGACTCGATGCCTGATACGAGCCATCTCGCGTTGGGTTGACCATTTGGCGGACATAGTGGATTATCTCCCGAAGTGGTGCACTTTAGGATTGCAAGTGATGGGATGGACTCGATCCCAGATGCCCCGGAAGATTGGTATATCAAGGGCGCACAGTGAGTACAACACAGCGTATTCTTTGCTCTGACTAATACATCGCAAGGCCTGGTGCCCCTGCTCCCTATGATGCCCGTTACATGCTTCGGTATGTTTCGTCTGAGACTAACTCCTCATGCGGAGGAGGATGTATTCGACTAACAATCACACCATCGTACAGACCAGAAACTATTGAATCTCTATTTATTGCGTACCGACTAACTGGAGATCCCATATACCGAGAACACGGCTGGGCAATATTCCAAGCTATTGAAAAACACTGTCGTATCCCGACTGGCGGATACGCGACGGTCGTGAATGTTGACCAGGTGCCGACTAAGCATGAGGATAAAATGGAGACATTTATGCTGGTGCGTATAAACTGTGCTACTATATGATAGCGTTACCGAACTATTCTCTCTATTCACGCAGAGTGAAACACTTAAATACCTCTACCTCTTGTTTTCGGATTCTAAAGTGGTTCCGTTGGATAGTAAGTGATCTATCACTGAGACGAGATTAGCGCTCACCTCGGTTCGCAATCGGCCAGAATATGTGCTTAACACAGAGGTAATGTTTTGTATCAACTCCGTACGACCATCAAATTAACGAAGCGACCTAGGCTCATCCATTACCTATTTTCACCCCAACTATTCGGACTGGCTTTGCTTAATTTGTTGATACGCCATTTGCTTATAATTTATGCGAAATCAAAACATTGACGGTGTCGGTCCCGTCAAATCTCAACTGCCTACTCAACCCCATTCATTTGCATTATTAATCATTGCCAACTCGGTGCATGAGTGGATTGGACCTCGATGAGGCAATTTCGTCGGGCTCGGGTGTCACACTTTTGTCACACCTACCTTTGCTGGACACCCATCGCTTCCGCAGGCCGTCATCAAGCATCGATGCTCGCAGTTTCCGCAGCGAGCGTACTTCTGTGGATCTCGGAGGCGCTTTTTCTCGGTTCCCATAACGATCTAATTGCCAGTTCAGACCGAAATCTCAATATGACGATTATTGAAGCTATGTTCACCCTGTAGAGAATGACGCGCAGTCCGCAAGTTTGATGACCTGCTTGCTTATACTTCTATCCTCTTGGCGCTGCTACTCCTCTGTGACTCGATTATTGCATTTATCTCCCATACCGCAGCTATGATGAACAATCGACGATGTGATTGTAGCCCGCAGCGCGCTCGAGACATTGAGTTTCAGTTCCTTCAGCCCACGGGCGCAGCACGATCGTTTGCATTGAGCTCAGAGTGGGCTGATTCTTGGAGACAAGAAAACTCTCGTATAAAGCCTTGTGGGGTTGAGGTTTGCCCTCCATCCTCTTCAGAAAGCAGCAAGCGCACTCAGTGATATAACAAGCGATCAAGCAAAGTTACTTTAACATGGATGAAGACATCGCAGCTATCGTACGTGTCTCGAGAAAGAGCCTTGCCTTGTAGCGTAGTTGCTAAGGCGCGAATGCAACGGTTAATTAGGTCCTTGATAATGGTTCGGGAATGTGCAAGGCAGGCTGTAGGTGTTCTTTATCGTGACAATAACTGGACAGATAGCTGACATTTCTTTAGTCGCAGGTAATGGTTAACCAGGATTGATTTTCATTGCATCCGGCTCTAACTTCGTGAAATCGTTCCTAGGCGACGATGCGCCTCGCGCTGTTTTTCCGTAGGTGTGCGTTCGCAAAAACCGTGGATGGTTGGCTGATGCCATTCTAGGTCCATTGTTGGACGCCCTCGTCATCAAGGTATCATGGTCGGCATGAATAACAAGGATAGCTATGTTGGGTAAGTCTTCAACTGATGTTCGTCTCCTATCCCATCTCTCATCCGCTCTTGTTCTGCGCAGTGATGAGGCTCAAGCCAAGCGAGGTATCCTCACTCTCAAGTACCCCATCGAACATGGAATTGTCACTAACTGGGATGACATGGAAAAAATCTGGCATCACACTTTCTACAACGAGCTCCGCGTCGCACCAGAAGAACATCCCGTCCTTCTCACTGAGGCACCCTTGAATCCCAAGCTCAATCGTGAAAAGATGACTCAAATCATGTTCGAGACCTTCAACTCTCCTGCTTTTCACGTTTCCATTCAAGCTGTTTTGGCCTTGTATGCATCTGGTCGTACTACCGGTGTGGTCGTCGATTCTGGTGATGGAGTTACGCACATCGTCCCCATATATGAAGGATTTACGCTCCCACATGCTATTCAGCGTTTGGATTTGGCTGGAAGGGATATAACGGGTTTGTTGGCCAAGAATCTATCTGAAAGGGGGTATAATTTTAAGACTTCGGCTGAGATGGAAGTGGTTAGGGATATCAAGGAGAAGTTGTGTTATGTCGCCCTCGATTTCGAAGAGGAGATGACGAGGGCTGCCTCTTCCTCGGCGTTGGAGAAGAACTACGAACTTCCCGATGGACAGGTCATCACGATTGGAAATGAGCGGTGAGCTCAAGCACGTGAATGCCTTGGGGAAAGGCTGACGTTGTTGTAGTTTCCGCGCTCCGGAAGGGCTTTTCCAACCATCCATTCTTGGCCTCGAATCTGTTGGTATACACGAGCTAGCGTGAGTTTTGCGAGTGTTATAACCCCGCTCTATCCACATTCTGAATCATATCCTCGCTTCTTCAGCTTCAACACGATCGCCAGGTGTGATATCGACGTCCGCAGGGACTTGTTCAGCAACGTCGTTCTTTCTGGAGGAACGACTATGTTCCCGGGTATCAGGGACAGGATGCATAAGGAACTTATGGCCTTGGCCCCTCCTTCTGTCGGGGTACGTCACTGTCCAGATCCGGCGAACAGCGCCCACTGACAGCGTGGTCAACGATCAGGTTAAAGTTATTGCTCCTCCTGAACGCAAGTATTCGGTCTGGATTGGTGGATCGATCTTGGCGTCCCTCACTACCTTTAGCAACATGTGGATCTCCAAACAGGAGTATGACGAGATGGGCCCTGGCATTGTTCACCGCAGTGAGTGAAAGCTAATGCTATTTGTATGACAGGATGCTCATCTCCATTCTAGAATGTTTGTAAAGCTTTGGGTGCGTGTGAAAGGATACCATGGACGAGATAAGTAGCTAGTTGTTGAAATCGACGTAGGCACAGAGATTGCTGAATAAGAGTTAATAATTAGAATTCCCGATTTATAAGGTTCATAGTCCTAAAGCGAACAAGGACACAAAACAGGTACAGGTCGCAATGTGTTGCTGTAGCAATATTCATTGCCCTTTCTACCCTACCGAACTATCAACGGCTGCTATGAGACGAACAGCACGAGGTTGACTTGCCCCATTAGTATCATTATCCGTTCGGAGATAATTATCTACGAAAATTGATCAATTAAAAGCAAAGCTTGGCTCGTAGGTACGGCTATAGTATTAGCGAACAAGTCATAAGTTACTGTAATATGGTGCCAATGCATGGTGGGTGAATCGCGGATCAAAAGCGATGCATATCAAAAAGAAAAAGAAAAAACGGAGTCCGGGTGCAGCTGGTGTGGTACATTGAAGGAAGCAATGAGTGTGATGTAATGGTGTATGAAGTATAGTCGATGAAGAGATGATGGTCGGCCAGCGAAGCATGAATTTACAAAAGAACATGGATCGTGCACATGAGGCAAAGATCATGAAGAAAACATACGGACATTGCCATATCTATTAACCAACTGGTTCATGGTACCCGTGCCAGAGATTCATTTCAAGCTCCTCAATTTTCGAATCACATCCTCCATACCAGCTCTATTCCATTCGCCACTCCACCCTTCCCTCTTCTCTCGCTGCATCACCACCCTTGTCGTCTTGTCTTCCACATGACCATCGACATAACTCCGCTTATCGATCCGGATCTCGACTCCTCGCATCACAGGATCCACTCCCCTTAGTTCAGGTCCAAGCCCACGGGATTTCGTCGCATCATCGTTGTTGCTGGGTAATGAGACGGGGATGGGGACAGCGCATTTTGCGAAGGGAACATCGTGTTTAGCAACCCACACTCCTTCTGGATGAGCCTTTCCACGTCTGCTAGACACAGCGGATGGCGAGCGACGAAGAGCCGGAGAGATGGGTTCTCGAATAATATCAAGAGCTTGAGCTTGGTGCATAGAATGAGATCGATACAAGGAGCGACGTCGTCGTTCAGGTGGTGCTAAGATAGTTGGCTCTGATAGAGCAAGTTCAGGAGGTTGCCTAGCTGGCAGTTGAGCGAACTTTGCACTGATATCAAGAATGCCTGAGGCAGGCGAAAACGGCGGTGGGACCTTGCTTTCCAAGTTTGACCGAGTAAGGGAGAGGAGGGATTTCGGTGGGGTCTTTGATGTTGGGCTTGTAGCCCGAGGTGTCGGACGATCGTCATCTGCGGCCGTGCGTGGTAATTTCTTTGCTCGTTGCTCACTGGAATCGTCACCAGGAGACTTGGTGTCTTCCATCCATAAGCGAGCACGAGATGTTGGCGTTGACGGGGAAGAGAACAAGAGGGGAGATATTGGCCGATAAGAAGGAGGGCTTGGCAAGGACCCCGAGTTCACAATCGTAGACAGGGACGTATCGGAGAGAGTCAAGTCAAGGTGGTTCAGCTTCCTATTTGTAGGGCTTGCGGCCGATCTGGGAACTGAAAGGGAGGCTGAATTGGCATGAGCAGGGGACGTCGGTGTTAGTGTCCGTTCACGGGGATGTAGAGCGTCTTTAGGCGTTTGCTCATTGGGTAGCCACCCGGAAGAACCGACTAATGAAGATACAACAACACTCGCCCTGCGCGAATGCTTTTTCCTCTCTGATTCATTCCCCGTCGATGGTCGAGCCTTCTGAAGTAATTTAGATCGATCGGGGGGCCGTGTGTGAAGCGATGGGGTCAACCTCCCAGAGTCAGTCAAGTTGGGAGAGGAGGATGACGATACAGCTGGGCCGTAAAATGGCTTCGTACCCTTCGCGAGCACAACGTCAGCTGGGACACGTTCCCCAAATGTGCGACGCAGTTTTTCGAGTCTTTTCCGTGTGCGCTGGTCTTCTAATTCATGATAAATGGTGTCCACGGGCGATGGAGGAGGGCTGTCGGAGTGGCTGAACTCACTTGAGCGATGGAAGGAGCCTGTAAGCGTGGATGAAAGGGGTTCTAGATTGGAAGATGGCACTGGCACGTCATACAAACTCATCATGGGTGAGCGGGAAGCGTTGGAGGAACGAGGTCTAGTGGATAGGAGGTTGTTGGAAGAATCCGGTCTAGTGGATGAGAGGTCTAACGAAATTGGGGAGCGAGGTAGATTATGGTTGAGTTGGCTGTTGATTGATGGTCCACCAAGCATGGATATTAGCTTTGAAGCCATTGGGCTTTGAATGAAAGACTTGGAGCGTCGTAAACCGCCCGATGATGCAGAAGTAGGGGTTTTTGGTCTCGATTGGCCAAAGGGTGATGGGGATGTTGGTTCAGGCTGGATTTTCGGGTGAGGCTTAGATTTGTAGGACCGAAGCCTATTCCTAGACGGGTTCCTGTCCAACGGTGTTTGAAAGGACGATGAGCGTGATAAAACTGATGACGACCTCGTGGGCCTTGGCGTGTCGCTTACTATAGCGGCCAGATATACCATCTAAGTTACGTGCGAGGTACCAGTAATTCGGTCTCACCTGAAGCCACAGCGTGGTCGTTCCTACGTGAAAGTTGGTCCATGCTCAAATCGTGTTAGGCGATGAGGTGAAAAAATCGGCTCCTTAGTGATGCAGATAAATTTGGACAAAGATTAACCGTCTTTGACAAAGCTGCGATAGCGTCCGATGACACTTTGATCGGTTTAGGCGCTGCAGCGGGCGATGCTAGTAACTGGGCAAGTTTTCGAAAGGTAAGTGGTAACGAGCAGGAGAACTCATGAGGTGTTACTGACCAGACAATATACAACCGAAACCAAACTAGAGGACGGTCCCAACGTAGTATCAAGAGGGATGGAGTTAGCGAGGAGCACTCAACGTCGAATAATGAGGTGAGGAGGAGGAGTCACGAAGTTAGATGACGACGTAGTACATGGGGTCATCCCGTGACTTATTGGACGGTTGCTAACTGGATTGCGTTGCTAGAGGATCATGCTTGACCTCAAGGGTGGCGTAAAAACATCAAATGCGGAATGCAATGCAATTTTCAGGCCAAATCGGAAAATAGTTTTTCCTTCCGGTAGGGGTCACCATTATTGCATAAAAATAATTGACCAAGGGCCACGTCTTCCGTTGTACCTCAGAACATGTCCAAGGAGTACAATGTAATGGACATTTGAGGGAAAGGGACTGGACAGTAGCTGGCTGGTTCGATTAGCGAGCAAGAATAACTGTTAATTCATGGGGTGGGAAAGTGAATTGCCACGTGCTGCAGAAAACATAACTCACTTATAAATAGGTGTTTGCAAATCCGCATTTTGAGCCCGACCGCTTTACAAATTACACCGCGAGATGATGGATCACCTGCACGCGGCTTCCGAGAAAATTATACTTCTTGTATTGTTCGGTTGGCTCATGTGCGGATGTTCGGTCTATCTTTCTGCATTTCAGGATCGCACCAAACATACTCTGCATGCATGACCAGGATCGCTGACCGCTTTCCGTATTGCCCCAGCTGTCTCCATCAGTCAAAGAGTTAGAATGGCTAAGACCGGTCTAACATCACCTTGGCTCCTTCCTTTATCTTCACGTCTGGCCGCGATGCCCGATATCCTTGTCGTCGTTGTCTCGTCCGCGGCATGCACGTGCCGAGGAGTACATCATGCATCATCAGGGGCACTGATAAACACAGCCAAACACCTTACTCTTCGCATTCACCACTATGTCTGACGAAGCTACCGCCCCCGAAATCCAGATCAATATCAAAGGTAACATTTTATCTGGAATTTAGATACTCGCTAACCTTGAATCTAAGGCCCAAATGAGCTCAAGCTTCAAATATCAATCTCGACGGATAAAAGTGTTCTGGAGTTGAAGCAGGCGATTGCGGCCAAATCAGATGTTGAGGCTGGACGACAGAGGTTGATATATTCAGGTTCGGACAGCAGTGACTCGCATGGTGAGCTTGTAGCTGACTAGCTTCTCATCTATGATCATGATCAGGTCGTGTCCTGAAGGTGAGTCGTTTGGCGTTATTTGTTAGGCGCAGTGGCTCATTCACCGATGCAGGACGAGGACACTCTAGCCACGTACAAAATACAAGCCTCACATACAATTCATATGGTGAAAGGCGCAGCTCGCGCGGGCGGTAGTTCTTCGCAAACTTCTGCACCGCCACCACCGCTGCCCAGCATGCAGACTGGCCAGAATCCGCACGACCCTTTGACACAACTGAATAGCCACATGGGCTATGGTGCTATGGCTGGCTTTAATCCATTTGCAGACCTTGGAGTGAACACGAACGACCCCAACATGGTGAGTGTGCAACCATTGCCATATCTTCGGCGATTATTCATCCAATGTTAGTTTTCATCGATGATGAATTCTCCCCAATTCCTTCAACAAATGTCCGCGCTAATGTCGAATCCCGCTATCATGGACCAAGTTATTGCATCAAACCCACAATTAGCTTCGATGGGACCTCATGTCAGGGAAGTCATGCAGAGTCCGCAATTCCGGGAGATGATGTATGTGGTTTACTCCATTCATTGATCATCCGGCTGATCCATTTCCTATTCTGCTACCTAGCTCCAACCCGGAAAGATTGCAGCAAATGATGAGAATGGCCACTGCTTTTCAGGGTGCATCGGGGCTTGGGGCAGGGCCCAGTCCTTTTGGCGGCACTCCCGGTTTTCCTGCACCTGGAGCACCCAATGCCACTGGTGCAAATGCTAACACTCTCGGAGCTGTTGCTGGCAATAACGCTGGTACAAATCCAATCCCACCTCCATTCAACCTTTTCGGTGCCCTTGGCACACCACCACCTGCTGCTGCTGGTACGGGAGCGGCAGGTTCGCCACCCCCATTTGATCCAGCCGCACTATTTGGGCTGAACCCGTTTGGCATGCCACTGCCAACTGCCCAGCCTGCTGATTCTCGACCACCGGAAGAACGATTCCAAGTTCAACTTCAGGTGAGCCCTCTGGATCATAACGACTATCACAGCTGATCGTTTCATACTATAGCAACTGCAAGACATGGGCTTCACTAATGCATCGCAGAATATCAGAGCATTGCTTGCTACAGGAGGGAATGTTCATTCAGCAATTGAGTATATCCTTAATGGAGGCGGTCAATAATCTTGGTTTAATGGTGCTGTGTACTGCTTGCGGTTTGTCCTGGGAAACTCCTCGGCTTGGTCCGAATTTCTTGTAAGAGGTAGACTTGAGGTAGCTTTGTATCTTATACTTGACTGTAGGGATGATGCAATGAACCTGACGATACACTTTGTCGCCTGTCAGAACCACAGTTTGGTGACGATGATTGACACTGCTTAAGCCATATCGCCTTCTGGTTCACGATGCATTAAACCAGGACGAGATAGCCCTGATTTTGTCTCCCTCCCTTGCATGCCAAAGCACTTATCAATGAGATGTACACAATATTGAATTCACATGTAGAAAAGAGACCATCGGTCGCTCATCGCTCTTCATGCCTATCCATCTAAGTTAAAGATATACTTGCCACCTTTCTCCAAGCCCTAAACCGTGACGATGTGAGAATACCTCTGGTACACAAATCATCGATGACTTACGCGTTGGTATGCAGGCCTAAAGCAACACGGTCAACTGATCAACATATCAATTTCAATGAATCAATTACCCACCTTGCTTGGATTCTTTTGGCATATTCACGTGCCTTAGGTCCAACAAGTTCCGGACATCTGGCGATGAACGTCTCGATGGCAAAGATCATGAGAAAGTCGGCAGACGTGGGATGATCTCCTCCCGCAAACCAATCTCCCGATTTACTCAAATGTTCCTCAATCTGCAAGAAACCCCGGATGAGCCGCTTAGATGCAATTTAGATAAGGGGCTTACAAAAATTCCATGTTTTTCGAGATTCGGTCGATTCAACAGCTCCTCTAACTTTGGGAACACCTTTTCTAGGCCCGGTCGTAACTCTAGGGGGACGTTTTGGGGGGTAATCTTGAATATAAGAGTCCTCGTTAGAATCGGTTGTAACGAGCCTTCCGCGTAGTGCGTAACTGCACGGGCCAGTCGAGTTAAGTGGTCAGGCTGCAAAGTGAGTGAGATTAGCAGAACTCACAGTACAGGTTATCTATTCGTCCAGCTTCCGGGGGATCGAACCTTCCACCGCCATATTTCGTGAGCAAGTACTCTAGAGCCATTGTTAGTGGATGATCGGGGCCAAATTGTGGGGGTACTCACCGATGATGGCACCACTCTCTGCGACGACGACATCACCATCAGTTATGACGGGTGATTTTCCCAGAGGGTGAATCTCGAGAAGCTCAGGTGGGGCCAAATTCATAGCTATCCTTTCATACTTCTTGAGAGTGTAAGTGACCCCAAGCTCTTCCTGTTGAACAGTTGTCGGCATAGGGGATGAGCGTTCGGAAGATGACTCACTAAAAGCCACAGGATCCTCTGGGAGCGGGAGTTGTTGAGGTGATGCAAGATAAGGGTTGTCGTGGACTCTGTCATGTTAGCGGAGATATCGACAACGAGGGTTTTTGCCTCAGTCGTTTTTATATCATCACAAGCCAAGGAAAAGGCGATCCCATGATGAGAAGCAGATGGGCAGCATTACAAATTCGACTGTGGGACCGGGCACCGGTGATGCTGTATTTCGGCACGTTTGGGGAGATAAGGCTAATCAGGCCTAGTGATGCAAGGTATGGCCGTCTTAAGGTTGGGGTACCTGAAGGTCCGGTGATCTAACGCCATTTCATTGGAGTTTCGGATTATTCGTTGGTATTGCCCGGCATTTTCCCATTTCTATTCTTGGTCGTGTAGTTTATTCATCCTATTCACTCGTTCCCGCCCTCAGGCTTATGGCTTGCGACTCATATTATCGATTTCGTGTATTCTACAGTTCCGATTGTACATACCGAACCTTACTTCCTGAACACATCAGTCACTCTATCTAGCGATTGACTGAGGTGAGTTCTAAGTAGTTTATGTTCATCTTCATTACCGTTGATGCTTACTTTGGTCACTGTGGCCAGCTTAACCCAACCCGGGCGGACGGACAGCCGAACGGACGGATCAGCGGAATCTCCACTTCTGGGACAATCTGTATTGTTTGTGCCCTCAAATATGGAAAATCTTATCCTTAGGGAGCTCTTTGGGACTCTGGAGAGAAGCGTGGGAAGCGACAGATGTCCCTCCTTGTGCTCCTAACGTTATCTTTGTCAGACAATAAGTAACTCAGTTACTCGCGAGATTGACTCTGATGTACCTGTCAGACAATAAGTAACTACGATAAGACTATGAGTACGACGACGTGGAAAACGGATAATAAACTGACTCACATCAGTCACTCGATAGGTTGGGTGAGGTGTCGGAACGGTAAGGATCCAAGTAAATACCTATGCACTGTATACTACCGGATGCGATCCAAAACAAACCTGTACAGTAGCGAGTACGAGGCCAGCCTCCAAAGTGAACGAACTTAGTAGCAAATATAGAAGTCCAAATATAGGTCGGATGTGCCCGACGAACATATCCTCCAATAACCTATCCAATGGACGGACCTATTCTTCGGTGATCCAGTTTGTGACGTATGTTGTTTATTCAGCTAACAAACCGCTCTGCGCTCATTTCAATTTGCAGGAAAATGCAGCCCAGATTTCTTACCTCTGCAGCAGTACTGTTGCAAGTGCTTGCGGAAGCGGTTTTGTTTGCCTTCCTTCACGCTAATTCAATCCGCCATTGATCACCGCCATTCAGCATTATTGGAGAACAAGATCCAGAATACGATCGTGTTGCCTATGCCTCTTCGCGGTCGTAAATATGCAAAGGTATTCTGTTGATCTATACACAACAGCTGATGGACGATAACAAGCTGGTTGGGGAAAATTCCTTGATTACTTTAAAAGAATGTATACCAACCCTCCTCTTCATTGGAGATAAAGGAAGGGCTTCCGCATTCCTCGACTAACTGAAACGACGTTACCATGATTCTAAGCGTGTCGATCCAACCAAGGAAGGTGCGGACAGCAACAAAGGTACAAAGCTATAAAGGTAAGAACATGCACTATCATGTGAGCGCTGCGCTGCGAAGCGTGATAACGGAGCAAAACATATTATAGAAAGGACCTCCACCCGCCGGATACATCGGTGAGAGAGATGTCCCTTATTTTTCTACGTGATTACTAAATGCACGGAGATACATTGGTCCTCTCAACAGCCTTCATCCCCAGAAATATGGATGTACGTTTAACATACATCAAGCAGGGTATATCCTCTCAGAATGGCCAGACAACGGAATCGATTCCGAAGTTGTCAAGAAAAGGTATGAGAAATGAGGCATTAGGATTGTTCCCCGCTTGCTGAGGCCGTATCTCATAGTACATTGCAATAGGTTTTACGCCCGCTGATACCGCAGGTAGAGGAGAAGACGACTCTGCACAAGGCACACAAAGCACGCAAAAATAGACCAACTCTTCTAGCTCGAATGGTGTTTATCTTAGGATTTAGGACCTCTACCCGATGGGCGCTAGGTGACTACCATTCGTCGAAAACAAGCTTGAACAGAAACCACTCTCACGGATGCTGGACGACGCTGGTCCTCCAATGATATACTTAGAACCAAGGATCAGGCAAATTTCTTCAGGATGATTTGTGGGAATATTGCATGAATCGGACGGACGGAAAAACTTGAAAGGGATTATTCATGTCCAAACTTGCAGCTGCCACCAATGGCCACGACTCGATCGAGGATAGAATCGAAGAATCTGTCTTCGGTGTCTTTACCTGCGTTAATTGTCAGATATTGCATGACTCAACAGGCTTCTATCGCACTGATATATGTCTTGTTGAATGGGAAGTACTCAGACTATACCTCAAGTACCCACTCTCATAGTCGTCGCGGCATCTTGTGGTCCCAGAAGGGCTCAAACATCGTCAGCGCTATCCTGGAGATGCAGCAATTACCTATGGATGTCATAATTGTGCAACTGAATCAATTGGATGGCAAGTTCTTCTATGGGAATTATAACGGTGCCACGAACCAAGATACGTCGCTAATGAAGACGGCAATGACTTGGCGAGAGCTAGGGTATGCCTTGTTGTATTTGACCCCTAGCTCTAGTTAGAACTCATGTTACCTAGGTCGCACGTTCCGAGAATGTGGGTGACGATGAACTACATAAGATACCATCGCCCACAGCTGAAGCGATCGTGAAGAGGACAGGAACCCCTCCTGTTGTGGTAATATCTGAAACTAATACAGTGTATTGCAATCACTGTTCCACATGTAGCGGTGGAGTGACTCTAACCAGAGCGAAGGACCACATCGGAGAGAGGTAAGTTGACAGTCGACTTCTATCTGTTGCTGGCGTTCAACGTTCAACACTCCTCCCTGTCGATCATAGCCGCGGTCAAGACAGAGACATTATGAAGTTACCATACAAAGTAAGGGCTTTACGAAGGATGGAGTGCCCAGGCGACGATGGACAGTATTTTTGCTGCCTCGATTGTCCTCTTGAAATTGAGATATTCAACGTGAGTACGTATCAGTTTTGTTTCAACGCTTTGGACCTTGACTAACTCTAGTCCCCAATAATGCCCAACAGCTGAATATTGACATAACTGTTGGGCTACAATATGACGCCCGGTCGTATCAAGGACCTGCGTCGTGGGTTGAGACAGTTTCTTGCGACGAGACGTAATCGAGGCAAAAGGACCTCCATCTGGTCCTTGAAAAGTAAAACCCTGGCTCGATTATTATTTTGCTGACAGTGTGTACAATATTGTGAGAAGAAAGAGGGTCATCACGTCACTCTTGGCAATCGCCAACTTCTCTACCATGAACATGAAGATGCAACTGGACAACTAAACCCAGATAAGAAAGGAAGGTAACGAAACAAAAAAGGCCAAAAGTCCGAGAGCCAATGCGTGATGAAAGTTCAAAGAAAATTGTCCATGGATGCATATGCGTATATATGTGCGTATAGGGTCCATTCCCAGGTCCCAACTACCCGTACCGTCATCCCTGTCACTCCCATCTCCCACCTCTCACTTCTTCGAACCATGCGCCACCGGCATCTTCTCATTAAGCCTCGGCGACGGCGGAGGCTGCGGACTCGAAATCTTCGACTGCGTCCTATTCATATTCAGAGCCGCAAAATCACCGACCAAATCCTGAGATGAACTTTGAGGACGAAGGTAGGGTGATCCAGGTGCTGGAGCTTGACCGAAGACCTGCAGGCCTGGGCTGCTTAGGGGAGGTGTCACCATATCCTTAGGAACACCTAATGCCATGTTCATCGGCATCCCCATACCCATAGGCATCCCCATAGGCATACCCATCGGCATTCCTCCCATAGGCATAGCCCCCATACCCATTGGCATACCCATACCCATACCCGTATTCATATTCATCCCCGTGCCCATACTCATTCCCACACCCATCGGCCCAGGCACAGCTTTGGTAACTGTGAACACCTGCGTCGTGCTCGGCTCCAACAAGAGCTGCAAAGCGAACAAAATCAAGAACGCGTCGTTACCAGAGTTGTGGAAGTATATATTCGGTAGTTGGATCGGACCACGTTTGATTTGATTCTGATGTTCCGGTGAAGGGGCCTTGGAAGGTCTTATTGTTCCGTTGGGTGATGTTGCGGTACCGGGTATGTTTTGGGTGTGCGGTGAAAGACCTGGTGAGGCTGCAGAGCCGGAGGAGTTGGACGTTGACATGGAGGGAGAGGAGGCTTGCCGATAATCGACGTCGATGTAGATTGGGTAGACGCTGAAAGTTCGGATGATGGTCTCGAGGTTAATGGTAGTACTGGCGACGCGTGGTCTGGTGGTTTTAGGGTCTATCATAGCTGGGCGGTAGCCTGCCGAGTGTAAACTCCGCTCGTAGATTCCTAGGTCAAGCACGAGGACGTTGTGCGGAATCTCTGTTGAAGTAGGATGAGCTAGGAAAGGAAGAGGTTGGAGTGGTGACGTACTGATTCTCATCTCTTCGAGTCGGGGAAGATGGTGATGTATGCCATGTCCGACGAGAACGAGGGTGTTGGACGAGGTTTCAGATTCGGGAGTGGCAAAGCTACTGTAAAACGCCACACGCAAGCCTAATCAGGAAAAGAAAAGGACAGCAAAGGATGGATGCACGGACCTTATAACAGCTTGGATGACTTGAGGAAGTTGTGCTTTGGGTACGAACTGGCTATCCCCGAACTGCACCAAGCGAATGAAGAGATCGCAAACAGAAACGAAGAATGACACGATAGATTAAGTTCTAGGCGGGATTTCGTAACCTAAATCCGAGCTCACCATGTACTGTGCGAGAAAGAGGAGCGTCGGTTAGATTTAGAATCGCGGGGATACAAACTATCGCACCTGCCAAGGAAATGTTGGAACTACTTTGTTGAAGACCTTGTCCACGTAGTCCGAGACGATAAAGTGGCCCTTGCTGTTAATATCTAATTAGTTCCGTGAAATCAAATAGCCTGCTACGGCGTACCGGTAATTGTTATCAGGCAGTGGAGGCCAATGGTTCAAACTACGGAATGTGTGAGCAACACAATAGACAAAAGCACATTCATACGCACGCTTCAAGATGGCCACATCTCACTGCGGCATACCCGAACTCCAGACAACTTTTCTCGTTCCTCTCGCTCCACTCGAACGACAGAGCCAAAAAAGTCTTATCCCTTTTTTCCCATATTTGCCTTATTGACTTGGGTTCACCCGCTCGCACTCTCGCTCTCAAGGCCGATAAAACTGCTGCTGGTAGAGTAGCATGAAGTTTTCTGTAGGATTGCCAATCGGATATATGTCGTAAATGTCGTGTTGATGATTCAAAAGGTGTGACTTGAAGGGTGTTGGGCGCCTGGGGTAAAGTTTCACCGAATCTGGTTGGATAATGGCGCAGAGTGATTGATTTGATGAGTATCGCGGATTACGCGGAATTAACAATGAGGGATGATTGAGATAGGGCGTACCTCGTTTTGATCATCTTCAAAAATGCCCCGATAGACCCCAGCTTGGTTACGATGTGTGCTCGCCCAGTCCATGAATCCGTCACAACGATGACCGGCCACGAAAATGTCAAAAATTCTTCAAACGAGGAGAACAAAAAGCCCCATGACCTATCCCACCTAAGAGCCGGCACTGTCAGAGGTGATGAACGGTTGGAGCGACGACCGACGTACCAAGCGACGTTGTGTGTTTGAAAATATCCAATGTACGCCGAGTAAACCTAGAAACGACATGGAAGAGTTAATAAGCTTTCTTTCCCATTGCGCCATGCACCTCATGGAATAGAATTGTATAGCACGGAGCTCAACAAACAACCACCAACCGAATGCAGGTCATACTCCCATCCTTTCGGGTCAACAACGGTGAAATCTGCCATCAACAAGTCGAGGTCGAAGTTGAGCACAAGTTGCAGTTTTGGTTATCTTCTGCGAGCCCGGACGAAACCAACAGTGAAGAGGTTGAGAAAAGAGCACAAGAGAAGCAGGAACGGCACTTTGTTCGTCCGATTGTTTTTGGAACTCGTGGCAAAAAAAACGTTGATTGATGCGTTTCCGGGAATCAAGAATTACAAGGGAGACCTCGAAGGGGAACGGAGGCGTGTGGGTTTGAATTGGGATGACTAAATAGCCTGGAATTGAGGATTTTATCAGGGTACTTCAAGCGAGGAAGATTGATCAAACATCCCCTGACTGGCTAACTTGGTCTTCCAGTCCCAATGGCTGAACGGGAACCCCTTGTCAATTATGCTACACTTTTCCTCCGAGAGGTTGTACTCAACGTCGAACCAGGCAGTCCATCTGTCAAGCCAAGCTCACTTAGCCCATCACTCAAGTGGGCATCCTGCTTCCTGGACAGCTGTGATCGACGTGCATCCTACTGAAATGGTCAAGCTTACGTCCAATATGCACCCAATTCCCAATCAAGATGTGTCACCCAATATACGACCTGTCTGGGTCGGATGAATACGGGATCAAGTTCTTTTCTATTGCAGCCTTGCCTCTTGTCCAAGGTCACGCAAGATACAATACAGATACGAGAGAGAGACGAGAAATGAGAGAAACTTCATATCAGAGGCAGAATGACAGGTAGGATAGTCGTAAAGGGACGAAAATATTGATATAAGGGTTCGGAAAGCTATGCGCGATCAGGAGACATAGTAAAATAGGGTTCATATGAGGTAGAGACATTCAAGAGGGAAAAGTGCGAGGGGAATGTACGCTGTAGATAACAGAGAGTATGGAACTCGAGAAAGGTAATAATTCACCCAGGGTCCTCGATAACTGGTCCGTCCGCAAAGGTGAACGCCGCTTGATTCTTCTTCAACCAGTCTGCTCTGGCAGAGTATAGGTTGTTATGGAACGTGACTGTCCGCCACCAACGTTCCATAACGATGTGTTGTCGAATTCTTTCGACCTTTCTCGGGTCAAACTCCAAACCTCCGAACGACCGCAGCTGCACAACGTAAGGTAGACACGTACGCGTGCCTTCATGCCGTCCCGCGGAGGGTAAGCGCAATTTCCACGATCCCGGTAAATGCTTATCTGTCCCTGTTTGTCAATGCCCTCTAACATGCTCCAAGGCACGCAACTTGGCCACTACGGCGTAGTTTGTACGGGTATCGGTTACTCGGTCAGATGGAATTATAAAGCAGTAGGAAACAGCTGGTGTTCGCTGTAGGACGTAGTGCAAACTGGATAGGCTTTGTATACATATTTCTTATCGTAAAACTATCCCATGTCAGTATTGGTATGACGAAATCGAGGCTAGGTAGCGCACAAGTAAGTGAGAGAGACACATCTGAGAATAGCTGAGCTCTTGGGCTCAACGAGAGGATGAGGAGAGTGATAGAGTGATATCATGTGCGTGACCTAGGTGTCGTGCGGGAAAAAACGGATCGTCGGGATTCCGACAGCTCTCTCAAAGTCTGGCCCTGTGTCGGCGTAATAGACTGTGCCTCTATAAATCAAAGGCACGAGATAGATTGAGTGCTTCCTTGGTGTGATAATCTCTAGGGACTCACGCTAGATGAGATTTTGTCGAACGATCTTTCAGGTCCTTAGCCAGCTTCTGCGCACCCAAAGCACCCTTCCTAGGTCCATCAAATTACGCACCAACGATAATATTTCTTGAACATCCAGGACATTCAATGGGCTTATTCAGTTGGCGTAGAACGGGATTGTCGTGGCACCCGTTCGCCACGACAATCCCGTTCTACGCCAACTCTCGGACCTGTTTAGACTAGGGGGCTCGCTGAACGATTCCTTGCCGTTCTACAGCTAGAAGAGAACGGTCAGGATAGATTGATCGAAAAGCTATGGCCGCAATGGTGCAATGCAATTACTTACAATGTACGCCATCAAACAATCTCCAAATTCACTTCTGAGGGTGTGTAGCATTGGATGGCGTGAAGCATCATCTGCGTAGCATCTACGACGTAGGCATGGACAGAAATTATTTAAGCACTAGATTGCAGGATCCCAAAACCATACCGAGGATTCAACAGGTACGCTTGCCAAACCTGCGTGGCGATTTGAGGACAGCACGAGCTAGGCATAGACATTATGACTTACCATCAGGACCTATACTGGTGGCACTGCATCCCGAGCGACAAAAATGAGGTGTTATAAGCTGCGATATTCTGGTACCACCTCTCAAACCTACATTTTCATTAAACCCACATCAGCACGATGCAAAACGGAAGAACTAACCGCTCCACGGCGAGGCCATTAAACCAAGCCCATCTACTACCCCAATACGACGGCATAGTATTAGTCCACTCCCCTTGGACCACAAAGCCTGTATCCACCTCTTTCTTCAGCTCCGCGAATGTGTTCAATAAATTCAAATGTCCTTTGAGTTGACGAACAGTCACAAATGGTTCGTAAATCATTTAGTCCCCAATTTTGTATTTTGGAGAGTTGGCGTAAAGAGAATGATCATGAATAGGGAATGATCGTGCTTGTTGAGACGATAACGACTGAGATACGTTTGATGACGAATTTGCCTTCGAGTGCCTAGCTGAACTCGTAAAATAGTTTTGATGCGATTCATGGCGAGGGAAGATGATCAGCTACTGTCAATGAAGGCGAAGGCTTTAAAGCGCTGGCTTTGCTAGACCACATGATGGATACATGACACACAGCCTTCCATATATGTTTTCGCATGGCACGCTACGATCAACGTGTGGGCAACGTATAGGGATACCCCTTAACGCAGCTAATTATAACTTGAAATCAAGGTCCATCACTGCCAGGAACTATTGCATAGTTAAGGAACGTACAGCACAGTGGTCACATGGTCATTGGGATTCCATATGCAGTAGAGCCGGGGAACAGAAGTGGACGTACTGAAGAATCCATATAGGGAGTAGAGTGAAGTCTTGACAGTAGCTGCAAGTGTTCCGTGGATGTTCAACGTTCAACCATCAATGGGACCAGTGGCAATCACCTTGGTCGCTGTATTGTGAGTCACAAAAACATATCCAAAAGCATCACCATAGCGTTCATAGACCCATGGTACAGGCTGAAATAACAAGTATAAACTCGTTTGAGTCGACACACGTGGGGCTTAGTAGTGCACAAATGTTGCGGTGATGTTCGCAATATTTGTCGCTATTTTGGTCCTGTTGGTCGCAAGCGACATCAATTAGCTTGCTCCTCAAACCCTCCGTTGTAGTCGAATCCAGTGGTAAACGCAGCACAGCCGCCCTGCTGAGATAGTACCTGATCGGCATTTCAGGTCTAATCATGTCAAGATAAGTGATTATCCACAAAATACCAACCGCTTGATGCGTGTCAAGTAGGTACAGCCATCCTACAATTTTTGGGTTTTATTCAAGTTGGTGAAGGGCTTAGAGTCAGATCGCGACATTTTATCAATTCAACGCAGAAACGAGCTGCACCCATTTTGGAATGCTGCATGAATCAAGCTATAGTACACGGTGATACAAAAGTTTATAAGTGCCCACGAACGACTTTCGGCACGTACCTAATCGGAAACAGTCAGTGTTGCATTATAAAAAAGTGAAAATTACTCACGGCTCTTCTAAGTACTTGACTTCTTCATCGCTCAGTGTGAATTTACCAATCAAACTCTCCTCGAGATGCTGCACCGAACTGCATCCAACAGTAGGACTCGTTACCTTTGTGTTCGACCAAGCCAACGCAATTTGGCTCATCTTCTTTCCGTGCTTCTTTGCTAATTCTTCAACCCGCTTGACGATAGTTTTTTCGGCAGGTGACAACTTTTGTTCAAATATACTGCCTTTGTCGAAATCGGTCCGAACAGACGTGGTGCCCAATGGGCGAGCAAGCTCACCACCACAGAGTGGTGCATAAGAGATAGTGCCAATACCATAGAATTTGCAGTACGCGAACATTTCCCGTTCCTAAGCATTTTAACATCAGTATTGTTGCATCGGTGAGGATCTCCCAATACTTACCTCCTCTCGATACAACAAGGAGTGCTCAGCTTGCATGCTGACAAATGTAGTCCAGCCATTCCTTCTCGCAACTTCATTCAAGTGTGCAAACTGCCAACACCTCATGGAACTCGCCCCAATATATCGAACCTTTCCATTTTGCACGAGATCATGCAATGCCTTCATCATTTCCTCTGCTTCGACTTCGGGATCGTATCGATGAATTTGCAAGAGGTCGATGTATGTCGTGTTGAGGCGCTGCAATGAGGCTTCGACAGCATTGAAAATCGCTTGACGAGAGAGACCATATTGATTCACATATTGCGACTGGTTCAAAAGGCTGGGATCGCCGGCGGAACGCACACCCATTTTCTTGGGGACGAGGCCGAAGCATTTGGTAAGTATGAGAATTTCATTGCGAGGGATTCGGAACTGTGATGAGTTGAATAGGTCAGCAGGTCTAATGTATGCCGAGACCCACTAACCTTTTCAATAAACTTGGCGATTACCCGCTCCGATTCGCCGTCGGAGTATACATTGGCAGTATCGATCGTGTTCACGCCTCTATCCCATGCCGCCTTGAGCACTTTCAACCCTTCTTCCTCATCCGCGACCCAAGGCTGAGGAAGTAAGGCAAGATCAATGAACCGCTCGTCAACTGATAAGAACGTACTTACAGCCCATTTGCTAGATCCAATGCTCATCGCACCAACCTATAGCACCCGTTATCGCAAATGAGGACACAGAAGGTCGAACAATGCAATATGCTCACCATAGGGACCGAAACCCTGAGACCAGCGCGGCCGAGTCTGCGATACTCAACGGTAGTTCCGGATGCCATTTGAACTGGGATGATGGTTAACAGAGAGTTCAAGTTTGGGGAGTGGTCGTGAAGAGCGATTGAATGTCAATCCCCTTACTTATACCTGAAGGTGAGATTGGTGATTCCCCGCTCTTCCCCAGCACAAAGTCGGACACATCATAGACTGGTCGATATTAAATTTCCAGCCAAACCTTGGATTACGTTTGCTCTTTATCGCAGGGGAAAACGGATCCCACCTGACTACCCGGCATTGATTTTGCCTTGATTGTGCCTGGAACATTCCGACTCAATTCCACGTATGCGACGATATGTTGTTGGCCGTGACATGAAACGTAAACTGGAAGCGCGTTGGTGTCGCTTTTCGCAGGGAATGTGATGCTACGAGGCCAAGTTTTCAAGGAATAAGACTCGATATTGTCGACTCCACTGGGAAATGCTTCACACATGATGCTGATAATTTTGTGAGGAATGATATGATTCGGCACTTTCGGTGGAGTTCACTTCACAAGCAATGATGATGGCACAGCATACCCGCTGGAAAAGGTTATATTTCCAGCAGAGCTCTCCCGCTGGAAGAGGTTATATTTCCAGCAGAGCTCTCTTGCTGGAAGAGGTTATATTTCCAGCAGAGCTCTCACGCTGTGAAAAGATGGCCGTGTGCATTTGCACATTTATGCCTTGGTTCACCTAAGCATTCAGAATCAAGGTGCATGAAGGCACGCCATTTTAAAGGTACAATCAAAGTGAACGGTGAAACGCGTGAAGCTTGCCTTTCGAACAACATTACTTTCAGCACCAATAAATACGCATCCGTTTGCAACCTATTATTACACATGAAGTACGCCGTCGAGGTTCCTAAACAAGGTCAACCCTCTGTCCTGTCTCGCCGCTTTCAAAGATGGCGTCTACAACGCGTCTCAACTTGATCCCATCATCAGCAGTAGGATAATTTCCACTTTCGCCCTTTGCATATTCCAACCACGCATTCTTTATCTGAGCAGGCTTGTCTGCATCCGGCAAAATGACTTCTTCCCCATCCACGAACAATCTTGGTTCATGTGAATTGACAAAGTTCCCAAGAAAATGGTCGTTTTCGAGTCGAATGCTCCCGTGCTCGAAGTCGACAGTCCAGATCAGTGGGCTGACGGTCTTTGCTGCACGTACTTCTACTCCACAACGGAAATGAAGGCTATATATTGCGCCATTGGCCAACTTTCCACTGGCGGCGATCTGGTCCGGGTTATCGTTTTGGAAGGTTTTGCCTATAGGTTGTCCCTCAGCGTCAACAATTTGGGACGTTGGAAATTGGATGGCAGTGGTCGCAGAAACAGAGGCGATTGGACCAAGGGCGAACGTGAACGGTTCTAGGACGTGACCCCCTGCTATATCAAAATAGGATGCACCGCTGCGGGCTGAGTTGAGGTAAACTGACCCCTCGGCGATAGTAGGGCCCCAGTACAATATCTCGGCAGCGCATGTAGCACTCTAAGTGGTGTAAGGTTCCATTCATTCGTCAGAACGCCTGATAATTGACGTACAAGAGTGGTTGATAACATACGGCCAAGCCTTCCAGATTCGACGATGGATTTTAACTATCAGAGGTCAGGTAATTAAATTAGTTCCCGATGACAAAGCACAAATATAAATGCTTACCTCCTTGACCGCCAGCGATTGTCTTCCTTGGGTGCCAACGAAGGTCCTTACTCCCTTCCGTTTTGCTGCATCTGCAATCTCCTGGGCAATTTTTAAATTGCCCCCAAGGGGCCACTCCACAAACAGATCCTTTCCAGCGTCTATCGCAGCCAAAGCCGGATCTCGATGGTCTGGTGTTTTGACAGACACAACGACAAGATTGACATCTGGGTCATTGGAGATGGCCTTGGCAGATCCGTGGTATGCCTTGACCGGGTAGCCAGTCAGTTCGGTGTATTTCTTGGCGGTCGCCGTGGCAGATTCCGCTTTTGTGGTGCATACAGCGACGAGCCGATAGCGAGAATTGAGGGGTTCCTCGAACAATGGACCCGCTAACTTCATTGCAGCCCAGCCATTTGCGGATAGGCCAACAAATCCGATGCCAATGGGTTTGGGTTTCGAGTCCATGATGAGAGCGAGAAGCAGTGGTTGTGGTTGAAGTTGGAGAAACAGCCTTTATTTCATCGCTGATACGAGCCGATCGCGATAAAGGACGGGTTAATAATAGATATTGCCCGGTAGAAAGAATACTGGCTACAATGATATATACGAGTGCTTGCATCATCCCGTCAAATTAATTATACTTAAACATTACACATAGATGCAACGCCGACAGGTTTGCATATAGAGACGATTCATGCTGAACAGGTGACGCGGCCATGGTAAATGCTCCAACTTACCACACGTCAATAAAATACGTGGCGGAAAGGACCGCATTGATCCCAATTGGGCTATGTAGAGATTGAAAGATAGTGCCGGCAAAAACAGAAAGAAAACATGAAGTATGTTCACTCACCTTGCTCAAAACTCTTTAAGCTTCGTGAGGGTTAGACACCACCAAATTGGACGCCAAAAAATGCGAGCTGACCCAATTATATTGAATATTCGGAGTCATTTGCTCGAGATAAGGGACGCTCAAGGGAATCGTCTCCAATAATTGCCGTCTCAGACTTCAAAATGCCATGCCGCAACGAACTAGCCGGTTGCCAAGCGGTCCTACGGGATACTGTCTGTTGATACAGACATAGGGTGTGCCTCGATCGAGCAGATGAAAGGTTCTCAGCAATTGGTGGCTATAGAAGGGAAATGAAAATAGTTGATATTTCGTTTGCTAACAACGACGCCAGCAGGTACTCTATATCGACTAAATGATTTACTATAATACGAAACAACCACGGTATCCGTTCTCTACCGGTCGATCTCCCTGTGTATGAGAGCATAGAAATTAGTGAGGTTGTCAGCAGAGGAGACTTTATATACCCGAACACGATGTCCTGTGGTATGGGAGATGTGACAATGTAAAAATTGATAAGCAACAGAAACGAGGGCTGTGGATATAACCCACCATCGTACTGATAATGGCGAATGTGTCGGCAAGCATGTGCTATTTGATGAGAGAAAGAGAGAGAATCAACTATTGGGTATATTACGATGCACAGCGGCAAGAGAATAGATGAATTTACATGTGGAAATGTGGGGAGGGAGATGGTGGGTTCAGCACCAACATCATCGTTGAATAGAAAACCACATACTTCTTGCCATGAAATCCGATCCTGCAAAGTGAGCGAACCCGGGAGCGCGGATGGAGCATCTATACGGCCGGTTGGTTCCGTCACTAGAACGAGATAGTCTGTCAGACATGAAATTGTAGAGGCATGCAGAAAGGATGGCAGAATAGACGCACGAGACAAGGTAAACCGCCATCTGTCCTCTGGCCGCCTCGATCGCACTGTAGGTCTCTCCTTCAGGAACTGAATATCCCTCGCTAAAGATCTGCAATCAAATACCATGACACATCGTTAGCTGCTACGACGTAAACTATGGCAACAATGTACCTTGAAGTGATGAATTACTGCCTCCATGCTCTCCTTCATTGACGCGCGGGGTGGGGGTACGGGTTTGCGTAATGCACAGGACAAATATGCTCAAGGCGGAGGACTTGGCTAACGCATCTGCTGAATACAGGGAGCACTTTCGTGATCAATAAAGGTGGTCAGAAGTCGGGTTCCTGATATACACTCCTCCCCTCCGCTTCATGGAACTTAAAATCGCAGAATCTTCGCTCGGGTAATCGACTAAAGGGAAGGTAGGTAACTGGGGATAATAGATAGATCTAGGTTTTCGAATCAGTCAAATTCTCCAATATCGAGCCTGTAAAGGTCGGGAAGTAGGGTTACTTGATCGCTGGCTGGTTCCACTGTCCCCCAAGACTAGAGATCGAGTTTTTCAAGCGTGTGGGATGCGGTCAATATCCACGTTACTGGCAGAGCCACCTTTGAAGCACAAAGCATCGCTCAAAGATTTTCCTCCTCAGCATGGGTGATGGATCTCCATCGTATAGATCGAACTTGGTGGGCTGTCCGGGCTCTTGGAAAACAACAACAAATATTGCTGCCAACGCGCATCTCATCGTATTCCCGTCCTCTTCACCATTATTATGCTCTCTACTCCTATCGGTCATGCTGCAAGGCTGCCACTCCGATGGCGCTTAACATGCGGGCTCAGACGCGCAGCAGGCTCTTTCCCAGCAGGCAATGGCGCGTTAGGGCGAACTATATTCACCACTTCTTCATTCAGCCTGGGACACGCTGAACGTCGTCGAATAGCGACCCACCTAGGTCTGAATCCAAGTACATCCCAAAAAGCTTTTCCCTTTTCGCTGTATAGTACAAAGTCTAGGAGTCCAATGCTGGAGCCTACACCTGAATCATCACATTGGAAAAGAAGTTATCGAACGTCGTCACCGATCTCATGGCCAACATCTAGCTCAACGACAACCGGGTCAACGTCATCAACCCCATACAACTATGCCGGAGCGGGTACTTTTGCATCCGCGTTGAGAAAACCAGGACTTTATTCTAAATTATGGTTCAGAAAAGACGGATCGCCGAGGTCGAAACTAAAAGGACTGTTGATAGGTTCGTCCGATTCTTCCGACTCTGATGATACTCAAGCCGCCTCAATGAGATGCCCATTTTCCCCATTACAGCCTCTATGTCGATTGGAACGCTATGCCTTATCTACGCTCTAATGCTTCTAATAGAACAATACGAAACTGCAGCCTACCTCCTCCTATGCCTCATCCACATCCAACGTACCGATGCGGATTCATTCTCCTCTCTAGACTTGACGTCGCTCCAATCGCTCTCTGCATATTTTCAAGAACTTTGTCATGCGTTTGAGGATATCCCAACTCATCTTATCGATGATCTCTTCCAAGATATAGCAAAGCTGCAAGGGAGACAAGCAGAAGGGGCGCAAGCGGTGATGAGAGAGGTAGCGGAGAAGATACATAGAATTTTGGTGGGGAGTAAGGGGAAAGTGCCTTGGGAAACGGCCGGTCAAGCGATTCTGGTTATCGATGAGGGGTTGATGAAATTGCTTCTGGCCGTGGAAGAGGATAACGAAATTGACGGGGAAGGCAAGCGAAAAGTAGACGAAGAAGTAGAGGCGAGGAAGGCGCAGAGAAATCAACAGATAAAGGAAAAGATAAAGGATCAGACGGCGAGAGGCGGCTCTGGGGAATATGAAGTGCTTGGATAGGAGTAGATTTTGGATAGAAACCGTGATCGATTTACTTATTGTCGACGACTAGAGCAGAACAATGCAGCAACGTATCATACCATCATGTAATAGCATAGACTTTAATCGGAATGCACGCTGCGTACAAGTCGTGTGACGGAACAACCACTACCCCTTGCTCCCTTCCTCTCTCTCCAAAAACTTTCGCTTCGACTCCTCCTGTTTCAAAGCAGCTTTAACTATTCTCTGCCTCTTCCTCCTGCCGCTCCCGCGTTTATTCCCATCAACCACGATGGCTTCAGACATCTTTTTGCGACGAAGCTGGGCTTGCTCTTGGCGTTGTTTCTCCCGCTTTTTGTCTCGTTTTCGAAGGCCGGCGGTGAGTGAGGTTTTAAAAAGCGTGCCGTAGGCAGCGTGGAAGCTTGGGAGTTGGCTTGATACGACCTATGCATGGATAGAATTGGCAAAGGTTAGGATATGCGGGCAGAGTTTGAGATGGAAGGTTCGAGATGGATATGAACGATGGATACCATCAGAACGCACTTTTGTCGAAAATTTGACCTTTTCACCGTCGGTCACACGAAGCAGACAAGGATACTCGTGCGTATCGTCGGCAGCATCACCGCTATTCTCGTTCATCGCTGCATTGTCTTCACCGTACGTTACTGTTCCGTGTATGAGAAAATGTTGGTTTTTGAGCGTGTAGATGTGAAATATCCGGACGATCATGGATGGTCAGTTCACAGTAGCAGGTCAGAGGAAGGAACGTACGTCGTTTATGTGTGAGCCATATCGTCCCCTTGTCTTTCGATGATTCAAACAATGCTGCCAGTTGACTTAGAAACTAGATCACGAATCAAGTCGAATATTAGAAAAACCCATTGGCGGATGACTTACAGTATCGTTGTCCACAAGCTGCATTGGTTAGAATCTTGGGATAAACGTTGGTAGAGTCGCCGTAAGAGCTGCTCGGAAATCTCCGGTCTCGCACGTGGTATCCGTGGTTCAAAAGGGGGAGCTCATCAATAAAATGAGTTGCGTTGCCAATGGGTCCCGTATCAATGATCATTTCGATGTGTATGTTGCTAGTGTTTCCTCGCTCCTGAGCTCTGTTCTTCGATCTGCAGTAAATAGTCCTCCACTTTGACTTGACTCGCATAAGCATTGAGACGATCGCGTTTTCTGATATTCTGCCCCAGCGCTCACGTACCAAAGCAATGACCATGAATATTGTAATAAACGATTGAGGCTTGAATATAGCGTCACAACGGCACCCTTTGACTACATGGTTACGATTTTGAAATCGATGTGCATTCTCGCCTTTTTCAACTTGTCCATAACCCTTCGGTCGAGCTCGAAACCATGCTTTCCATGATTCTCAAGGCAAATCAATGTAATTGGCAATGGTTTACAAAGCAAGAGCATCTGTTGGAATGGCGATCACAGTCAAGAAAGAGAGATTGAAATCCCTGACGCTCACTAGTCACAGCGCTTCCGAGGTTGGACGTGTCGAAGTAACTAGGTGTAGGTAACATCCAAATATCGTAGGGAAAATACGTATCGGATCCATCTGTGCGAGGCCAGCGGTGACTACATTGTGTGTTCTCCACCAATAAAAGATTCAATCGATCAGTTTTGATCGTGAACTTGATCTGCATCCCTAACTATCCGAGTTCCTCGATTACCTATTCGTCCAGCTCGAAATCGTGCTTTTCCTCCTTGACCCCGATACTGAACTCCTCTAGTGCGTGTGGCGAACTGCCAGGCTGGCGGGACAATAGCATCGAGGCTATCAGACCATCTTCGCCGATGCCACGAGTGTTGCAGAAAGGGTTCCCCGAGCTATGCAATCGAGCTCATCCAGAACTGGAGACATCAGATATTCAACTCGAAGCGGTGGTTGGGGATAGTAGGACAGCTCCAGCTTGCGGAGGGAAGGAAGGACTGCGGGCGGTCCCGTATAATCAGGCTGATGTGATAAGACATTTAGCTGTAGGTTTCGTAATTTGCAGCTTTGGGTGAGCATTTGTACAAGGTCCATGTTTGGCGGATATAATGGCGTGCGGAGTGAGGTCAACTGGTTCCATGGAAGGGATATAGGGAGCCTATCCACATCATGTAGCACCAAGTTAACTTTGCGTAGCGCTGGAGAGATAAGTGCCTCCCATGCTCGGTTCTGAGCATCGAGTGGCCACCATCCCATATTCAACTTGAGGCATCCCAGAGACTGAGCCGCTCCTCTAGGTAATTTGCATAGTTCGTCGAATGGAACGGCTTCACGGAAGGAAATACAAGGGTCTTCCAACGATGAACCTGTCCAATTAAGGGGCGCAGCACGTCACGAAAAGCTGGGTTCACGTAGGTTTCGAAGCCAGCTCGAAGCTCGAGCGGTGCAGTTGATCCGCGTTTGTGCTTTGAAAATGCGATGCATAAGGACTTCATGGGATTGGCACACCAGAGGTCAGGATGTTCTTTGAATTCTTAATTTTCCTCGCACTAATTAACATGATTGAAGGTTGAAACTTATTATTGACCCTAATGACGAAGGCAAAAGCGATAACGGAGACTCCAGCGTCATTATACGAACAAAGGCGTTCGAAATTGGTGTATCGGCATTGACAGGAGTAACCTTTGTACCAAATGGAGGGAGTATTGGGTATGTGAGAGCGGCATCTAGTTTCTCTGTAGAAGAAGAAGTGGAAGAAGCAATGAGGCGATTCCAGAAGGCGATTTTGGAGGCTCGGGAAGAAGCTAAATGGAGCGAGCTCGAGTAGTTGCGTCCGGCACTGTCAGCTCACGAACAACGTAATAACGGAGTGCAGGAATTATGATCCATTGCTGAGGTGTATACATAATAATATCAATGATATTAAATGAGATAATGCACGGTTTACGCCCAGGTGTAAAATCATCAAGAGAGAAAAATCATAGTCCCGTCTTCCCAGACATCAGTGTTCCACTTCAACATGGTTGATGATGAGGCCGCTGTTGTAGCTGATGTTGTTAGAAGATGGTTTGGGTTTAGGTTTAGGTTTGGGTACGATTACAGTTGCACCTGGACGTGGACCTGGGCGGCCGGCTGGGGGAGGAACAGCACCACTACCACCACGGTGTTGATGTTGATGGCCGTGGTAGTGATATTGCTGACGGTCTGCAGCGTAGTGGACTGCCATTGCGCCCATGGATATCATTGATGAGTTTCCTGCGGCGCATACTATATTCCCTTTGAAATGCGGCGCATTTGCGTTCTGGTCAGATGTGACGTCTACAGGTGCGGTATAAAGAAAGGCAAGGCATTAAAACATAATAATCAATCACGTACTAGTACTGTTCTCTGGCATATTTCCAATTGATTATTATGTGGATGTGTAAAGACTTTATTTGAGACTGATTGGGTGGTGTGGAAATCGACAAGAAGCAACGAGATATAGACGTAGGGAGAGCAGGAGCAATCCTTTATATACCCCAGAGTGTGCCCCATCTGGCCACAGCTATGCCCATTCTAGGAACCATAATTAACTGGTCCTCCAACTTGAGGACTGTTGTCATGTGCATTCTTACCATTTATGTCGCCACAAAACACAACAAAATGCCAAGCATAGCCTCCCGATCGAGCTGTGCAATGGAGGGCTGCATTACTTATTTCTTCTGGTCTTTTGTTCTAGCTGATGAGCATTGAAACTGACAAGCGAATGAATCGGTATGAAATATGAAAGTGGTGGTGAAGCAATATTAAGAAAGCAGGTCATGATGATTGTAATAGATGAGGCGCAAGTTTGGCCCCTAGGCATTGAGGCGCCCGATGTTTGCATCTCGGCAAAACCCGTTGCACCATTGTTGCGCCCATCAGCGCCAGTTCAACTTGACTTTGGAACGAGGATGGACAATAAACTGAACCGTGAAAACCTCGCAAAACCAGCATCCTCAGACGTTGTGCACTGCTACAACAACACTCTGAATTCAGCTGCGCCTAGTATGGTGAGATTTGGAATGGTACTACATTTACCTCCCACTACGCTCACAGCTTCGACTTCTGTGCACCGAGTTCCTTTAGGCACAGAAGAAACCAAGATCATCCTCAACTACGATAATTGGCGTCTCCGACTCCGTCATCTACTTCCCAAATGGATTTGCCTCACATAAGGTAAGAACTCTGAACCCTTCTTGTGTCCACTTTAGTGCCAAGGAATACGACCCGACCTTAGCTCAGTTGGAAGAGCGCAAGACTGTAATGGATACTTCTACTTGCTATCTTGATGTCGCCTGTTCGATCCAGGCAGGTCGGATCGTTTTGCAGCTGTCGTTTTGATTTTCGCGTCGATCATCAAGACTTGTCGCATTAGGCTCTGGCACTGGAAACCAGCAGGCCTTGGAAAATAATTCTCATTACGAAAGTACCACTTGGCGCCATCGCCAACCCGACGCGCTGAAGGTTCTCCTCAGAATAGAATGACCGACAATCTTGAAGATTCCAAAGTTTGCTCACTAGAAGGATTAGGATCCCTAGGAAATCCTGTCGAGACTGAGGAAGGTGCACCTTCTACTGCGGTGGTGGCGGTCGCTCCTCAAAGTCGTCATCGTCCAACTCTTCCTCTTCCTCTTCCTTCCCCTCTTCCTGATAAACATGATATGCGCCGTGGTAAGGGTGGGATGCCTTCGTGGAGGTAATGAACCCCTAGGAAAGGCTCTTTGGTACTCCGCGTCCCTTCTTGTAGGTCTACCAACTGTATTCCTGGAGTTAATTGTGCATTGTGGGTATATATCGTTTGTCTTACCATTACCCGCGTACATCCCATGGCCCCTTCTCCCAACGACTCCGCGACCGTAATAATCCACTGTCGATCTCTAATCCTGAAACGAGTACTAGGAATTAGACGCTACTCATCCACTCACCTTCAGTGCGACTATATGTAGGATGCCGAAAGGGACTGTAGCTATAACCAATATTACTGTGGGCATAATCACCATCGTTCATATCATCTTCAAAAAACCTCAGCATTCTCTGTCTCCTTCGACCCGGAAAATTCGGTATTCTTCTCCTCCTAGCAACTTTGTTCTCTATGACAACTGGATTATCACCCCGCAATTCTTTCCCTTCCCTGCGCACGAGTTTTTGCACTAGAACCAGCCTTGGTACTCGTACCTGCACTGGCATGAACACCTGTCCCGATGCTCTCTTTTTCATGAGACTCTTATGCTATCACCTCTCCCTCCACTTTTGTAGCCCTCTCACCAGGTCCATGTCCCTGCTTCTGACGCAGGTTGTTCACTCTGTCTTCGTATCGATGGCCATCATCACCATCATCGTAGAAACCATCGCTATCATTTTCACTATAAGATTCTTTAGATGTACCCTTCTTTGAGGAAGAATTGGACATCCCGAAGCCAATGGTCGGTGGCGACGTCAATATCAATATCAGGCGTTGAAAGCCTGCGGCTCGAATGCGGTGGTATATAAAGAAAGAGAAGTCGTGACCTAACACAGAGGAGTAATAACGGAAACGCTAATTAGGTGACTGAGCTGCGAAAGCTGAGCGTGGTTGCCAACTTAGGAGTGGATGTGGATGTAGTATTGGTGCCGAGAAGCACGCCCAAACCGTATTACCGGGGTTATACACCTTTTCGTCCACCACATCAACCGGCCCTTCAATGCAGGAGAATGGGGCACGTAATCGAATACAAAACCAACGCGAAGGCCCTGAAAACCTCAAGTATCGGGCCAAACTTGAGCCCTTGAAAATCCGACGGGCTGATTTTGTCAGCTCTACTCCCCAACACCTCCTATCGGAGTTGTTCAGTACGCTCAGGCTCACGATGGACAAGTCACCATAAAACACAGTATCAGGATATCGATATCCAACAGATGCTCTCGTGCGAGCTAACCGACATTGTAATAATAGTTGGCCCACGCCTGTATTCGGCGACCATGCTTTATATGTCCTAGTACAAAAAGTGACTTAATGCCACTGCATCATCGTTATCGCGGTGGCCATAACGACAACCACAGCGCTCAAAGCTGTCTCTTCTTCTCTTTCTTCTTCTTATCTTTCCTCCAGCTCACCTCGGCTCCAATCTTCGCTGACAACTTGAAGCCACCACGTCTCTCTTCCTCCTGCTCTGCTTCTTCTCCTACTTCACCGTGGTCGCTGGCGTTGCTGCCACTTGGACGAGGAACAGCTTGTGATCCCAAAGGACGCGATGACTTTGGACTCGACCTCCCACTTCCCAAAGTAGGCTGTGGTCGTCTAACCCGTCTCGCTGCCGGTGGTTGTTCCTCTTCCTCAAAATCACCCTCCTCACCCTCCTCCTGCTCCAGCCTCTCCCTCATCTTTGCAGCTTTCTCCCTCATCGCACTCATCTTCGTTTCCGCCCTCGCTTGCATACTGGTACCCACACTGACACCGGCACTCACACCAGCAGCAGCACCAGTCGCATGCGTACGCACAGTCTCTCGTTCATAATACCCGCCACCTAAATCGACACCCCATTTCCTCGCAATCGGTTCACCAGGACGGGGAGCTCTCCGTTGGACAACTCCAACTCTCTCCCTCGACCACCCATGCACACCTTCATCTTCATCATCCTCAAAGTCAAAGTTCTCCTCAAACTCGTCAAACTCGTCAAAACTGTCGAAATTGGATGTATTGTCGTCGTCGAAACTGTCATGATCATCGCTGTCGTCGTCATGGTCGTGACGATCTCGTGGTTCCCAGTGACTGTGTCCTCGACCCTGAGCTTGGCCTTGAGCGGCCACGGAAGGGTGGGGTTGACGAGAAGATGAAGATGGTTTGGTCGGTTTAGGTCTGGGTTTGTTTGGATTTGGATTCGGACCTGGACCTGGACGTGGGCGGCCAGCTGGGGGAGGAACAGCACCGCCGCGGTAATGGTATTGTTGACGGTCTACAGCGTAGTGCGCTGCCATTGCGGCCATGGACACATCGGTGCCTAGAGTTTCCCCAAAGGTCATGATGAGTTGCGATATAGATGGGATGAATGAGGATGAAACGCTTACCGTTGAAGACGGCATTGCCTTGTCCTCCTATGACGGAATTGGCTCCTGAAAACGTGCCAGAGTAGATCTCTAAAACATACAAGCACGCGTATGAGGAGGATCCTCCTTGTCTAGAGTGAGTTCATCTCGACTGACCTTGTTTGCCACCGTAACTGGCATGCTCGTTGTAATGCCTCTTGATCCTTCGGACGGACTTGTCGGTGTAGCTGTGGGTGGAGGATTCGTTGTAGTTGCCGTTGATGTGTGTGATGTTTCCGTTGACGACGGAGCCTTTGCTGTTTTCGAACCAGTGGGCTGGAAGGATGGGGGTTAGTCGTCGGTGATGGATAACGATGATCAGCGGCGTCCACCGTAGTGATGGATGGGAGAGATAAGGCAATGGCCAGATACGTACTCTTGTTTGCGGTGGACATGGGTATTCGAGACAAGATCGCAAAGCGTTGGAGAATTGCGGGGCGTTGGGTGGATGTGGTAGGAGTGCTGAGCTGTATTCAACTCTTTTATATCTCTGGTGTACCATTTACAGAGACAATACACCCACTCAGGGTTGTGGCTTTACAGCATTTATCCTATATCGTGCCGTGCCTCGTGGCCAAAGAAAGCTTTGAGTTTCTTGCTGATGAATGATGTGGGTCCAATCCTGTCATAATGAACCGTGGTATCGCCTTCTGTCCACAAGAGTACATTGAACACGATGCCGAGATGGGAAAGGTATGCGCACAGCCTGAGAGCGATTACAGAACAATGGATAGACTTCAGAATATAAGAGTGGATTGCCCATGATTGGCGTCAGTGTGTCCATAGGATATCCTGCTGAAGGGCACCGCGTCAGACCCTTGCACCGCATCACGATTGCTGTGCACGTCTCAGGGCAGGAATTGGCGTATACGGGGGCGATAAAAATGCGTAAAATTGCAGTGGAGTCGGTATGTACATGAGGGTGACAATGCGGGTGATACGAGATGCGGTAAAATACATGATGCTTTCTCCCATTCGACCGTGATGCGATGCGGGAGGTATTAAAGGACGGTCCCGACCTCTTTTCTCAATAATTCATACTTTTTAACCTCCCCTTCCGCTTTCTCGACGCTCTTGGCCAATTTGTCTTCCCTCATCGATAGTCGTTGTTCCATACCTAGTATCAACAGCCGTACTTGTTCGAGGTGGGATAGAGTCGCTTGATGTTGCTGTGCGGCGAGTTGTTGGTCTTCAGAGATGGACTGCATCGATGCTCGTCGTTGGTGTTGCGAGTCTTGAGATGAATGTTGCATTTCAGATCCAGTAACAGAGGTGGGTGAATCGGAAAGAGCCACTGCGGGTGCGAGTTGACCGAAATTGCCTACGAGTTGGGGAGAGGATGACATTGCCAATGATAATGAGGCGAGGGGGTTGGCTCGGGGGTGGTGGAGGAAGGGAGAACGCGTGGAGGAGGAGAGAGTGGGAGGAGGCGGGATGTCGAGCGAGGACTGCGGGTCTTTAATGGACGAGCGCGCGGATGAACGACAGAGCGTACCTGCCAGTTTTCGCCTGCAAGTTTGGATAATTCTCGCTCGAGCATCTTTTCTCTTGCTTTACCCCTGCGAAGAGTGAGAACACGCGTAGAGCAGATGAGACGGGGTACCTTTCGAGTTCGGCCATGCATCGCTCGTTTTCGCGTTGCGTTCCCTGGAGGATCAGCTCGAGATTCTTGTATTCCTTCTCGAGGACTTGAACATCCTCCAGCGGTGGTCGTTGAGCAAGTTGCAGTTGAAGCTGTTGAATCTGGTCGCGGAGCTGCAAAGAGATCAGACCAGTCCCCATCGCCGTCGGTCTGCCCACCTTGTCGTTCTCGCGATCCTTGTCGATTAATTGTTTCCGTAAGGCGTCTTCAGCGGGCTCGTCTGCCTCTCGCAGCACGCCCAGGTCGTCGGAGCCCGCGATCGCTGACGGTCGGGGATACTGTCGTACGCTCTGAGCACGTCGCATGTTGGCGGTCCACACGACGCGAGGCGGTGTAAGGCGGTGTCACGTGTGTCGTGACAAACAACTCAATACAATGACGGCATCCGATTTGGACGCACACGGAAATAAAATAAATAAATATGCCAAACAAAGACCAAACAAAGGTTATACCCCGCACGTTATCTTCCACCCTCATTGTTCTCTGCATCGACGACGACGACGACATGGGCGAAAAGATTGTCCCGCTCCCAGCGTCGAAGCTCGGGGAGTACACCGTCATCCAGGACATCGCAGAGGGAACCTTTGGCAAAGTAAAAAGTGCGTACACCCTTCGTATTTTCAGGCGCGATCACCGACCCTCTTCAGTGGCCACGCACACCGTCACCGGCCACAAGGTCGCCATGAAGTACATCTCAAAGGCCGTCATTCACAGAGAAAAGACCAAGACCCGCGTTCGCCGGGAATTCGAATACATGCGCGCACTCCGCCACCCTCACATCATCAAATTGTACTTGCTCTTCCCTTGCCTCGTTGCTCTAATCTCATTCGCTCCAGGTACGAAGTCATCTCCACACCCACCGACATCATATTTGTTCTCGAATACGCCGGTGGTGAGCTCTTCAACTACATCGTCGCCAACGGCCGCATGCCCGAATCCCGTGCACGCCGCTTCTTCCAACAAATCATCTCCGGCATCGAATACTCCCACCGTCTCAAAATCGTACATAGAGATCTGAAACCAGAAAATGTCCTGCTAGACGACGACTTGAACGTCAAGATTGCCGATTTCGGCCTGTCCAATGAGATTAGCGATGGCGATTTCCTGTCCACCAGTTGTGGCAGTCCCAACTATGCCGCTCCTGAAGTCATTAGAGGCGCAGTGTATGCTGGGCCAGAGATTGATGTTTGGAGTTCTGGGGTGATTCTTTACGTTATGCTATGTGGCAAACTGCCATTCGAGGATGATGATGTTCAAGTCTTGTTTTCCAAAATCAGTCGTGAGTTTCCTCTTCTTTTCATTCTTCAGCGCTTGACTATTTCGTAGAGGGGAACTATCATATGCCATCTTATCTATCACCTGACGCTCGGTCACTTATCCATGCCATGTTAGCCGTTGACCCAGTTCGTCGGATCACCATACCCGAAATCGTTCAACATCCCTTCTTTACTACCGATCTACCTCGGTATCTCCTTCCTCTCCCGCCTCCACCAGGTCCGGTGTTGGGCACCCTCAGCAGTCTCGTCACAGCGCCCAGGTTGCCTGTCGATTTCGAAATGATCGAAGGGCTGGGGAGGATAGAAGAAGATGTCATTGAGGAACTGGCGATGCGGATGGTGGGTGTGACCAAGGAGGATATATGGGAATGTTTGAGGAGGGATGATGGGCCGCAGGGGAATGCGGTCAAGGTCGCTTATATGTTGTTGAGAGATAAGAGGCGACTGGGGAAAGATCGTAAGTTGACTTGTTCAATCTGCTTGGTTGTGGTGCTGATGGGTGGCGTAGTTGCGACGTTTGCTGAACAGGAAAGGGATGCACAGCTGGCTGCCATGGATGTAAGTCGTTGCGAGTTGTGGCAGTGTGTGTGTGCTGATGTTTCGTTGTAGCCCCGTAACGCACTATCTCCCACAGTCCTGTCACCCGGTGGAGGTGGGGACATGGAAGATAACCCGTTTGAAAACGAGTTCAACAATGAGTATGATGAAGATGAGACGATGGAGGATTCGTTTGAGCCTATGAGTGCGAGTGGGATTCCGGATCAAGTAGAAATGCTGGCGCCGTTGCCGACGATGGAACAACAACTGCACCAGCACCAGCAGCAACAGCAGATGATGGCGACGATGAACGGACAAGAGGCTACGACGTTTGGAGTGTTGAATTCTTCGTTGCCGCATGCGCCTAATCAAGTACCTGAACCACATCATCTTGCATCGTATGCTGCTCAACGTGGTGATCGGGACCGTGATCGAGAACGGGAGAGAGAGAGGAGGAGAGAGAAGAAGCAGCATCGGACGAAATGGCATTTCGGGATACGGAGTCGAAGTCCGCCTATGGAGGTGATGTTGGAGATTTACAAGACGTTGAAAGCGTTGGGGATGGAGTGGAAGGAGAAGAAGAATTTGGGAGGGTTGGGAGGGCCAGCTGCTGCTGCTGCGGCGGCGGCGGCGGCTATGAAGGGGAGGAGTGGATGGGAGGAGAAGACGGGGGGAGGGGGGAAGAATAGGAGTATTGAGAGGGTGAAGGAGTTGGATGGGTATGGAGGTGTTGATTTGAAGGCTGCTTCGCAGATTTATTTTGTGGAGACGAGGGCGAGGGTTCAGGATGTTGTGGTATGTGATTTGTCGTTTTGAGAGATTGAGGTTTGGAGCTGATGGTTTTGAATGTAGGTGTTGATGAATTTACAGCTTTATATGGTAGACTCGATCAACTATCTTGTTGATTTTCACCATAAAAAGACGTATCGGGCGTCTACCGATCCGGCGGCGGGCAAGTTTGATGTGCATGATAATGGTGCTGGGATGGGGGGACAATCGGGATCGAGCAGTAGTAGTACGATGAGTGGGACGAGTGGGACGAGTGAAGAAGCGAGGTCGATGAGAGAGGGTGTCGGGGATGAGGTCGTTTCGCCGTTTGTGTTTATGGATGTGGCGTGTCGGTTGATTTTGGAGTTGGCGGGTGGAGGGGAGTGAACGAGGTTTTGGATTGCTTTCCCCATTTTTTTGGTTCTACGTTGTTGGTGTACGCTTCTCCAAGCATAAGCACAAGCGCGATGCCTTGTGGGTTTTATACCATTCCTTTTTCTTGACTACGTATCTCTCTCTTTAACTCTTAACGCAATCAACCACGATGAGCTCCCTTGTCCTAGTCATGACAAAATATCCTGATGTTGTTGCTCCGTTTATGTTACCGCATAGTACCTACCCTCCCCCCAAGTCAAAATAACCTGTTTCTCCCCGGATCTCTAGCTATATCTCAGTCGACGTCGTCTTACGTCCCTTTTTGTCTCTTTCTTTTTTCTTGCTTGTTTCTGTTCGTTGAGACGAACAAGTACATAATCCCGAGTATGAAGTAGTATAGTATTGCATGTGTTTTACGTCTTGGTTTTGCTCCTCCTCCTTACTGGCATGCTGCTGAAACAGATCTAAAGAAATCGTGCAATGGCTTTTCGACTCGCGTTCGTGATTGTGACTGAGTATTGGCGTTGAATATTGCTTGGGCTGGTTAACGAGGTTAAGGTTGAACACGATATCATATGATAATTAGGATATGATACGCGACTCGGACCCAAGGTGATCATGAATAAACAATTGATGGCGTTGATCATCATCATGATCATCATGTGCATCGATATCAATATTAGTACTAGTTTAGATGATGCACGAGTCATACATAATGCACAATGGGCCAGCACAGTAGATGCATGTCATTTGCCCGTGTGGATGTTATTTTTTTTTTTTCTTTTGACTTTGTTTTTTCTCCAGTGGCCGTGATCGTCCATCATTCATCAATTTAATCATCCACAGGGATGCCTGGTCATCATTCATCGTTGTCAGCACCTCGCGATCGGTGCCTCTTCTCGAATTTGACGATACGCAATTTATTGGTCATGGTCTTTTTTTTTTTTTTTTTTTTCCCGCTCAGGTTGACTCGTCAGGCCTTCAGGTCAGGACGGTATGAATATTGATTGGGATAGAGGGATTTTGAATGTGTTCGCGTTTGACGCAGATGTCACTGTTTGTTTTACACTGTGCATGTACATCTTCAAGGTGCACATATCCGGTTATAATATGCTTTCTCCCCCCCCTTCTTTCTCGCTTACAGGTGACTTGTGTTCGGGGTCAGCATCAGGCTACAGCCGTTAGGTTATATTGCTTCCCTCATATTTGTGTGAGTTGCATTTACCGGATCCTGAGTGGAGTAGTCCTAAAGTGGTTCTAACACGTGGAAGGTCGTACGGAGTCCCGTCTTGTTCTGGGATGGTGAGACGGGATTGGGGCCCGCTCGTGGGAGGGAGGGGTTAGTGACCTGTGATCACCGATCGAGCTTGGCTCGAGCTGTGCGTGCATCTTTTATCATGCTATTGCGAAATCTAGGCGACAACGAGGTTCGCGAGCTCGTAGTGAGCATATTTTTAAACGAAAGACGACTAGGACAAAGGAAGATGATATAGCCGCGAGTGATCGTAGGTTTCGGCATCTTCAAGTTGTTTACCCATGGCAAGTGAGCCTGAAGGCCTGATCGTTGGTGGTAGCCATATCAGGCATAGTTCCAAGTTAGCATGGAAGTCACCGGCGCATGTGGTGAAAGGGTACCACCACCGTGACGAAGGATACGGCGAATTGAATCACCGGGTCAAAGCGAGTGGATTGAACGAATTTCGTGGTGCTCGGAATATGGCATTTGATGTTGTTTGGCAACAGCATTGTCAGCAATGCGTCTCTTATCCTCTCAGTACTTTCCCTCGATTCATTTTCAGTTATGTAGCCTGTTACCCTCTATGCTTCAGGGGGAATGCACTGCTGCATAAAGCACCTGAATGAGACACCGCTATTTCGGAGCTAAGTACATGTAGGTAGCTTACATAACCTATTACTACTCTACTCTCTACCACCGCGACCTAGTCGCTGACTCATTTGTCCTCCCTCCCACCCTACTCTTTTTCTTACCTCCTATTACTTCTTCCCCCCCACCCACCCTACGTCTTTGGAAGCTGCCAGCACACGGTGCGCCCAGGACAGGCCTCACTCTATCGCCTCTCCCTCTCCTTTCCTTTCTATAGCTTTCGCCTTGACCTTTACGTAGCTTCCAATACACATCTATGCACATCACGTGAGTGACGAGCCGCGAGACCAGAATCATCCCTGAGCCGAGCGAGCCTGAGAATGTTACAACGTACGGACCCTGACAGTGGCAGGGTGAAACGTAGATTGGAGTGAATGATATCAAGCGCATTTCATTCTTAATTATGTGGCTTCCTCCACTATTGGGCAGAATAGTCAGGTACGTTGTTTGAGGTGAAATGAATTCCTGCACTCATTGATACCTTGACGAGACTAGAGTCCTTGCACCTGATGAGACGTGGTGAAACGACAAACACGCGTTGCGGCTTTATTGGTATTACTGCTCATACGTTCAGACCACCTCGGCGGGGAAGACTGACCCAGGGACTCCCACTTTCTCATGTTAGAGGCGTTCACAGGTATTATTGGAACAGCAGTTGGAAGCTTGAAAATAACACGCGAGCAGGAGTTTTATGCTGTCGGAAGGCAGGAAAGTGTGTTAGTGGTTTCACTAACATCTCTTCAACCCAAATACCGTAGTATTACCGTGTCATCTGTGGAGTTTTGGTGCTGTGATGGCCGTGCTGTCCAAGCAGAAAGAGCTCTGGAAAAGGAAACGCGATGCGTCGCCTGAAAATGTGTGGAAATTGCAATATGATGGTGCGTAGCACATGGGTGTCACTTTGCGATATTATTCTATTTTATGTGCTGCTGGAGCACGGTTATTACTGTTCAGACCAGCACTGCAAGTGCCTACCCTTCGAAGAGTTTTTTACAACTCAAATGAGGGACATCCCAGAGTATTGATAATTCTAACAATTGTCGGCTACCAACGGATCCTCTGGCTCTTCCGGTTCGATCACCGTAATTGTTATGGCATCCGAATCACCGGCCGCATTATGCGATGGGCCTCGTGCTATAGTAACGGTCTGAGAGCCACTCATCACATGAAAGTTCATCAACGTACCTGGCGAATAGTGACTTGGCTTTGCTGTCAATGTAACTGTTGGCCCGTTTGGGGAGCGAGCGTTTTCAGCGTGGAAGGTCATGTTCTCGGGTGTAGGTTGCGATGCCACTGGTGTGTCTACCGTTGAGTGTAAAGATGTGGGTGGTTGTCAAGTTCGTTTGGCTTCGATCTCCCCTCATGTTCCCTTTATGTATTGTGTGGGTAAAGTACCTGGCAATTTGGGATCGTGGCCCTAACAATAGCAATGCAAACATGAGCGTTGATGACCGAAGACCACAGCCTTTAATGCAATATGATTGGCATCTTCGCTGGTTGTGGTGGCGTGTCACAGGGTTATTGAACCAAATTAGCAACATATGTATTCATCGCTCAAGTCACGCTTTGAGCATGGTGCTTTGTAACTTGCTTGCAAGTGGGCGAACTTTGGATACTTTAGGATTGTCTGTTACCAGCTACGGCGCCGTGACAGCTGATGAAGAAATGTGTATGACTAGGTAGTCTACCTAGTAATATACAAGACCATCAAAGTCTATTCCACGCCTGACCGTTCGCTTTGCGACCTCAATTTAGATCAGTCTGTTGAGCTAGGGTATCAAAGCACCATCTACCACCCTCGGCCATCAAAGTATCACGCTGAGAAACCCTAAAGGTCAATGCACTCTTGCAATAAATACCATTTCTTTCATCCTTCGATGCCGCTAGCTTACATACAACTTTAATTAAACACCCTTAAGTTTGTATATCTATCATGATCTCCCACCTTCCTCTCACATCAGTACAAATATGCGAGTCCACCCATGATACATACACAGACATCATACTGACTAGCAGTCACTACTCATATGCTTACTACATTACACTGGACTGAATATGGGCAGACAAAGTCATAGAGGTTGGAGGTCTCGTTTGTACCGAGCAACGATCAAGCCCTATTTCACAGCCCTTTCCGAGCCTGTGAGTATGCTCAGGGAATCGCCACATGTGCAAAAGATAGGGATCATCAACGAGTTAGGACGGTAGAAGAGTACCTCCAGGTTTGCTGGTTGACAATTGGAGTTCGACAGCACCCTTCCTTTTGGAGATATCGCCCGACCTGAGCACAACAGACTTGCCCGAGGAACTTCTGCTTCATCTGATTGTCCAGGCTTTGGTTATTTTGACTGCCAATGTGGCTATACTTGATAACGTGGGTTATTCGATTTCGAGCACTGACAGACAGGGGGACTCGCTGCCTGGATTGTAGGACGTGCTGCAGTACAACATCGAGCAAACTAGAGGCAACGACGCACACAATTTTGATAGGAGAGATGAAGATAATCATTCAGGTCACTGTGAAATGGATTGGCGGATTCCATACTGACTGTGAACGCAGTTTCCTGGAAATTTACGAAAGGCTTTTCCCTTTGAAGCTAGGACAGAAAGAGAGTGATGAGGTGAAAACATACATCGATGGCATAGGGATGTTCCCGGTAGGGCATTATTCGCAGTGCTTTGACAGCAAGAGGTAATTTGTTGGCAAGGATGGGGCGAAGGTACGAAAAGAAGGCCATGTTCAACTGCTTCCATCGTTGAAATCAAGGAGCCATCAAACCTAAATAATGAAGATGTACTGTTCTTTAAAATCGGGTACAACCTTCTGCTTGTTAACACCTCCACGAGCATCGCCTCTCCTGTTATCACGCAGGGGAGATTGTAATGCAGTGTTACTCATCTGGCGAGCTTGTCAAAATCCCGCTCACTGACAAGCACCAGATTCAATAGCCCACTGGAATAAAAAACAAAAGTGAGGGCAATAATCCGTACGTGTGACCGTAGTACGCGTAGTACGCCGTAGTAATGCATTTCTGTGTCAGTGTCGATGATAGCGACACTGCTGTCAGCCAGCATCCGAGGGCGGTAATAGAAGATGGGCACAGTTTTGAAGCACAATGGTTATCGAGGCGCTTGGCCTTCCACCTCGCTTTAGTGTTCAGGAGGAATAGAGGTGTTCTTGTTTTCTAAACATAGTCTTCAGCACATCGGGTTGGCGATAATACCAAGTGGTACCGTATTGAGGATCCTTTGCCAAGGTGGTGTTGGTTTCTTGACGACGTGGTACTACTGCATGTCAGTATGCGACAGGTCTCGATGATCGATATGAAAATCAAAACGACAGCCTAAAAGCGATCCGACCTGCCTGGATCAAACAGGTGACATCAAGATAGCAAGAGACATCCATTACAGTCTTGCGCGCTTCCGACCGAGCTAAGGTCGGGTCGTATTCCTTGGCACCAAAGTGGACACAAGCAGGGTTCAGAGTTCTTACCTTATGTGAGACAAGTCCATTTGGGAAGTAGATGACAGAGTCGGAGATGCCAATTATCGTGATTGAGGATAGTCGGGGTTTCTTCTTTGCCTGATGAAAGTCGGTGTACCCGAAGTCGAAGCTGTGAGCGTAGTGGGAGGTAAATGCAGTACCATTCCAAATCCAATCATACTAGGCGCAGCTGAACTCATACTGACTGTTAAAGAGTGTTGCTGTATCAGTGCACAAGGTCTGAGGATGCTCGTTTCGTTAGGTCTTCATGGCTTACTTTATTGTCCATCCTCGTTTCGAAGTCAACTTGAACTGGCGCTGCTGATGGGCGCGACGGATTTTGCCGAGATGCCAACCTTGTGCGCCGACGGGCCAAACTTGCGCCTCATGCTGTTACAACTGCGGCGGGATGTGGCGCACTCTGGGGTATAAAGGACTGTTAATATTTGGTAGTAGCCCATTTCTGCGGCGTGACTTGAGCCCCAAAGAGCTGTTATGATGGTCCGGACTATGCCGCACCGCCCGCACCCCGAAAGTCCGGGAGTGCGCGCGGGGCAAATGCCGGAGATCCCGTCCAAGTTCCGATTGCTCATTATCACGAATATCGGCCTCATTCATAAAAATGTCTTCCGCTGCTCTGCTAGCCGATTTTATTCACGACCACGATGTACCCAGACCCTCAAGCAGGCGCATCATTGCTGCTTTCCTTTCGACTCACTTCAAAAACAACCCTTGTTTTCGGCGCAGGCCCATTAGCAGCATCACGTGCATTCACAGCGCTTGAAGCTGATTCAAAGGTCATTGTATTGACCAAAGACAACGAGCCAATTTGCGACGAATTGCAATGGCGAGCAGGACAGCATCAAATCCAACTCCTCAGTTGGAGCGATCTACCGAAAGCAGATACTTCGAGTTCTCCGTCTACTTTGGCGAAGGAGCTGGCAAATCTGGAGGCGTTCCTTTCCTCGAATTCAAGCATCAAGTTCGTCTGTGTTACCGACACCCTGTTTACTCCAAATCACTCCCTACATAAACGGAATCAAGAATTAGCGCAACGGATCCACGACATCTGTAGCGCCCGAAATATTTTGGTCAATGTCACAGACATGCCATCATTATGCGATTTCTCATTTACCTCGAGCCATCGGTTTACGGACCCCTCAACTGGACTCAAGACACCTCTCCAAGTTGGGGTCACGACGAATGGACAGGGGTGTAGGCTAGCAGGCAGAGTGACGAGGGATATAGTCGTCAGACTTCCAAAAGAGGTTGGAGTTGCAGTACAGCAGGTTGGCAGGATGCGGTCTCTTGCCAAATCTAGGGAGACAGCAGGTCAACACATACCGAAAGAGGAACGCGAAGATGTGGTGCAGTTTGATGAAAACAACGAGGATAGCGCGGTTTCGACCCCGAATAGACCGGTTCCGTCTCGCACTAATAGTGAAACCAACGTTGAAAGTCTTAGACGACGGATTAAATGGGTCGCTCAAGTGAGCGAATACTGGCCAATACCGAAACTTGCGAACATGACAGATGAAGACATGCACCATGTGCTCTCTGGAGAACCAATCTCTTCCCCCCTTCCTCCCTCATCTCCGCCTACTGTCAATGGGCATGACACAGTTCAGACAGTGGCTGTTCCGGTGCCCCATTCTCTTCATTCTCTTCGAGTCTCTCCCTCTCTCCTTCCTCCTCCACCAAATGGTCGTATTATCCTTGTAGGGTCAGGTCCTGGTCACCCTGGCCTACTAACTCAAGCGGCACATCACGCTTTGACTAGTCAAGCGCAACTGGTCCTCTCCGACAAACTCGTTCCAGTTGAAGTTCTCAGTCTAATACCATCGCATGTACAAGTCAGGATAGCGAAAAAGTTTCCTGGAAATGCGGAAGGTGCTCAGATGGAGATGATGATTGAAGCTGTTGACGCCGCAAAGAAAGGATTGACGGTTGTTCGTGTAAGTATATCACTCGTCCTCGCTCCCTCGAACATCTTGGCTGACAATATACACCCTATTTTGTTCATCAATGCGCATATATCAGCTCAAACAAGGTGATCCGTCGATATATGGTCGCGCAGGGGAAGAAGTCCTCTATTTCCGCCAACAGGGTTTCGAACCTCTTGTTATCCCTGGCATCTCATCTGCGCTCGCAGGACCCACGTTTGCGGGTATACCTGTTACTCAGAGGGGTGTCGCCGAATCTCTTGTCCTTTGTACCGGAGTGGGTAGAGGTGGCAAGGAGGTGAAATTGCCTGGATACAAAAGAGAAAGCACGCTGCTCATATTGATGGGTGTTGCTAGATTGGATAAAGTAGTCGAGGTGTTGATTTCGGAGAATGGATGCGATGGGGGGAAACGAAGAGGCAGAGAGGGAGATGCTTATCCCTCGCATTTACCGATTGCTATCATCGAAAGGGCGACGATGCCGGACCAGAGGGTTACTTCATCAACACTGAAAGATATTGTGAAGGCATTGGAGAGTGTGGGCGACCAACGACCGCCTGGGATGATCGTTGTAGGATGGAGTGTGTTGGCGTTGACGGGGGAGAAGGGTAATGTAGACGTCCTGGATACCAGTGGAGAAGAAGATACTCAAAATAGGGACCTTGCAAGGGTCGGACGATGGTTGGATGGGAAAGGCTGGATTGTGAAGGAAGGTTTAGACGCAGGCTGGGAAGGTCTACTCGGCTTGTGAATTTTTTTTTCCATGCTTGGTCGTTTTGGGGAATGCTCTCATGAAGATATTATTTCTGTTGCCTAGATGGTCCTAGACTTTCCTAGTGCACAATTTTCGGTTTGCTAGCTCACGATGTTTCCCCCTTATGAGGTGTTATCCATATAATCTCTTCACCCATTCGTTTATACTCTATCAGCATATCGTAATCCCGCCAACGGAACAACAACTTTACATGCCAATATATATGGCCATTCCTCGGTTATTTCCGAATTTGGATCGAAGCTGGGGGGAGTACACGGCGTTATGGCGTCGCAGTTGAAATCCACAAAGGCGAGTTGGACTGAGGTAGAAAGGAAAAGGCGATAGCAGACTTGGTGAAGCATCGCATCTGAACCTTTGAGGTGTCCATGGATATCGCACAAGTCGTATGGTCCATCAGCTGGCATGACGTGATGGAGGTTGTAGTTAACGTGACACGAAAACCAGATGAAACCTCCGGAATCTCATGCTCAATGTCGCTGCAGAACGCAGCAAAGGCAACACTAGGTTTCGTGGTCCCGGATAGGAGCCCAAACGAGTCGAAGCTCCTTTCCTTTCCTTCATGATGAAGGAAGAGAGTTCGCCTTTGTGAGGGGTAGCATCACCGCGGGGAGTATCAACGTGTGGTTTGAAGAAAGAACCAAAGGGTGTGGTTAAAGCAGAAAAGTGTATTAATCCACCGTAGATGTTTAAATTGTACAGCTCTGCTCGGAGTTCCTTGTTTGTTCAGACGGATTAAGCAGTTGTTTTTTGACGGAGTCGACTGTTCCGCATGCGACGGGATCATATCTAGGGTGAATTTCCGTGTCCAATTTCCGTGCTTTACGATGGCTTCCATCAATAGACAATCTGATTCTTCGTTTTTATTTCAGATCGTGACATCGCGTCGACGAAGTGTAAGTTCGGGTACAGCCTCGATTTTATGTTGAGCGTACTAGGATCACTTGAGTCATCAACTGGCTGAGGCTAATGACCTGTGAGTCAACCTTTTTCTGCACATGCGACATTCGAGTAGACGTTCAAGGAGTTCGAAATCACTGCATCATAAGCTGGCTTAATTTAGTGCGATATGCAATGCTGCCTACGGCACCTAATTATGGGATTATGGGATACGAGAGCTCAGCCGCATATCATGGTATTGTGAGGCGCCACTGACGTAACCGACCTTAGCTCAGTTGGAAGAGCGCGAGACTGTAATGGATACCCTGTCATCTTGAGGTCGCCTGTTCGAGCCAGGCAGGTCGGATTATTTTGGACTGACATGTTCCAACGTTTTCTGCTTTTCATTGAGGATGTTCCTTATCATTTTCATTCCGGCGTGAATGGATGACTTATGTCAAGTCCTGCGCCAGTGCAAATGTCTACAGGATGCAATGAAGGTGGGAATGAATGCGCGTGCTAGAGTGAATTATGGAGGGTAGTTGAATCCCCACAAAGCAACAACGGACCTGAGCCCGAGGTCGCAGGGCGTAAGATTGCAGCGCTGATGACTTTCCGATTCAGTGTAGACATGAATCGCGTTCTCTATTGCTCTGCGTTTGAAGCGAGAGTGTTCAACAGAAGCACACTCATAAGTCGTTATGCCAACGGATTGTAGCTTCATGTTTGACTAGCTGAGCTGATCTAGCATCAGGAGGGGAGAACAACATTTCAGCCTTGGATACATGGAATGGTACCGCGCACGTGAAACTCGCCCAATCGCGCCAACTCGAATCCATGGTTTATCATTGACATGACGATCTTACTACTGACCTAATAAGCCAAACATCCCCCGCTAGCGTCTTGGAAGGGATGAGGGATCTAGGGTCTTAAGGTCCAAGTAGATGCCGTGAAGATATCCGACCTTAGCTCAGTTGGAAGAGCGCAAGACTGTAAAGGATACCCTCTACTTGCTATCTTGATGCCGCCTGTTCGATCCAGGCAGGTCGGAGCGTGCATTTTTGCAGAGGAGCATGATGATTCGATCAAGTCGAGTAACAAGATTTCTTTTCTTCGCCTTTGTGTGTTTGTGCGTGTATTGGCGCTCGTTCTCGGCGTTCCATCCTGCGGTGTCCCAGCGAGCTGTTTCGTGATGCTTCGACGTTGCTTTGTTACGGCCTAGTCGTATGAGACCAGAATGACTGTATTTACGTTAACGCGTCGTAATATATCACAGCAGAGCACCTCCATGGCGATGGTGACAACACCTTTTTGCAATTCATTACCACTAGTACGATAACTAACGCCACGTGTATGATGCTCCCTACAATTAAATTAGGCGCATAGCAGTTTGAGGCTATACGCGGAATCAGAAATACGAGGTCGACGACGCGTTTTACGAGTCTCATTCAGGAAGGCTGAGTAAGTTATACACCCCATTTCACATCATGATGCAATTCATACAAGATCTTTTCTGCCTTCTCTCAGTCGTGGGATTCTGCTGTATACGGTGAACAGTTACGCCTACCCCTCCTGGACTCAGCTCCAGAATAACCATCGCCCGATCAATCTCCTGAAGAAGCGGAATTCGAAAGAGACTTGGAGCGACGCCTTAAGCTTTTCTAGCTGGCTGATAATAAACGTTGTCTGATTTCCAAATATGAAACGGGTAGCTGGCTGTGGAATAAGTGAGTCCTGTAATGGCGTTCCGATCTCCAAGCCTAAGTCTGCTCGAGGTATAGCTTAGCCATCGAGTTCAATGTCTGACCAGGATTCAGAACTTTTGACGTTCCTCCATGCTCTGCTTAAGTGGCATACGCAGCGGGGCAGGGTTTGGGGTCACTGGCAGGTCCCGGCCAGTCTACCCCACCAATTAACGGAGGCACCTCGGCCTGTATGGAGAAATAGCCGCATGCTACATTCTACACCTCCCTTACACTGGAAAGGAATGGGATGAAGAAACACTCTTTGTGTGGGATGAGCTTTCGAGGTGGTCGGGTAATGCTTTGCATAACCATGGACCCTGACATTTCTTTTCAATCTATTTTCGCCATCTCTCCTGAATACATTGTCCAAAATTGTAAATAAATTATGCTATATTAATACAGAATGGCACGCACTGCGCACAGTACGAGTATCCTAAATCATTTACGGTTGGGAGATCGGCGAGGCTGGCTTCTAAGAGGTGGAGGATAGAAAGGTGTCATCTGAGAATATGGAATGCTTGCAGGAAACGGGTCAATGTGACTGGTAACAAACATGAAAGAGCGATGCGCCAAGCATAAGGGGATATGTGGTTACTGTGAGTAAGAGAAGATGAAATACCGTGTGCGGCAATAATCGTTGACAGGAGGCATGCTGAACCCGCGTATATTGCAACTGTATCGATGGCGGGGTACCAGTCATGCATTCAGCTGGGGTTGAAGAGTGGCATATATCGATGAGCTGCCAATGAGGGTGAACCAGGTCTAGCGGAATGTTGGCTAGGCTGGTCACTCCAGTGATGGTAACAGCATCGATATCATCTGTTGGGAAGCTATCGCTCCAGAGACTTTCCCAAAGAGAAGGGAGGTCTTCGTGGCGCGTCTGGTTCCAATCCAGATGAATTCGAAGATGGCGTCCACCTTTGTCGATAGTGAACGTTTGCCATGCTCCAAGAGCACAGTGGGAAGGAACTACACGAGGACAATGCTCAATGTCAAAATTTGAGCATTTCAGAAAAACGTACGGGGAGTGTAGCTCGGAGGGGGTATCTCAAGGAAGTTAAGATTGATAGGGCGCCTTTGGGTTGATTCCGCCTGATAGGGCGGTGGTGGGTCTATGTAATATGTGTGATTATTGAAAGACATTGCAGCTGGAGGTAAAAAATGGAGCGTTGGGATGGAGTTGTCTGTTTTGTGGTTGGTTATATACACGGTTTGCCTGCCAGTTCAGCAACTGTTGGGAACATCCCCCTCATGGAAGCAGCAGTGTTGCGAAACGGCAATGAAACGGTGATGGTGTTTACGGGATTTGGTTTCAACGTTTCGTGAGCACCTGTCGACGAGAGTTAACGGAGAAAATTATTCGCCACATGCAGTCCTGCAGGCTTCAGAGTCACTGTATCCTCCAATGACCCGTGGAGGGATGTGGCGGGTACTTGAGACCAGGGTTAGGGCGTGGGAAAGCAGACCAACCAATTAGACTTTGGAGGCGGAAGTCTGGCGATTCTCGTTTCATGTCCCTCCACTCTAAACCACCCCCAGTGAACGTTTTTGACGACGACGACGACGATGAAGGCTGGCAAGAGATGCCTGTTGTACGCGAGGATACTTTTCTCAGCGGGCTAAATGAGGAAGATCAGAAGAAGTACCATTACGTGCCTCCTGCCCATGCCAAGGCCAAAAGCACAACCAATGCGACTGGCAATATCCTAGATGTCGACGATTTTGGAAACGAATGGAGGACAAAAGCTGATCAGAATGAGAACGAGTACACCAGGTTGAGGATGAACGAGGAAGATGAATCTGATGAAGTCCATCTACGAACGAAGTACCTCTTCGACGAGGACAAGGCCATGACACCACTCAGCCAGATGCAAGCCACAAAGAACTTGCTCACTGAAGCACAGAGGATAGCTTATGTGGGGTTGTGCGCGCTGACGAGCCGGGAAATGTCCGAGAAGCTGAAAACTACAAAACGCAAGGAACTCAAGGCGGCGGCGGTCAGCTTGGACTTGTGGGCCCTGAAGATTATGGGGAGGTTATACTATCATATGGAGCTTGAGACACAAGGTCAGTCTCTATATACGTAATGTACTTATCCCCCTGTTTCTGACGGATGGCACGTCTCACACGACCTGATGCATCAACCCCGATAGAGCAGAAGATGATTGAGAGCCTCGCTATTCATGGTGTTCAAGCCGTAGACCTCGTACCCGCCCTCATGACAACCCACACTGTTGCAAACCCTGAATATGACCCCGAAGAAGCCAAGAGGCAAGCTGCTGAACGAAAGAACGAACCCGTCGATGGAGATGATTCCTATGACGAGGCATCGATGTCGCGTCAAACACTAGTCCCAGATACCCCAGCATCGCCTCCCTCAACAAGCAAATCCTCCGCAACGATAACTTCCAGTACAAGTACCTCATCAGCGAAGACATTTCAGACAACCGCTAGAGTCCTTGAAGATACCACAACATCTCATATGCCTGGAGTTACAACTGCGCTCTCCTCAGCAGACAAGGACGTTACCCTTGATATCCGATGGACGGTCCTTTGTGATCTGTTCCTCATCCTGATTGCGGATAGTGTCTACGATGCGCGCTCTCGAGTGCTACTAGAGAGCGTTGCGCTGAAGCTTGGCCTAGGGTGGTTGGATGTCGTCAAGTTTGAAAGCCGCGTGACAGAAGCACTAGAAATACAAGAGGATGTAGAGAAGATGGAAAACCAGCAGATTGTAGAAGGTAGACGAAAAGCTGGGAAGAGGAGGAGGTACGTGATGATGGGTCTTGCGACACTCGGTATGTTGTATTCAAATATCTGCGTCACTGGTCTCAACCCTGTTTCGTAGGTGGTGGTCTTGTGATTGGGTTGTCTGCTGGACTCCTCGCCCCAGTGATTGGAGCTGGTTTAGGCGCTGCGCTGACTGCTGTCGGCATCAGCGGTACGACTGGATTCCTCGCTGGCGCTGGAGGTGCTGCCGTCATCACCACAGGCGGCGTTCTCACCGGTTCTGGAATTGCTGTTAAAGGCATGGCGAGACGTACTCAACAAGTTAGAGTGTTCGATATCCTTCCCTTGCATAATAACAAACGTGTCAACTGCATACTTACAGTCCCTGGGTGCGCCACATACCAATCCGAACCGATGCACTAAATGGACTCACAACAGGTGTTGGCAGATTCATGACCAGTATTCAAGATGACGTTCGCCTACCTTTCAGTGTGCTGGACCCTATTGTTGGCGATGTTTTCAGTGTGTTATGGGAGCCAGAAATGATTCGAGAGACCGGTGATGCTCTCAGGATCCTTACGAGGGAGGTCTTAACCCAAATTGGGCAGACCGTTCTCTCAGTAACTGCTATGACAGCGCTCATGAGTGCATTGCAATGGCCAATCAGTCAGTAACCCTTCTGCATGTCTTCTTTCGGACGCTGATCGTGCTGCGTTCAGTCCTTACCAAGTTAGGATACCTTATCGATAACCCATGGAGTAACGCTCTCGATCGAGCCAAAGGTGCGGGCAAAGTCCTCGCCGATGTCCTCCTCCAGCGCAACCTTGGCGTACGACCTATTACCCTCATTGGATTCTCTCTGGGTTCCCGGGTGATCTTCTACGCCCTTGTCGAATTGGCGAGGCAGAAAGCCTATGGTATAGTCCAGGATGTCTTCATTATGGGCACAACAGTCACGGCCTCCCAACGCACATGGTTAGATATCCGCTCAGTCGTGTCTGGCCGATTTGTAAATGCATACGCAAGGAACGATTGGGTCCTAAATTATCTGTTCAGGGCAACTAGTGGCGGTGTTGGGACTGTAGCAGGATTAAGACCCATTGAGAATGTCCCGGGATTAGAGAATGTGGACGTGACGGATAAAATATCAGGGCATATGAGCTACCGAACCTTTATGCCTCTTATCCTGGATCAACTAGGTTTCCCGGTCTCCGCGGATTACTTTGACGAACCCGAGGTTAGTGTTTTACGCACCTGATTATTCCCCGTTCTCTGTCATCAAGGCGGTGGTACATTCGCTTACCTGTGTTTATTTTAGGAGCCAGACTTCACAGAAGATCGGATAGTCGTTCGGGAAGGGGATGTCCAAGAGAAGAAGGGATGGTTTTCTCGCAAGCAAAGCAATCCAACTTCACCAACGCACGTCTCCCGCCCACCCACAGCTTCCCATTACCCACGCCTCTCTCAGAAGCTTGCTTCGGGTGGATCACAAGGACGGCAATCTCAAGATAGCACCCAAGATGACGCTGAAGACTTACCGCCGAGATTACCCACCTCGCAGAGCACTTCGAGGCCTCACTCACCTTCAACAGCCAGCACAAGTCAACCACCTGAATCCCCAGATGCTGCTTCTGTCTCTACCCCTCTACCCGCACGTGCAGGGTTTGATTTTGCTGCCATTAAGGAAGTCTTGGCTCAAGCCCAGCCAGATGGCCTGAACGGAAATGGTGCTTCTCTAGTTACTCCTCCAGACCTGGGAGGGAGTAGAACGCCTACGATGCGAACGGCCTCCATTCCGTCTGCCCCCTCAGCTCTACACTCAAGGAGTGCTGTGGAAGATGTCGATCGTCTCGCCGGTGCTGTTGTGCAATCTATGACTCTTCAACACGACAATGATGATCGACGGCGATACTCTGATGATGAAGATGATGACGAAGAATTGTCACCAAAGCGCCCACAGCCCACTCTCTCATTTAGTAACGATTATTCCTCATATCCTAATGCATCTCCCTTCGCTCAAGGGACCACTGCCATGGAACCAACTTCCAACCTAGGGACTTACCAACGTACCCCATCACATACTATTGCATCTACACCCAGCTTAGAATATTCCAGCTCACCATGGACCCCACCTTCCTTCTCTACATCACCGAACACTTCAGCAGCGCCTCATTCCTCTCAAATTTCATCCTATGCATACGGCTTCGGAAATGACCTGTCATCACCATTCTCCGCTTCAGAGCCTCCCATTGATTCTAATGCCACACAATCACCATCATCGGCATCTCCTTACTCATATGCATCGTCGACTGGTGGTGCTGACATTGGTCTAGGCTTTGGAGGTGGTCTGGGAGGAATGGGATTGAATAGTGACTTCGGAAAGGGCCCAACTATGAACTCATTTCCCAGCTTCGCTCCTCCAAACGCGGGCCTTTCTTTCGGTTCGTTGGATGGAACGATTACGATGGGTGCCGAAGCCATGCCTTCGAGCAGTAAATCCGCAGATGGGTGGAAGATACCGGATCATATAGGGAGAAAGACGAGTGGAAATGGGGGTGGGTCGGGCACTGCTGGCCTGGGATCGAATCCTTGGTCGTAGCAAAATCGAATACTTGTCATGCTCGTTGTGCCACCACGGTGAGAGCACATTTCAACTTGTGGCACTTCGATGAGATGGTGGTGCCTGCCCGCCACCTTCTTCCCACGGTGCCAGTCACTCATTCGCCTCCCTTCCCTTTTCTTTTTTTCTAGCCGTGTGTATCTCAGGACATTTTAACGAGTTGGAATATATCCACACAAAAGCTATCGAAGACCCTTTGTTACCATATCTCCTCCTGGGTCTACACTCACAGTTGCACATTTCCTTTTCTATGCCGCTGAATGTAGTTCATTCAAACATATCCTAATTGATTAATTGCTTATTACTCCACTATCATAGCACAACCTGATTGTGTCCACTTCACAGCCCATCACTGGCGAATTGTAGATACCTGTACATGATGATGAGATTACATCGAATTGAGTATCCCCTCCCTTCACTTTCATCGAAGTCCAATCGGACTAGACCAGTGCTTGTCCTTCATTTAAAGCCATGCTCATGACAAACCAACAAGGTGCGATGCCGCGGTAGCTGATTTAGGAATGCCGAATTGCTGCTGCCATCATCCACCGCTTGAATACTCAGAGTCGTCTACTCTTTCCTTAAAGTTTTAATTCGTTCAAGATATGTCCCTAGGTATGTCCAAATTCCAGATTAAAATGTATGTTGTTGTAGCCGGCGTCAACTAACAATCTCAGCCGCGGACGAGGACGCGTTTTGGAAGAAGCATCTGCATCCTGACATCACCAAGAAACTTCAGAACGGTTTCCAGAGCTTGAACTTGAATCCCACGGACGACACCCTCCAAAATGGTAAAGCGGCTCACAAAACCCTATGATGTCCACTAAAACCGTTGATATATGCAGGATGCAATGATAGCCTTCCAGTCGAGCTGCTTTGCAACATATTCGAAAGATGCATCACGCCCGTACCCCCCCGGTATTACCTCGATAACGTCGCAGGAACTCATCTCAAGCTGCTTACGTTGGCAAAAATCTGTCGTCGGTGGAGGGCCGTCATCTCTTCTCACTCTCCCCTCTGGTCAAAAATCTACGCGCATGAACCTAAGCCGACCTACCGTCCACTCATCGAGTTGTGGCTCATCCGCAGTGGTACCAGCCTACTAAACGTTGGGCTGTGGACTGGCGAACCCCTCAACTCCGTTGCGTACGAAATAATGAGTCTCTACGCCACGCAAGTCCATCGATGGAATCACGTTTGCTTTCACTTTACCGGAGGGACTCCATGTGATGCACTCTGTAAGTTACCCACAGGTGCTGCACACAATCTCCAATCTGCGGTGCTCTCAACTTGGAAATGGTTAGAAGAATCCCAGAAACGCGCTTGGGACGCTTTGGCATCCTCGTCACTCCGGGAGGTAACATTTCAACCTCATTATGTTCAAGATATCCCAGAGAATTTGGTCCCATGGCAACGATTGACTTTTATCTCGATGCCCATGCAATTGTCATATATGTCCCTCTTCGGTGCTCTAACCCATTGCCATCATCTCGTGAAACTGAGGCTATTCAGCCCCACGGGCTCATTACCCTCTCGTCAGTCGCCGATTGTCCTTCCCCGTCTTAAAGGACTGTATATCTCCTTTCGTCATTTTCCGTCACTGGAACTACTTCAACACTTATCCACTCCAGTACTCGAAACACTAGATATCAGATCTCACGGCGCCATTTCCCCAGACCACATCGATTATCTTGACAAGTTTCTGTTGAGATCGGGGTGCCATCCTCGGCTTACCGCCGATAGCTTGGAGAAACCCACAGAAGAGTTTAGTAGAGAATTGGATGCCTTGGGTATTCGCCGGCTCTGTGTTATCGTCTGTACGACTTCGTAAGTTTCAAAGGCGTGCGTCCACGTCCTGACTTTCTGGAATTGATTTGTATTGCATCCTATGTCATCAATGTATCTTCCATGTGTGACCTCCAATACTACCTGCAAAGCCCAAAGAAATCACGAAATGGGCGGTCATTTCGCTGACGGTCAGCATCAAGTTGCATCTTCGACTGGGACAGAGACCACATGCAAATGCAACATCAATGGGAGCAGGATGTATATTATACTGTTGGATTTATGCTATGACAATTCGATGTATAGCTGGAGCACTTCGCAGAGCATCTCACCAAACACGAAACGATACTAAATCAAAACAGCAAAACAATATACATCAAAAGCACACTAAAATACGATGTAGTCTCTGAACACAAGAGTTGAGGAAGCCCACGAGATATTGTTACTATACTGGAAGCATGAATACCTCCACGATTGTACCTTGTAAGTAGGGCAGCAAATACGAAACTGGCCCGCTAGTACCGACGATCATCATATCGGCGATCGTAGTCACGATGGCCCCGGTCCCGATCATGATCCCTGTAGCGGTCGTGATCACGCCCTCCACGATAGTCGTCATGTCTGCTCCTCATTGAACGACTCCGGTCATCGTAATCGCGAGCATAACGACTATCATAGGGTCTTGGATCATAATACCTCTCATCTGGGTGGGCTGGTGAGGATAATGACGTGTCGCGAGGCGGCATGAAACTACTCACGCTCAAATCGCTTAGGTGGGCCGTAGTACTTCCCTGGTGTCGGCGTGCGCGCACGGCCGCGTCGAGCCTGGAACAAGTCAGTGAAATGACATATGGGGTGGCGGAAAAACCCTCACCTTCTCGACAGTTACGACCTTACCTTGAAATTCGGTACCATTGAGAGCAGTGACTGCGGCTTCAGCCTCCTCAGCAGTCTCCATGGTCACAAACCCGAACCCACGCGAATCCCGCGTGTGAGGGTCGTACATGACGTTTGCCTTCTTGACCTGCATGCAGCTCAGCCTCCACCCGACAAAAAAGTACACAGAGCGCACAAAGTAAAGGTACTTACCCTTCCTATTTTTGCAAAAGCCTGTTCTAAATCACGATGATCTACTTTGTGATGTAGGCCTGAGACGTGGAGGTTATTTCCAGGGTTCTGGCCGCCATCAGCGGGTCGTCTGTCCACGTCATTGAGGAATAATCAGCTCATGTGTAACTCGATATTGCGACGAATATTAAAAGGAATGGAAGTGGGGTTATGCATGAAAACGAAATACTTACGCTCTATCGGCTCTGGGACTTCCACTCCGACTGGATCTTCTTCGTGGTTCTGCTCCACGCTCACGTTCCCTACCGGGCGAACGGCCGTTTCCGCTCCAGTTGGGGTCGTCGGTGGCCATGGCAGAACCGTTGTTCAAGCTATTTTCAGTAGTAGCAGGGATGCTTATTCCGCCTGCGGGCGCAATATCTTGGGATTGCCATGCTGAGGGTGAGAACAACAGGACAGGGGGCGAAAATTTGGGTTAGGGGCGTGATCATTGCGGAGGAGGGAGGAGCAGGCAGTGGTTGAGAGTTGAATGAACAGCCAAAGTCAAAGAGTGGGTGGTGAAAGAGTGAGAGCGGGATAGACGCTTTTCCCTTTATGAAAGGTGGAGTAATGCAGGTGAAAAAAAAGCTCTCCAGCTTTTTTGTGGTGAAAACCGCACTTCACTCAAGCGACTCCCTTCAAAAGAACAGAGACAGAACCGAGAGGTAGTCGGCCTTGAGCCAACAGAATTAGATGATCGCAGGAGGTGAATCGCTGGGTCTAGTTGCACAGCGGAGAAGGCTGCTAAGGACAGGTGGCTCGTATAGTACTGGTGGGACTGATGGTGGGCCGAAGAAGAGCAGACAGACTGAAGAGGTCGTCGTCGTCGTGGCTGATGCTGAGAACGTACCGTCATCCATTGGAAGAGTTGCCTTGTGTTGAGGGGTTTTGGGATGGGTAGGAGGTTCGAGAAGTACACGCTCGTCGCCGTGCGAAGCGCTTTGTATTTATTTGGTACTGGCATCCCTGACTCAAATAGGACCAAATACTGCATCGCGTCAACCAAAAAAAAGCTCGGTCGGTCTCGCAGCGTGTTCAAACGATCTGATCGAACAGGTGGCATCAGTCTTGCGCTCTTAGTGAGCTAAGGTCGGTTACTTTTGCTTGGCGAGCGTTACAAGGGTTTGCAAATGCGCCCTGAACTCGCAAAGGGTTAAGGGGGCCCCAAAATCCTTTTATAACGCCACTACTATACTTGGAACCGCCTAAATCCAGGTTTCAGACGAGTCGTGAACGGCACGGACGGCTCTGGCTCCGCTCTTGAAAAAGACCATCTGCGCGATAACGCCACTACGACGGTGATCGATGATTCGTCCATTTCGAGTACTGAGTGAATCTCTCTTAGGGAGTCAAGAAGGGTAGCCTTGGTAACATCACAAATAAGAGACACTTTGTGGAACTCGCAAAGATTCAGCCCTTGCTCAAGAATGGGTTTGAAATGTGGTCTAAAACGACTGAAGCGACTGGGTAATCAGGCCTCAGGCTTGCGAGACCTTCGCACAATCGAGGTATAAAGTGAGTGGGGAGGTGCAGAAGCTGTCGCAGATTGGGGTCATCTGTATGGTCAAGAACGACCTGGAGCAGTTCGCAAGGGTTCCTACTATCTGTCCTGACGAATTTGATGACAGCTGATAAGAAGATATTCTGTCCATAGGCTGCAGAAATGAGAGTGTCGATTGCATCGTAGGTGGGCCAGGTGATATCTCGAGGGAAGAGTTCCCGACAATGTTTCCGAGCGTTGGCAAAAGAAGAGTCCAAGTACTTCCTCATTTCAGCTCGACATTCCCCCGTATCGTTGAGCTCAACAATGTCATGAACCACTACGGGATTGTCATCCACGACGTCGTCAAACACGTCTTGAATCTGTGATTCAGGGCGACTAGCCATGAGAAACGCGATAGGAGAGCTAGAACCGCATGATGCGACAAGATTGAGGATAGGGGGTTGATCCACCCTGCCACAAGAAAAATGATCCTGCGAACTGGCCTTCGATTTCCTTGTCGTGAAACTTGTCTGCTAATGTTGTCGCGACGGTACCAACTGTCCCATTCAACCATGTGATGTGCTTGAGCCGATTTGGATTCATTTTCCATCGAACGAGACTGCCAGTAATCTTCCGTCGCGTGTCCTTATGGCACTTGAGTTCCCCAGCCTTGTGACCACCGTCCTAGATCATACTGCGGGATATTCCTTTGAATAGTGCCTCTCGAGCTGTGCAGGTGTTAGTACGGGAGAAGAGGAACGTCTTTATCCATGCTCCTTTGTCTCGGAATGAAATCTTGTTCTTGTGTTGTACAAAACTCCCTCCGACATGAATCTGATGGTTGCTTTTGACTCGTTCACGGGGACAATTCTGCTTTTTTTTTGGGGTGGCAGAGTAGAGTGCGCACAGGACAAATAGGGTATCAAGTGAAAAACAGGTAGCACACAGCGCTATGAATTAACAGCTTTGGTTGACAGCGAGCATGAGGCATTTAGAGCATGTCACAAGTCATCCAACCCACCCAGGTAAGCCTGAGCGCGCTGGATAAAAATATGAATGAATCGGTTCACAAAGTTGATCGAGTCGCTGCCGAGTGGAGTACTCAAATGCAGATAACCTGTAGTCATCCATAGCCCGTCTGGTTCAACAGTGGAATATAATACAAACCTGTGAGAAATGCCACCAACTTACTTAGCACACACCTTCACATTGAACAACTCGGAGTCGTGGCTGTGATCACTCCACCAATGCCGTTTCTCTCCCTTCTCCCGAGTGCTTCCTTGCTCCAAAACAATGAACTCTTGAATTTCGACCCAATGAGCTCGTCACCGCCTGAGAGTACGTAAACACTGAATTTCCTTCGGGAAGTTTCGAAAGAGTATTCTTGCTGTCACATTCGCAAAGATTCACCACAGTTATTCGGGACCTAGAAAAGAAAGGAGAGATGGATCGCATCTGCCACTCGTCTGCCGGCAGTGTGGGTCTTTTTATGAAGGCACAAGGGGGATAGCAATCGGGCCGGAAGGACGCCCGAGGTAAGAACCCGCGTGCGTGCCACAGCTATCACGCTGCCGATCGCGATCCGGAGTCCCAGCGTCCCGGAAAACCCGCTGCCAAGCATTGGCGACCGAAATTGATGCACAACTCAACAATATAGGGTACTAGTATAAGACATGTGCAGTACAAACGAGCGACGGTATAGGATGAATATGATTACAGTAATTACAATTGCAAATGCTACGTTTTCGAGACGAACGGATAATGATATCGATACTATTTCTGCAAGTCAAAATTATGCGGAACCATGCGTCAAGGATTGCTACTAGTACGAGATGCGTTGATGCAGGAGAAATGTGTATGATATTTTTGAGTGATAATTGATGGACTCAACGTTTTGGCAGCGACAATGTCAAATATTATCGTAATGATGACGAGGACTTTTTTTGCAAGCGAAGATATTGATCGTCGTCCAACTGAGATCTTTTCAGAGACTGAGATTTTTTCTATGCAGTGGAGAATTTTGTTGAAATTGAGCGGTTCAGTAACCGTAGTAAGCACGCTGTCCTGAGCGTCAGCGGAGACATAAAGCACAGCGCGTCATGAGATATACCATTCTATCACTATTAGTGAATGCTGTCGTAAGCGCATGTTTTGTACTGGCATGACGGAATACTTACAAAAGCCAAATAACCTTCGAACCTGTCTTACAACCGCGGAGCGTGACGATATGGCCCCTGATACATTCATATAAAGCCGAGCGTTGATCCTTGTCGGCCTAACACGCATGAATGAGTCCGGTTGAACTCCCGAATACTGCACACGTACGGTTGGAAGGACGGTGGCAATAAGTTGACTGCCAGTAACAGAGAGAGCGAGGTCAACGATCATAGCCCTGCGTGCCCTGGCATAGTGGACGCTTGAGTGGCGGTAGCGGTACACAAGAGACTTCTTACCCTTTCGCAGGCTCGCACATTCGTTGAACGATTCTAGATAGTGTGTCTTTCCCGCCTTCTTTCAAAGCCTTAGTCACGGACTTGGAGCCCTGTTCGTTCGTAGCAAAATCGAGCAGACCATCTAAAAGATGATCAAGGGTCATCGAGCGGTGTTTCTCTGAGCCGTGTTCTAAGACTTAAGGAGAGAATCAGGAACAGAATGATATATTGCCATAACGGGCGACATACTGTGCTGGATGCAATAAGAACCCCACTGGTTCTTGGCAACTTCGCCGAACACGGCAGCTCCACGATTAAGGAGCTCATCAACAATTCCGTCCTTGGCTTCATCCTCCAAGTTTTCAAATGCATGCTAAAAGTAATGAAATCTCAATAACGGGTAACCAAGCGGAGGCCGAATGCCCACCTGAACAACTAATGATCCGGTTTCATGACATGCTAGAGAAGCCCATTTTCCTTTCAAAGATTTATTGACACTGGTGCGATTAGTATCGTGTGCCAAACTATGGGGCTGGGACGTACTATTGGAAGATCGGAGGCGCTGGCGGCGTCCATGACAACTCCATGATCTGGAAGGATATTTTGAGGATCATGTGAGTAATACGAAGCAACGCAATGGCTCACTTTACTCCACACATGAGAAGCGTGCTTGTTGACGAGTGTCTGAGCTGGGTCGCCCAAAAGCAACTCGGAAACGATGAGGAGACGGATATCTTCTTCGCAATCCAGGGCCTTTTGAAGTACGTGACAGCCATAGCAGTTGGTCGCCAACTCCACGATGCGACCCCTAATATTCGCTCAGCAAAGACGAAATAAAATGGTCTCGTGCTTGACGTACTTCATGCAGTTGACGATTTTGCGTCTTTCTTCGGGGGTTGAGGCAGCTTCAAGACAACGCTGGACTGCCCAGTTTCCAAATCTAACGCCAAGGTGAGGATATGCGGGCATGCGGAAGCTAATCCATACCTATGGGCCATCATCTCGAAGCCGCGGGCGCAAATTGCATCTACGATCTTGGCTCTCTCTTCTTGGTCAGCAACCTTGAGTTTTTGTTGGAGGAAAATGGAAGCTTGCTGGTCGGAAGATTTGATGATTCGGGCCACAAAGACATGATATGGAGGCGAAGAAGAAGGATGTAATAACGAGAGGAAATTGATTGGCTGTCAACGGAAGCGCATATAGTCAGTTAAAGTTCCGATTCGGCAGCAAATGTTTTTTTACCTCATGTGGAGTTGAGTGCGGAGAGGTCGGATGGTGGTATACGAAGGAAGACCTAAATGGAAGTTGATTGTCGTTTGAGAGAAGCGTATTTGCGTATTCCGTCAAAATATTTTTGTTCTCTGCGTTGAGCCAATCCGCTGCGCTGGGGGTCGAATGGCCTTGCCCAGTAGCCAATAAGCGCCAGTCAGTGGGAGGGGACTTTGCCGTGTCTACCCTGCGGCTAGGAGAAGTGGAATACAAGGACTGGGGAACAGAAGTAGAAGGAATGGCAGTGTAGATGGATTGGGTAGCCGTAGTAGAAGGGTGATCAGAAAACGGCTCAAAGTAAGGAAAGGTATGGGATGGAGGACGAAGCGATTCAGCTAGCCTCCTAGGAGATGGCTGCTCGAAAAGCAACGACGATTGCTGTAAGTAAGACGCGGCATTTTCATATGATGGAGCGTGAGGCTTTGTCTCGAACGACCTAGCGGGGGATAAATCGGTCGGAGTCAACAAGGCCGACGTAGCAGAAGCAGGGGAAAAATCGGGAGAGTTATTAGACATATCAAAATTCAAGGTCAACGAAGGCCTTTTGTTATTATAAGGAATGGGTGAGTTTAAATTCAAAGTACGGAGTAGCTGCTCGACGTGCTAGGATGTAAGCATCAGCATATATGCGCTCCAATGGCCACTAAAACCTACGGAATCGTCAAATGTGGGGCTACTTTTTTTCCTGCCATCCCCGATGGCACCAATGTCTCTGGCCCGATGAACATGAGGCTGTGGCGCTGGTGGGACGGTGCCAAAGACGTCTTCACGAGTGATGGTTGGCAGATTCATGCCCCTCGCGTCGGTAGCTTTGTTCGCTTCGATCTCTTTCTCAGCGACGCGAGAAAAGGAATCTAAAGTACGTGGCCAGGTGGTTTCGGATGGTTGTGGTTGAGGGGCCCAGATAGAGCCAGAGATGCCGACTGGTCTCTGACGGGGAGGATTAGATTCATAGGGGGGAAGGAATGACTGAGAGGTGTCTGTAGTATGCATAGGGATCTGGCAGGAGAGTGGCAGGATGGAGATGGTCGAGAGACAAGAAACGAAAATCGAGCTCAGCCAATTTTTATACGCGCATCCAACATCCGCCTTCTGTGAAATGAAGACATCACATTTCCTTTTTCGGATATGCACCTCCCAAACTTGGTAAAATGAGTCGGGCAGTTACCGGTAACACTTGACACTAGACTCTTTAGCGCTTAGCAATGTAAATCAGAGTCGCAAAATCGTTGATGGTAACAAGCGCTCTTGCGCCCAGTATATTTTCAAGTCTTGCTCTAGCTTCTCGACCCAAATTTTTTGGCTGGGGATTTGCAAAGTCTGTGAAGTCTGGCCCGACAACAACGAAGATCGCCATTGACGTCGCAAGAGGTTAAATAGCAATCACTTCCAGCTTCGGATGTCGTTAATCGGGACAACGGTGCGAATGTTTGGCCACTGACCCTGCCAGTTCGCAAGACACTCAGCTGCATATCAACGGACAGAGGGGAGGTGCGCCAACAAGTTGTTTGCTTCCTGCGGAGCGCACGACGATACAGGAGTAGGGTTAGGAGGTCAATGAACCAGATACAGCGAGATCACTAATGGGGTACTTGCCCTGCGGCAAAGAAGTGTACGAATACGCTCTAGCATCCGATACAAACACAGCATGCCAAAAATTACGGTCCACAGGGTCAAGGGACCAAGGGAATTTCGACACGATATCTGGGGATATGCTCCAGAGTCGCGGTTTTCTTCTGCGAGACTTTCTCTGGTCGCTTGTCCTACTAAGTCATGATCAGCACCATGATCTCGTGAGAATTTGATGTCATTTATTCGACAGCTCGGTAACGACGCGTCCCATGTGAAGAGGGGTAAATGACACCCAAAAGTATTAGGCTGATTGAATGAAAGGTGAAAAGAAGAGTACCTCATAGTACATCGATGTCACCGAAGGACACCGTCAATCTATAGAAATTTATGGCAAATGCACAACTTTGCAATTGTACCCTAGAGGAGAAGCTGTGGAACAGGAATAAATTCACCAACTTACCGGGACCCTCCTTCCAAACAGTGCATTTGCTTTCAGTGGTCTAGCACGCCTTCCTGGCTTGTTTGTACCTTTCTTTGCTCAAATTAGTATATCAGCCGACGATCTTATAGCTTTGCCATCAAACAAAAATACCTGTCAGGCCTGGTGATGTTGCCAGATCAATGAGAATGGAAGTTAATTCTGGAACATCAAACGACGGCGAACTCAGGAGATTGAAGTGACTATCACCGAGTCTTAGTACCCCCATTGAGGTTAAACAGACACACAACTCTTCATTGTCGGACCGAATTGTGTGAGTCGAGTCCTTCACAAGCGAAATCCTGGAGAAACTCTGACATTCTGAGATTCAATTAGTGACACAAAGGGTTAATAGACCAACCAGCAATTCCAAGAACCGAAAGAGCGGTCACATCAACTTAGATAGATACCACGCAGTATGGCGTTAATGACCAATTGGATGGAATATATCGAACCAGTTTGTCTTGGATTGAAAGACTGCTTAAAGTATGTAAGTGGCTGCGAGGCTCTAGTACGGAAACCATACCAGCAGCGATAGCATATTTCTACTACTCTCTTCTGGGTATAGTCAACTGTGCTTCATCATACGCCTTCATTTCACACAGCAGGCAATGCTCCTGACACGAGGATGTCAAGAATTTCATACAAGTGGCGCGAAACAACCTTTACGGTTGGGATGAAGATTCATATTAGCAAAGCAATTTTGTTGTGCATGACATGAGGCGGTCAAGTGTAAATTAAATCTCTATCAAAGCTCCATCCATCAGCTCACGACAGCCCAAACACGACAAGGCGAACCGAACACACCTATGATATGACACCTTCCTCAGTTCCTCGCTTACACATGCATGAACGTATCTTTCCTCGACCCAACAACTTGATAACCTCTAGGCGCCTTCCTTTGCTGTCTCATCTCCTGCTTCGTCCGAACAGCAGACTCCGGAACGTTCTCCACCTCTACCAACTCCTTCACGGCCAAAATCTTGCCAGCAACTTCAGGTGAGTGTCTATGATACACTGTTTGATGTCTTCTATGAATTCCAAGCGAGACAAGAGTGCCCTTGGTCCTGACTCCTAGTGAAATAGCCGACCGACGGAGCGTGATTTTGAAGTGAGTGTTGGGTTCTGACGTAGACTCCACAGACTCGTGTGCGGTTGGCTGAGATATTGAGGGCCCAGCGGCCGGTAATACACTTTGCCGGTTCAGCGAGGTTGATATTGGACGAGCTAGTTGTTGCAGTAGTCCTGCACGGCAGACGCCTTTAGATTGTTGCAAGAGTAGTGATGCCATGAGAGAATATGTAAGATAGAAACTGCAGATGAGAGTGAATTGAGCCTCTAGTTCCGTGCTTTTGCGACTCTGACGCACCGAGGACAGAACCGTGGACGCTGTGTTCAACAAACGGATCAGCTGAATTTTCCAGTCACGCGTTTGTTACGGTTGCGTGTCACACTTACCTCACTGTTGTCAGTTTGTCTTCCCGGTCGTACGTTACTGAACTTCACTTAAAGTTATCAAGACCGGGCTCGGCCTAGACCCACGCCCATAACTACACTTGCATTCTTCTACTTCAGAACAGGCCCTTCCACTTTCGTGGAACTCATGGCGAGCACTCGCAACACGAGTTCCTATCTCAGCTGTGTCAGCTCCGGCCACACTTCATTCACACTGCAGAATAGGCTACACTTGTCCGAACCCCACGATCTATCAACACGAGCACGGGACACGAGGACATCATTCATCCTGTCGAAGCAATCTGTTCTGAAAAGGACGCCAGTCTCGGCAAAGCCCGAAGACAACCTGATGGACGCAAGGGAACCGGACGCACTTGCGCACGCTCAACGTGGAACTTTTGATCATCCCGGATGTTCTTATTCACGCCTATGTACTAGAACCAACTCATCAGACCGTTTTTCATTTTTGCCGATTGGACAGATCAATGGACAAATCACTGTCTGAACTCCTTCACCGCCATCAGGTGCCAAAGCGAATGGCCAAAATTGTTGCGGGATATCAGGTTCACGCTAGAAATGAACCCCTTGAACCCATAAAAAAACATAAAAAACCTGATCTCGGGAATCAGTTCCCCTCTTTAGTCCTGGTGAGATACTTCCCTTCGTTACTTCCTTAACCCGACTGTGAGAGTGATGCGAGGTGGCACCTGATAACCATTCGCGGAAAGCTCAGCCGTCATGTGTTGGGTCTCCGTGATCTGTCTCAACGTCTCCTCGTTGCCCTTCGTTTTGACGCATTCAACGCAACAAGAGACATCTCGCATTCCATTCGAATACCTTTGACCCTTCTGCCTCATTTTTATCTCCCGTATTCTTTCTCCCACCGACTTAACGTTCTCGTCATATGACATTTCCACAGGGCTGCCCACGAGCTTCTCACGTAACATCAGGGATCGCCTAATCGTTATTTCCCACCATAACAGCATTATTGGTTTACGTCACAAGGGAGGATTCAATTTTTAAACCCATGGGAGGCTCATATCTTGAAGCGAATACTAATCGCAATGCGAGCGACGACGTCGAATTAGCCCTCCAAGTGATTGATGCACCCACCTCGCGAGTACCCTTGTTAGCCAACCAATCAGAACGCCCAATAGTCCTTTTCTGAGGTCCATCCGAAATCACGATGATAAGATGGGCAACTCACCACCCTCGTTCTCATGCGAGGGTCAGGAAGCACCACTTTACCCTACCCACCGCCCAACCCCGCCTTATGAAACCGGCTGAACGAAAACGGCCATATCGCCTGACACTACGATTTAGCCAAAGGTCCAAATGATCACGAACCACCCATCTACCCGTACACACCCCAAAAATACTCTTTACCTTCCACGATCTGTCTCTTCTTTTCGCTCACCGCCGTGCGAGTCCGCATAGCGTTAGTAGCAGTTGGAGGGTGAAGCCCTTCGTTTCCGACCCCCAAATCCACCTGCACCCACATTACGAAAACGCAAAATTTTATTTTCCGAGCGTGGTTCATGATCATGTCCGTTGTCCACATCGGTGTCGTCCCCCCACCTCTTTTCTTATAGAAAATTATCGGGGAAAAGAAACAATTTCCAAACGTGTGAAAGAGAAATAACGACACACACGGCCACAAGGTACGGCCCACTGGCTAATAGCCTAATTTGTTTTCCTTTTCTTCGATGTCAGTGAAAAAGCTCCGTGTTCTCTGCTCTTTTTTTATTATCTCTACTTTCTTCTTTTGATGATAACAGCCTGTTAATCGCCGATTGAGATATTGAGGGAGGGTCGATAAATGTGTATGCGAGTGTACGAACCCGAATGATACAATGTGGCTTGTTGAGAGTGCTTCTACCCGTACAATTATACCCCGTTCCAAACAACTTGAAGGCATACGGGAGGGATGAACCGCCACCATACTCTGTGTTTGTGCGTGCATCATCGACGATGCATGATGGATTAGTTATGACGTGCGCCTGTCACTTGAAAGTCAGGGACGGGAACCCCTGTAAGCGACGTCGTCCTCAAACACATGGCAAATCGAATAGCTCCGTGACTGATCAATCTTGTGGTTACTTTTTTCTCCATACAGAATGCATGCATGTCGGCAATGTTTGGCAATGGCATATTGTTGGTCGCGTGCAGCGACTAATCATACTGAGATGCGAATCTGGCTGTTCCCCGTTGATGGATTTGTGGATTTGCGGTCTAGCCGACGCGGACATCTGAGGTAATCACTGCATAATGGAACTAATAGCAAAAGGAGACTGGGATCATTGCACCGGCTACTCAAAGGCAATGACATAAGACAAGCGTACTAGTGCCCGTTTCGCCCATTTAAGCTCTTGGATAAAAATAACTAGTCCTGTTGCTCGCCAAAGCTTAAGTTGCGCTAATGGTTAAGATCTAGGGTCCATATTACATTGTCTGGTTTCCACACAGAGTATAGTGATCAAACATAAAACAGGCTCAAAGGGTAGAGTAAAATCAAGGCTGCGATTCATCGGGCTCTTTTCCTGCCCGGTCTTATGAAGGAGGGAAAAGAACAAGAGGCACATTTTGATCCCAAGGCTCGAACTGATCATGATCAAGCGAGTGTTTGAACTTCATTGATCCTCGGAGTAACGACATGTACTCATCCGCAGTCGATTATGAAAACTCGGAGTGATTCTGTAAGGTATTGGGTTGTACTGGGGGCTTTCTTAAACGAGGACGAGATTTCAAGGGTTGTACCTACGTTTGCTGGCTCAGACGTCGTATGCACTTCTAGTAGTGGTGGTAGATAAACTTCAATGACAGAGGAGCTATTTCGGGCATATTTCTGTTGGAAGCGGGTGGAAAGAACAAATAAACTTTGAAACTTACGAATGGGATTGGAGGTAGGTTTAATTATACATAACGCCGTGTAGTACGGCACACCGGGAGAACACCGCACAAATTGGGTGGAATGGGCCTGGGCATGAGTTGGCCCTCTGTGTGTGGACAGATGACAGCTTAAGCTCTTCTTTACGTAGTATAGAGTCCAAGGTTATCGATGAGGAGTCTTTCAGCTCAACCTATCAATTTTGAAGAATATAGCAACAAGGAGTTCTTTTTGATCCTGTGTGTGTTTTGATCGTCATGCCGGACATGCCAGTGAGTTTCATAAATCAGGGGTGCCTTCTTTTCGTATGAATGTGAATGTGTAATATAATATGCGATACAATTTGAACGTGGCAGCCACGGTCATGTACGAAAGCTGTCCCCCGTTCCTAGGATTGTGTGTGCGATTGCCTTTGTAAGGTACCTGAGATTTAGCATTACAGGAATGATCCTAGTTACTGTACAGTCATTATACTTGACCATGACTGTTTTAACCAAACACAGTGTATCAAGTGTGCAGGCCCTGTGCACGCACACGCACAGAATACTGTACACATCAAACTGGCTCATGATCGTTTTTAAACCAGGCCTCCCTTGATTGTGCTCGAAATCGCGGATTGTCGCGCTGGCGCTTAGGTTCAGCCTGACATACACATCGCCCACCCCATTTTTTTTTTCTGACTAAATCCAAGGGTCAGCTCTTTCGCTAACGGCGTTGTAACGAGAATGGACTCATAAAACGCATCAGAGCGGCCAACCTTTATTACATACACAAGCAGCGTTAGAAGCAAGCGCTTTAATAGAATGAGATAAAATATTGATAGAAACATACTACGGACAATTGATGATGCCCAGGGTTTCGAGGGTTTCGAGGGTTTCGAGGAAATCGCCAGGGGATAGAAATAGATGATTTGCGTTTTTGGGATGACCGGGGGTGCCGGAACGGGCATTGTCAGTTGAACGTGGGAGAAGTGGTTCAGTGCTTCGCGTACGGCGAGAGACGGCGTTCACATCACATGTGTTACGGTCGGTGCCATGCGCATTATATGAATTTGAGCGATGGAATGATCAAGATGCTGTAACAATGCACGGCCAAACTGGTGCCATGCGTATCGAACGAATCCAACTTTGGGGAATGACGCGTCGGGAGATGAGGAAACACGCGCCGCGATTTAGCAGCGTGTTTTGTTGCTTGGTGCCCTTCGACGCGAGTAGTGGCGGCCTACAGATTGCGGACCACGTTCGGAGCAGGCCGTCCATGGGCACGCGAACAGGGTTACTAATCATCCCCGATAATCGAGTGCAGTACCAGTCAAGCGAGGCACCAAAGCCCAGCGAGTAGGTTCCAGATTGTTGGGGCTCCAGCGAACCTAATAAATAGCCGTGGCCGCGATTAACCTTTTGGCGCCACTTTCCGAAAAAAAAAAAGCGTTCAGGTCACTTGACGAAGAGGGCAAATTTGATATAACATGCAGTTACCGTTAAACATCGCGTCATAGGACATCATATTCATATATGAACGTTGGAAATAGGCACCTACCCCCTCAAGCCACCTGCTAAATTAGGAGGTTTGGGGCTCTTGGCAACGAAGCTAGACTGCTTCGCGCAATGGGAAGAACAGACAATTATGAAATGGAGAGATCTGAAGAGATTGCAATTGGCCATATATTTCCCGATTTGACATAGTAAAGGGATCAACATTTAGATTTGTGACAAAGCGCTCGAGGTCTAGACTGGAGATTGGCGCTGAGGAGAGTGTGTAGAACGCACAGTGATTTTGCCATTGTGTGTGCGCGCAGGGCATGCGTTTTGAGGGGTCTAGGCAACTTGTTGCAATGTCGGGCTTTAGGCGAAGAGCTTAGGGGTGACGAAAAAAACTCGGATTCTAACTCCGAGAAGCTTCGCGGTGAGGAGCAGGTACTTTTGTGCCTGTTTTTGAAGTCCCGACAGTGATTGGAAGGCATCCTGGTCAGTGAAAGCGAACTGTGAAAATATACTGGAATGAAGACCTGATATGATGCGTTGATGATGAAATTAAATGATGCAGTGACGTGGGTGCGGTGCGCGTAACGTCGCGATTCCGCAACGAACAGCGCGGTGCGTCGCGTTGAAGTTTTACGGCAGTGAGGGTTACAGCGGTGGCTGGAGAGAGTGACGTAAGATAAATTGTAGTAATTCGTGGGGAATAATTGGACAAGGAGGAGATGGTCGCAACCGGCGGCATTGGTGAGCAAAGCAAACCAGTTTGTTGGTTCATCTCCGCCCAAGAGGCCGATCAGCAGCCGGAGATAAGGGCGACCCAAGGGAACGGTACAGATCTGAGATTTAGAATAAATAGATAAATTAGAACGGCGACTTGGAAATATAATTTCGATAAATATAATCAGATCCTCAGCCCGGTCATATCCCAATGCATCCACAGACGCACTCCTCCCTTTGTCAACTCCCTCCAGAGCTCCTCGACTGCATCTTCTACGAGCTCATCGTTGAACACGATGCACTCGACCCCGCCAACACCGCAAACCATGGCCCCCTCGGTCAATTACTTCCCGTCCTCGTAGCTTGCAGGTACCTCCACTCTTATCTCAATCCGAGGGCCCCTGCTTCAGCGGCCCTCTACCGTCGCATATTTCTGCGCAAATTCGACGCTTCGGCTGTCGTTCGAAGGGCGTTCTCACCACAATCAAATGATTACCTCGACCAGCTCATTCTATATCAAGAGAACCTCCATGTCATTGCATCTGGGAATGTCAAACGCGATGCTGCCGAGGATGCCCTGACTGTGGCCTATTCGATGATGCTGGAGAACGATGGAAAGAATAGGCTGCAGCTGGAAAGAGTTGGTGCCTACGACTTCGCTCACAAATGGGTGAACGAGCGTCTCCACGATGGCAGCGAACAGAACGATGGTTGGCCTCTTCCTAGTGAGGCCAATGGATGCGCAATGTGGCTCTTGTGGATGTGTACCACAGGAGGTGAGTATATGCGCGTTTTATTTCACATTCCCTCCTTTCTCATCTCATACTTCACCTCCCCCCCCCCCTCACTTCAGAACGACTACGTGCCGAGTCCGACGCCGAGAGAAACGCATTTATTAAGAAAATCCTGCCGTTTGTTGCCAACCCCTATCGTGTGCGTCCAATTTAATTTCTCCTCTATCTTGAGCTGATCTCCGTCACGCTACCCTGGTACATTCAGTACACCTCAGCCGAGGCTCCACCCAATCACTTCAGCCTTCCCCTTCCATCAACCGTTCGACCTTTGATACAGGAAGAACGCTCGCAACTATTCTCTCGCATCCCAACCTCACATGGCCCTTACCCAATCTACTTGGATGGAAGAGAGACCATCAATCATGTGCATTTCGCATCTCGTCCAATAAGAGTTACACCTTCCTTAACCATTGCCGCCAAACTCCTTTATTTCGTACGGAGAGAACTCAGACCATTTCCTCTACTACCCCACTTTAGAACCACTCGCGCTCAAGCCGACGCAGAGGGTGTCACTCAAGTCGGTCCGACTCAAGAAGACATCTTAGAAGTCAACTCTGGAAGTGCCGTCCGATTGACCATCGGGCCGGATTCGTCCTTTACCAGCTCATATTCCACCAGCCCAGCTCCGTCGAGCATGGCATGGGATCATGAATGGGAACGCATGAAACTGCGAAGCAACCCATTCGAGACTGTCAAGCAGAGACGGGCGAGACTGAGTGGTATAACCAAGTACGCCCCGAAATCGATGTATGAACCAGGGATGTTGACCGGATTATGGCAAGGGAGGTTGTTGGTACGTACTTTCACCATCTGACAAACAATTACTCATTTACGTCCGCATATAGTTTCCCAATACGCTGCTGTTGCACGAATTTCTTCACACCCCTGAATTCCCTCAGGAAGGGTTCACGGAAGCGACTCTAGGTCTCGCTGCACTTCCTTTTTTCGTTCGATTTCAAGAACATGTATGTTATTACCCTGACGAACCTGTACCCTCATACGTTACGACCAACTCGCAATCGCATCCACAACCCCAACATCAGCATCAACATTTGAATCTACTCGCCTCGCTACACCAACCATCGATACATCACGAAAACCTCCAGCACGGATGGTTCCCTTATCCACCCACATACGCACCGACGTTCAGTTTGCACGACCCATTCTTCTATACTCCGAATACCTCGATTGCTGGAGATCACGCGGCAGGAAACTCTGCCATCGGTCCCATGACCATGTTCCACTTTGATTCTCAACAAAGTGGAAGTTTGAGGATCAGATTAACGCAGCCTATACCTGGAGGAGGAAGAACGGAGTGGACTTATCAGACGTGGAGGAAGGATATAAACACCAAGAATCATGATCATCTGGACTGCGAGAAATGCATTGCCAGGGACGAGTGGAATTCTGCCGAACTAGAACGAGAGAGGATGATGAGACTGGACCAGCAGAGAAAGCAAGATGCACTTCGCTCCTCGCAATCGTCAACGCCCGCGATGGCGCTTTCTCCTCAAGAGGAGGATATGTTTGAGAGTGTTGGATTGGGAAGGGACGACGCAGATGTTCACGATGAAGATATGGCCGATATCGACATGCAGGATGTCGAAATGGATGACGACGACGATTTTAGCGACGTTTCACACGAAGACTGCGATGGCGATGAAGGTGTCTGGGACTCGGAAGGTATGGTATTCGCGCCTATTCGTCCTGCGCACGACGGGGAGAGAAGAGCCAAGAGGCTCTTTGCTAATGCTGCTGCTGCTGACGACGACGACATGGCTGTCGAACGCGATGAATCGTTACCCACAGCTCAACAGCATGGACGAAAGTCCAACCGATCTGGATGTCATAGACGCAGGTCGACATCTCCAGCGTCGGAAACTTGTCGTGGTATTCGTGATATCATTGTCACTGGTTCTACGGACTATAAGCACGGCCGGGCTTGGAACGACTACGTCTATTTCGGTCGAGTGAGAAGTTGGGATGGATTGATTGGGATTTTGAGACGACCGAAGGGCAGAGAGTTGGGTGATCTGTTCCTGTATGGGTACCTCGTTGGTGGAAAGGGAGAAGTGGATTTGAGGGAAGGGTTGTTAGCCAGGTTCAGCTTACCAGGCGACCCAGCAGATGCTGACCCGACAGCAGATGCAGCAAGCCCAAGAGGAAGTCCCGGATGTTTCGTGGGTAATTGGAGGAATATTTTCGATGTCAGCAATTTACCGCCTTGGGAGTGTGCGTTCATCATGACCAGGAGAGTCGAATGAAATCAGCACACGGTCTGGATCATCGACGGCGAACTTTGACATATCCGACGATACATTTCGGAGATCTGTCCCTTTTTGGGAACCCATTCAATCGATATATATATCTTGCGTGCGGGGCGGTTTTTACCGAACCTGGATGGAAAGGATAGAATGGGAGCTAAATTGGGATCGGATGACTGCGTGGTAGTCTGGTACGCCGCCCAGGATGCTGTCTCTAGTGCTGTTGAAGTTGTGGTGGAACTTCGGCGATTTGAGAGATTTTGAGTTAGAGTTGGTTGGGGCCCTTCATATTGTTTTGTGTTTCGGGTGCTGTCGTTTTCTTTCTCTTGTCTTACCCCGCACACCCTTGCCCATTCCTATTGCCGTTTCGAGCCTTCTCGTTGCTACTGGCTATGAATCCACCCCGCTTTCGCCGGAATCCACCCGGGTTTCTTGCTGGGGCCGTTGTTCTCTTCATCGAGATTGCATGCTGCATTCTGTTTTCCCTATTCCCTGCGGCGGTCTAGATTGTTCTGCATGGATACAATTACGCTTGTGGCTGTACTTTGACGATCCTTGTTTTTGGACGATGTATTTTCTCGTCTCACGTTGCGCACACGCATACACCCGCACATACACATGATTCTTCTTCATATATGATCCATCCTCATCTTGACTAGTTTGGACGTCTTTCTCCATCCATCATCCCATTCATCATACCATCATCATCGTTCTTCATCAAATTATGAATCTTGCATCGCACAACCTCACTTTCTACACAACATTGCATTCATCTCTTTTGCTTATTCGCTGCAAGGCTCAGCGTTGACTCGTACATTACACTTACCTATATCCTGTTCTGTTCTTGGTTTTGTATTCTTGGTAGTGCTAGAGATCTCCTGATTTCGTATGGTTCTGGTTTTTTTTTCGAGTTCCATAGTATGGTGTACCCATGTACTCATCTTGTTCTCGTTATCTTTGTTTTGCACCTTTATTGGAGTTGTATTCAATTCACAGATAATACACGCGTCTAGCTATACGTACACGTACTTTGATATTCTGTGGGTACCGGTATTACCTGTCTGTTTTTTTTTCTTTCTTTACTCTTGCATTCATCGATCTCGCGATGGTTTTTTTTTTTTTTTTGTTTTCCTTTCTTGGAGATGCTGTTGCACCAGCATTAACCCGACTCGGAGCCGTCACTGGCGAAATGACAGTACGTGCTGTATCGCAAACGCATTGTTATTATATCACGTACACGAGCAATATGACGATGCCATATCGAATTGCTTACATCACGACTTACGTTCATTTCCGGACCTTGCGGTGTGTGGACTCGATCGAATGTAGCCAACAACGTGGGCGTGCAAGGTCGCGGTGCGCACACCCAGGCATTTTTGTGTTCTGCTCACTCATCTGTGGTATTAACAACCACGGATACTGATGGAGCTACCATTCAGAATGCCCTGAGATAGTACAAGCATTTAGAGTATCGCGCAGCGTTCAAAGTTCCATTCTGAGTACGGAGTAAATGGCTTGTACGTTCCAGTTGAATGCATTCTATTCGATATTGGAACAATCTCCGATCGCTCATTCGGGTAAATCCATTTAGACTCTAAACGGGCCGGCGTATAAATATCACTATAAGTCCGTACATGCTATATACCGCCTGAAATGCACAACGTGTTGTAACGACTATTAACAAGACTCGGAAATGCAGAAACGGTTTCCGGGAGCGGGTGATTTTTTCTCGTTCGTCAGTTTCTCCTAGGTGGAATAAACATGATTGATTATGTCTGACAATTAATCCAGATTTCACATATATTAAAATTACGCGCGTACGATCATTGGTTTAGGGGTGACGGAGATTGGTGTCATGACCCTGTCCCGTTCTTTCTTCCAAGGATATTGGTACGTTTGGGCAACGGCAGATCGCCCACGCTCTCGTTCGGAAAGAGACTGCTTGGGTGCCACACGACGTTGTTATCTCGGTCCCATCGAGAGGAAAACATGTAAAACAATTCGGTGATTGCCAGAGCTGTCAGGACTACTACCACACATGGTGCATGATCACGACCTTGGTTGCTTTCATCTAGTTCAGGTATCGGACTCGACATCGGATAGGGGAGATTAATTATCCCATTAAACGCTGCCGTCTCTTCCGTTCAGCCTGACCCCCTGCCTGCCCTACAGAAAGACAATGGTGCTTCTCTTTGTCATGATCAAAAACGGGCTTCGTTCCGACTTACTGGCGCTTGACAGAATCTGGGAAAATGGAGACAGCTGGAATGATCATATACGTATAGGAATTGGGAAGCTTAGAGGTCGTGGCAGCGTGTACTCACTTGTATGGAAGGTATTCTCGCAAGGGTCGTTTGGGTTCGGATTTCCGCGAGATGCCATAGTGCCACCGGAAGAGAAGTCCGTTAGCCCTTACCGCAGCCTCAGATAAAGTCTTATTAGAGGCGACATATCGAAAGAGAAGAACAAAGGAGTTATGATAATCATCCCCACCCTCAACTTTAACGAGACAGAGAGTCAGATAATGCCCTGACCGACGTGCCAGAACTTCCGCTGGGGTGAGCGAAACCGGTTCGAGTTCGAACTTCTTGAGTGCCGTGGGTAACGACGCTGTGAATATACGCGCAGTTCAATTTAGTCAGCCAGTTTTTTCTCCGTCTGGGTCTGATTGGTCAACACAGGCTAGGTTGCTTAAGTACCTCGCCGTAGCCCTGGACCCTGGGCGTCTCATAAGGCATTTCTCGAAGGAATCTTGTAAGACATTATGAAGCAATACCTTGAGCCTCTCGCATGCCTTCTTCGTGATTCGAGTGTTAGCATTACTGATGAGCTTGCGGGGCAAGCGATCAATGCTGTGGCCGGCAGACTTGATAGGAATTATTGAGATAGGGTACCAAATCTAATACTTGGATCCGACACAGGTGCCTCACATCGTGACCTACAGAAGGGACTGAGCGTTCCGACCAGTGCGTTATCTTAGCAATTCATCCTGATCTCACTCGCTTAGCACGTAATATCATTGGACTTGGCTGGCTTGTGGACGGGGCGGCCTCCTCGATAGGCTCATCTTTGCTGCGTAGCTCCAGCAGTCATGAGGCATGTGCACAGTCGTGCATTGTTCTGAAGAAGGTTGAGGGAGCAAGGGAACGCGGGCCGTGTATACTAGCGCGGCGATTTGCGATTATGGAATTGACGTTAGTCTCGTAACATGGGGCACGATTACCCACAAGGCCTTTTGTTGTTTCAAAGCGGCTACCGAGAGCAATGCATACAGTATTATCATATCAAGGACTTTGTTGCAGACAGACTTTTAGACTGCTCAGGCACGAATGCGGTGAGTGTGAGACGATTAGAAGTCGATAACTGGCTGTCAATTTACTTCGATATGATGATACAGTCCTCGAGGATATGTGCCACAATGGCTGTTGGTGCCCGTCGACCATGTGGCTGATATGAAGGGAAGGGTGCCGACGCAAGATAAGGGTCTGTGACGATATGCAGATCGGTGGCTGAAAAGGCGCTCCGCGTCATCTCCATTTCGATCAATCCAAATGCAAACAATGAAATGCAAAGCCACACTGATGGCAGCCGCGAGGTTCAAAAGGTTCAACATTCAACAAAGCAAGCGTTGTTGCTGATGACGAAGAACACGCGTCTGTAAGTATTCCGTCATCACCATGATACTTACGTTCATTAATTCCACGCAGTCCGAGTAAAATAGGAGAAGTGTATCTCTACGCTTACAACGCAAGTTGGACATCACGATGCTACATCAGACTGACAAACCTGGACTAGCTCAAAACCTTGATGCTATCCTTGGATCAATCTTGACCGTCGTACGCTTCACCAAACTGGCCTGAATGAAAGTAGGCGTTCATTTTGACGTTTAGGCTATTCTGTGTTGCTACACATCAAATAATCTGACTGACTTGGATGGCCAAACCAAACCATCAGAGAAGATCCGGGATCTCGTGAGTACACCCTGCCTTATCCGTGTCGTAGTCAAAATGATCATGGGTAAAACAGGGGCTATTAGCTGAGTTTAACCTAGTACCTCCTGCTTATTTCCACCATCTCCTTGTGTACTCATCCGTGCAGGACCCTGACACCAGAGAAAGGAAATGGGACAGGATTCATTAAATCCGGTGACGTTTCACATGTTAGTTTCCATTCGTTCACTTTACTCGAGTCCCCTGCATGGATTTATCTCATTGACCACAGACTATGCTATCACCCTACCCGGCCGCCTCTGCTCGATGACATTGCGTGCGTGGAGACAGCTGCAAGCTCTGTTTTAGACTCTTGCCGATAAAAATTAAATACTAACCGGTTATCAAGACTGGCTTTATCGGAGTGGCATTCCTCTCTGTAGCGTGGGATTGTGGTCATTTGATGTGACCAACTGGGCTGCGTGTTTACCCTCACAGTCAGTCTCCCATTTTCTAGGTCGCTGGTTACTGAAGTCGCCTCATTACTCAATTTAAATGACGACTAGCAAGGTTCTTTGCGATCGAAACGCTATCCTTATTAGGTTCTTGAATCGACGGTCTGTTTTGTCCCTCCAAATTTGAATTGGTCGCAGTTCCAAAAGGAAATGTGCATTATGAACTCTTCCCACTGTAATGGTATGAATCGTAGGGTCGTATTGGTATCCATACCGTCTCTAAGCGACGTATTCCATAGTCAGAGGAGTACCGTTCGGACTGCACTATAGTCGGTGATTATCATGACTGCCGCTTTGTTCGTGTTCTGCATCCTACACCACCAGCGTTCTGCGCTGTTCTAGCCTGGCCTGGCCGATGAGCGTCCCAGGCATTGGGATTACCTTGATCCCTAATGGAAACCATGGCCCAGTTCCGGGGCTAAAATGTCGGTCTTTGCCATCTACTTCTTTCTGGGTCTGCCATCACATCGACAACCGTCTTTGAGAATGTTCCATTGATAGTTGACTTCTCTTCCAATGGATATGAATCTCCCTTACCCTGACGGAGTACCTCAACTTCCACGGTAGGCCTCTACCAGGTTTCTTGTCTATTTTCCGCCAGCCCTCTACCCACCAACATCCAGACTCTACATCAACACCTCGCCTTGCAAACGGCCGAAACTGCAAAACAGGTCAGTACGTTCATCACTTTCCAGATCCTTCCTTCACAGGAATTCCAAATTCATTCCTTTTTTTTTTCTTTCAACCCCCCTGAGCCATGCCATTTGCTTCTATCTTTTGTTTTGCGCCCCTTTATTCTCACCCTTGCTGCCGTTGACCGGACGAAACTGACATTCTCGGAAATTTCCATGGTTCGAATCTCTTCCTAATTTCCCTCCATGTTAACGGATAATTGTTCATGGCTCATGACATACATCAGATAAGCTTGTCTTAGATTTGGCTAAGCCTTCTTCTTTCATGACCGCTGAGCCGGCTGCGTCCTCAGTTGTAGGACCAGAGTCCTTATTCGCAATTTGCTCGCTCGTTCACACTAGGATGTAATTGTTGGCGCCCAATCTTATTGAGGGCAGCCCAAAGAACCGGGAGAGGGGGGGGGGCTGTTATCCGATGCTACAACGCAGGAACACCGGTCCGAGGCTCACCCACCAACCACTCATTTCTTACAAACGGAGTTCCACAGAGCATATTTCACGTGGGGAGAGCTTCATAGGGTGTTGTGGCGCTGATAAGCGCACGAATATGGCGACCTGCCAGCTGTCAAGGGAAAGTGACAGTCGGAGCTGTGGTGAGTTCGCTTTGCACATTTAACCTCTTCTCACTAGTGCCTTGGCTGTGCTGGACTTCTTCGGGTGGAGCGCCCCGAATGATGGTGTTAAGGGGTTTGATCCACGAGGCTCACGCCATTGTTTGCTCACGATAATAGATGCCTAACCTGACCGGAGCTGCACATCCCGTGCTGATATAGGCAGGTCTCGACTCGTTATATTCAACTCCGCTCTCAAAAATATTCGATCAGCTGCTATTTCACTTTACTTTATTCACCGGGTAAAAATCGAACTCCCACTCCATGTAGTCCATCAATGACAAAATCTAAACCCCGACTTCTATTTCAAAGTGATTTTTTCCTTCCGTCAAATGACATCATTCGCCTAATTATTGATGATGAATACAGCCTCCAGTTCGCCGTTGGGACGATTAATCATTTAGATCATACGGACGCCCATCCCGCCGTCATTGACCTAAAAAATCGTCGACGTTCCGAAACGGGAACAAGAACGCGAAAAAGTCGCACACAGCCAGAGGAAAAAGCTGCCGCATATATCGTTTATGATATCCAAAAGCAGTCAGGCAGGTCCTCAGAAGGGTGCGCGGCTAATTTATTAACTCCGAGATGATTGGTGTGTCGATGTCGAAGGGCTTGGACCTCCGGGCCGTTTGACACGAAGACGTGGCAGTAAGAATGTAGTGAAGAAATTTGCAAGGTTTTAGTCATTTGGCCGTATCATCATGCAAACCGTGGAGCTGAGAACCATGGTTCGTTTACCTATAAGGGCAACGGAACTCTGACTCACACTTGTCATGAAGAATCGCTTGCTGAATTGATCAGATGGTATAGCTTTGGAGAATGGATCACCTCAGGACCTGGAGTGGGAATGGAAAGGGCGGAGGCAGTGATTATACGTCGTCATGTCACTCAGAAACGCTGAATGACTTGCTCAATAACATTACTCGGGTGTCTTTATCCTTTTTCACCACCCTTCTCGTCATCAAACATCGTAATTGCAATGCGGGAATAGCCTATATCGATGAGGCCCTCCTTTTCTCCAGTTATCGATGACCTTGCACACATACTCGTGAAAGCAATGCAACGAATCATCTATTTCGAGCAGTTACACAACAAATTCCATGCCTCTATTTCCAGAAGCTGAAGCCAGTGGGTGTCGAATAACACGGAATGTTTTTCGTTGTCCAAGATTCGAAAAATTGTGATGAACAAGGGCCAGCTTGGGAGTCAAGGCGGGGCCAATGAACCAGCAAGAAGGGTGTGCATTGGCAGCGACAAGTCGGTGAGAGCAAGGACGGGGAGCAAGTATTCCGCAATATGCTGTTTCGATAACAGGTTGTGTCAAGCTTTAGTTGAGTAGATCTGTTTTCTTAATATACTTGTAAATGAGCTGCTGCACTGGTGAAACTTGATCAATTCACCCTTATATGCGCAGTAAAAGAACACCAGTCTTGAACCATTGGATTCAGAGCTAGCTCGGCCCTGCAAGCGTATCCCAAACTTTTGAGTGTTGTGTAACCTGGTTGTTTGTGCCACTACTTCCCAGATACCTGTGGACAATTCGTGAGAGGGTTATGAGCTTCCATCATCATTGCGAGCTACCCCATCTCAGCTGGAATAGCAGGACTTTGCATCAAGGCAATCAAGCACACATGCGCACATCCCGTAGTGGGCGACTGTAACCAACAGAACGAAAAATGACGTGCTCCTATGATAACCAGGTTGGCGCATAAGCAATTGTGGATTCGCGACCAAGGCCATTGTAGGAACCAGAGTACGGTCGTCACAGATTAGTGGGAGATGTTGAACGCAATCCAAAATAATCGTACTCAGCACGGAAAGAGAAGAGGTCCAGAGGTCCAGAGGAAAGGCCAGACACGTCACCAACAAAATTCTGGTCTGACGGTGACGATTTACCCAGGGAAAGATTAGGGCAAAGAACAATCGGACCATGGATAGTTTGAGAGTGATGATACATTGGCATACCCTGACGAAGTCGTTGACAAGCCCTGGAGAACATGCTCACTATCAGCACATGGAACAAACGATACGTTAAGAGGGCTGTAATTCGATGATTCAAGCTGGATACAACTGTCGCTGTCGTAATTTACAGGAATTGTGTTCTGCTATGGGAGGTAATTGGCATGATATATTGAACATGAAGCGTTGAAGGATAAGATTGCCCGGATTGCGTGACATGCGTTACAAGTCACATGCGCGATCGCGAAACACTAAGTCCGTCGACTTGGCGCCATGTGGAGATCTTGGAAGTGTTAAGGTACGCCTTTCCCCAACCTGGATTTCCCCAATGGATGGGAAAAACCAATTAAGCAGCGTCAATACCGCACGAGGGGCCACAGTAGTTGAAAGTTTTCCCACCGTCCCGGCACTCGGTTCGTCCGAAATGACTGTTTGAATTATTTTCGTAATGGAATGCAGTTAAAGCCCAACGTCGTGGTCAGGCTGCAATTGCGTTGCTTCATTTCTAGCTATGGTGAGTGTAAACCTACACGTGTTTTGGCATTTTCACCAAGCGATCCCACATAGACTCCCATCACGTCTCATCGACAACTCAGTTTTCCAGCTGAACTCCTGACCGAGATATTTCTCTGGGCCTCTGCAATCCAAAACAAAAACGAATTTTGGGACGAAAAGCGCGTTGAGGTCGCTCTCAGCCAAGTGTCTACAACGTGGAGGAGTATTACGCTTCAGAACCCAATACTGTGGACAACTCTGGTTGTAACCATCCCCGGTCCTCTGGCCTCGCATAGCAACCTGCAACTCTACTTAGATCGATCCAAAAAATTGCCTCTCGACGTGAGGTTCGCGTACATTCCCGAATGGCTTGCGAAAACTGGGGTAGTGCTGGACATCCTCAAAACGCGAGTAGACAGGTGGCACTCATTTTCAGTTTCGACTTCGAATCGGGAGTTTTTGCTGTTTTTCGATGGGTACATGAGGGAGGTATACGCTCCGGCGCTAGTGCGCTACAACGTGTTTTTGCACGATAACCCTCCTGAGTACTCCAATAATGTACTATTCAACCCCGGTGCGCCGATGTTGCAGGAAATCGGGCTTCATGGGATTAGTTTGAACAGGTCCAAACCGCCTCTTGGTGCCGTAAAGAAGCTCACGTTGGCTGGAGGGCACGAGTGGGATACTAGGTTGGAAGGGGATGACGTGGAGTATCAATTGGTTGAGTATTTATTGGAACTGCGATCGATGGAAGAACTATACCTCTACAATCGTGCGATACAATTTGAATGGCTAGAACCAGGATGGACTCCAGAGAAGACCGTTACAGTTCCTAGCCTTCGAAATCTCGCCATTATTCAGGCCGATGACGACTATTCCGATTATGATCCCGTTTGCGTCTTCCAGGCCTTGAGGTTACCTGCGTTGTCGGAATTGCATGTTGCAGGGAGAGTGGACCTGAGCGCGACGTTCCAGTTGGTTACGGAGCATTCCAGCCCGCCACGCCTTCCTTCTGTCCAGTTGCTGGACATGCGTCCCATGGAGCTGGACGATATAAGTGTGGAGTCACACCTGGGGTTTATTCGCCAGGTCAACGAGGTTCAACATCTCGTTGCAAATCACGTATACCTCAAAGTGCTTAACGCAGCAATGGATGAAGGTGGGACTGCAGCGATAGACTTTTGGAGCAAACTGGAGACGCTGACATACGATTCGATGACGAAACTTCCCCGAAGATCACACGCGTTCCGACTAGTAGCAGAAGAAGCAACGGAGAAAGTTGACGCCGAACTATCTGCCTTGCCTGTGATCATACAAAGGCTCTGTGCCTTTGTAGAGAAGCGAGCGCAGGTTGGCTGCCCCTTGAAGTTGGTTCGGTTGAGCGAAGACCTTATGACCAAGAACAAAATGGTCAAATGGTTAAAAGAACGGGTGAGGGTGGAGACTTACTCAGAATCGGATATCATCAGATACACGGACATGGTCCCGTACCTCGACGATGATTAAATGTCGACCATAGAGCGGGAGTACTCCGTGAAGCCTTGGGAGGTTTGTAGCACTGACTTTGGAGGGATCCGCCCGATAGATGAGGGCTCAGTCGGCTATTATAGGTTTAAACTCGCGGAAGATATCGTTCGCTCTTTGTCATCTTGTGCATGTCGTATTGTAGCAGTGTATCGTTGTCATCAAACCACACAACAAGCATAATCAGATCTTTGAGTGGGAATAGGATAAATAACGATAAAACAGTTCAACTATTCTACGAACACAAAGGGCTTCTACATCCTATTCAATATTCCACGCAGAAGACCTTGCCTGTTGTGCGCCTTAACTCTTCACGCTTTGATTGTCATTACAATGGAAAAACGCCCTCTACACCTGCAACATCCTCGGCCTTCATCAATTTATTTCAAAGAGCACGAGTTTTGGCGGAGGAATGATGTTGATCCCCCCCCCCCCCCACTCCTACCGACCCACCGCCCCCGGGGTTGGCCAACGGACATCTCAATGGAACCACATGAGATAGCCCCGCAATCTCATCCGATCAGCATTTCTTCCATCCATACACTACCAGAGGAGCTATTAATCAGTATATTCAGAATCTATTCCGCTCGACCCCATCGACGCGCCTCGAAGGATGACAATTGCAATTGGGTTGCTCTTCGACTACTATCCCACGTTTGTTGGACGTGGAGGTATATCGTGTCGTGTTGCATACCCACCATTTGGTCTATCATCACTCTTGATGCCCCCAGAACCATGGGCATTGTACGATTGGTGGAATTGCGCTTAATCCGAACAGGACCCCACTGCCCTCTGCAATTGACACTTAGGCAACATACCCAAGATCTGTCAGAGGTTTGAGCGGTTGGAGCAATCTGGAAAGTTTTCCACTCGTATATCCACCGATGGCACGCTATCACCATCGTCGCAACTAGAGGACATTCGGACGACCGTTAGTGATATTACCCCACTCACCCCAAACCTATCGCAACTCGTTCGCCTCAGAAAACTCACTGTTCATTCAAAAATCGACATCTGGAAGTCCGCCTAGCATTTTGCCTAATCTTCAATTCCTCGAGGTCCGAGGACACATCTCGGTATTGTTAGCGTTGCTTGATACGCTAGTTACCCCATCCTTAGACGAATTGCATATTGAAATACCCCAACACTCACAGGCGGACGATGTATTTGCCGCCATCTGTCGGCTGCTTACTCGCTCCAACTGTCAACTGGTTAGCTTGAACATCCTGAGCAAACTGGAAGACAATTTGGCTATACCCAATTTCCTTCGGCAAGCAAGGAATCAATTGAACGCTCTACGAACCCTCGAACTAGAAGCTGCAATTTCTGACGAGTTGTCGCTATTGCTCACGCTGGAAACGACGAGCGACGACCCACATCATTGGTACCTGCCTTCACTCGAAGTGCTCAAGAGCAACTGGAATCCCGTTGTTGACGGTTTACTTGGCGCAATGCTGCAGTCGCGATTTCACAAAGGCTGTTTGCGAAGTGCAAATATTTCCCTTGGACCGTCTACGGCACTAATCTACGCATCTAAAGACATTTCAATATTGGATTTGTTGGATCGAGAGTGGGATGTACGGTATACGTGGTCAAGGAGTTGGGTCGAGTCGTAACCCCATTTAGGTATCATCACATGACAGGTAGTAGATAACTCGTATCGTCGTCTGTACACACCTCAGTGGAAAATACACACTGAGGTATCATATATAGTCCTTTGTTGCTAAAAACGTCACAAGGCCGCTACTATGAAGCTGCTGTCTGGTCTCCGTGGCGTCATTGTCATTAGTTTAAGGTATATTCTTGGCCTTCGAAATTGTGAAGATTTAGGCAAGCAGACATGTTCTCGATCAACTCTCTGGTCGGTTGGCGTTTTGGATCAGGCAAGGATTGCGCAAATTTGGCCCGCAAACGTGGAATACAGTCAGTCTGGCTCCAATAACAGCGAGCTGTTGAAGCGTTTAAAGTGCTTTCCGTTTGAGTATTGGCCAAGTTACTGTTGGTTGCGGTACATGAAAGTGGGAAATTTCAGGATGTTGGTTTAAACGCGATGATCCCCTGAGAACTAAGGACCTTTGTGCCATGATCTCCAACTCCTACGAGAATATCGCGTGGACGTTCTTGTTCGAAAGCACTCGACGCTCAAAAGTATTTGACGGCCTGAATAGAGTTACGAAGACTCGGAAATTCACAAGTGTCGTGAGGAACAACATCTGCTTCAACACAGGGACATCATGAACTGGCAAGCGGAACAAAGTCCACTTGTTCTCTCCTCTGATGATGTTCTCGCCCTAGAGCCACGTTAGCTAATTTAGCTTGAATCACCAGATTGGTTCTTATCTCTACATTACGGGCTTGTATAGGTGAGTGAAGTCGACGTGCCACTGCCACAGTGGTCACGTGCTTGAAGTACACCTGCACTGGCGCGCACTGATCATCGATACGCAGCCCCTCCAACGAGTGCGATGGAAAGGACAGGTACGCTTGATGAGCAGCCTTGTTCTTCTGCATCAAGCTCACAGCTGCTCAGGCCGTCTTAGAGAACAGGAGTTCTGGATTAAAGTCCTGCAATCGGACGCACCAATCGCATCACGCGCTACATGCCACTGGGACTTGATCAACGAAACGAATTGGCACCCGGTCCTTGCGTCAGACACGTCGAACAAGCATGAATTCCAGCACGCTATATCGGACGCCAATCACTCTCCGCGTTCAATCCAGCTTACATCCCCATCATCACCGATCTATTCTCTCCCAGCAGAAGTGTTGATTCCCATATTCAACGATGCGATTCTTTCGTTACCACACCTCAAGTGGAATCAGACCTATGTTCGGTTCATCGCTCTCATGAAACTCTCCCACGTCTGTCGTATATGGCGCAACGTCGTCTCATGCTGCATGCCCATGGCTTGGTCCCAGATGTCAGTGTATGCCCCTCAAACACTGGGGCTCGTACGTCTGGTGGAACTCTGGCTAATAAGGACGGGAGATAATTGTTCTCTTGACCTGATACTCGCTCAAGGATTCTCAGTTGACTCCGAACGCAAGGCGACCATGACGATTTTGACCCTCTTCATGTCCTATGTTGATCGGTGGAGGTCGTTCATCCTGCATATGCGATCCCAATACGCACGCGCACTGCTTTCATCGCTCCCAACCCCTTCCAACTTGTCCACCGTCAAACTCATCCTCAAAGACTGGGACATGGCCACTCAAAGACGGATCTGGCATGCCATCAACGGATCAAAGGTGCTTCGAAACGTGACCTGGTATTATTTCATACCGCCATCTCCACCCTGGTCGCAACTGGAGGAAATCGATCTGGACATTGACGATATATCGTTCCTTGTTCGGAACCTATCGCAACTTGCCAATCTTAAAAGCCTTTGCATCACAAGGCAGTATGGTCTCCCTGGACTCAATGATGATGTCGCACTTGGAGACCTGAAGATATCATTACCGTCGCTACAGACATTACGACTCAGTGGACTGGGAAGTGTCGATTTTTGCCCCCTCATCGATCATCTCGTTGCTCCCGTATTGCAGGACTTGTTGCTCCATCGTCTGCAGACCCGGGCACGCGGGCCTAGTCTATGCATTCGTGTACTCCGTCATCTTGAGCGTTCCAACTGCACATCCTTGGTGATACTCGACTTATCTGACTTGCGACAAACTTCAGACGAGATTCTGGCATTCCTGACGCAATCGACGCGGTATTTGACACGGTTAAGGACGTTCAAGCTATTGTGCGGTGCAGGAGATGATCGGATAGCACGATGGCTCACCATACGCGGTGATGATGATGATGACGACCATATGCTGTCGATGGGGGGAGAAGATCTTTTACCGTCACTGCAGACGCTCAATTGGAACACCTGGTCACACGGTACATCTGGTCTCCTTGGAAAAATGCTCAGGTCGCGCTTCAGACACGGATCGCTTCGATCGGCGGATATTCACGTCCGTGGTGGGAGAGGATACGAGGCAGAACTTTCCATTTTACGGTCTTTGAAAGATGAGGGGCGAGATGTGAGATGGCGTATCCGCCGTTAGATCATTTTGCGACTGTACGAATAGGTCGATGGCTTCGTCCGAATTTGCATAGCTTGTACTGTGTCTCGCCCGTTTGACATTCTCAAACCCAAACATCTCGAAACATCAAATGTCTGCGATACGGACGACCCCATACCCCTCGTTGCTTGCCACCAAGTGATAACTGGCGACGCAAGGGTTCTAGAGCCGTCAACGCACGTAAACACGTTTTCAGCGATGATCATCTATATTACAATACAACAAGCAGTAGTATCATTATTAATACGGTAACGCAACACGAGAAGAAAAAACAAAAAAAAAGGAATGAAAAAAAAAAAAAAGTCGTCATGGGAGGGAGTGGACGTCCATCGCATCATCACCGGCAGTGTGGTGCCCTATTTATTCCTCCAGTAACGATCCTTTGATTCCGTTTCCAGCTCTTCCGGCGACGATAGCACGGACGGTGACAAAAGTGAGGAGGAACAAGACAAAGATCCTACACGTCGCATCGATGAGTGAGGTAAGGAGGCGAGTAAGACGTCTACGCACCATATCAGCCAAGCAAACCCTTGCAACGCGTTCAACTGTCCACAATACACAAATACATCTTGGAAGCTTGAGATCGCGTGAGCATTCGAACAGAAGAGGATGAATAGGGGGGTTGCACCGCGAGTGAAACCGGGCTGGTACAAAGAAAAAAGAAAAAAAAGAATTTTTTTGAGAGTGACGTACTGGCATCCTAGACCACCTCCTAAAGTTTGTGTGATAGCCGCTGCTGCTGCGGTCCAAAACGCAAATGTCATAAAGTAGCTGAGCGCGGTCGGTGAGTGGCTCGATCGTTGCGAGTAGGGCGACTCACAAGATAAAGGAAGACAGGACGCCCGCGAAAATGCTATAGGGCACGAGGATGAAGGCAATCAAGTACGGGGTACCGATGGTGAGGGTCCATATGGCGGCGAACAAGATGTATCTCACTCTGGCTCGTTGGCCAGAAGTGTGAAAGTTGTGGTGTTGGTTGAACCTTGCGGTTAACCATGCTGATATACATAGCTGATGGGGTTGTGAACACCTGATCCACGCAGAAAAGAGAGTAAAGGATACCTCGATGATGGCAAAGATGATGACCAACGCCAACATGACTAGAATACCAATTCACATTCTGTGCGATAAGAAAGAAAAGACGCACTTGGGTGGACGTATCTCGCATAATGACTTGCCATGATGAAGGTCGTGGTCGAGGTCAGAAATCAAGCAAAAAGGGGTTTTTGTAATTCGATTCAAGACAATTTCAACTAGAATGACGTCACTGCGCTTCACCACGCCTGGTACGTCGCCGAGCGCCTAATCCACTCGACCAACTCGGCGCGTTTCACTTGACTCCCCTTGTCCGCAGACTCGATTTTGGCCTTTTTGCCGTCCACAACCTCCCATTTCTGTTCCTTCACCGTCACCAACCCCGCCTTCAACTCGTCCACGCCCAGGATAATCGCAAACGGCACCTCGTCCTTCTCCCCCGCCGCAAACTGGGCAGGCAATTTCGGTTTGTTCTTGGCCAAAAAGTCGGTCTATCCCCCGTCAGACAGCGACAACAGAACAAGACGTCCACGCACCTGTATACCCGCCGCTCTCAACTCACTCACCAGCGCCACTCTCTCTTCCAACAACCCATCTCCCGCCGCCATCACATACACCATCGTCCCCTTACTCCTCATCCCCTTCTCCACCCATCTCGGCCACACCAGCGCAAATATCCTGTCCATCCCAATACTGATCCCCACACACGGCATCCCAACTGCCTTTTTCCCCTCAGCAGCAGCAGCCGCCGCAAACATGCCAACAAGGTTATCATACCTCCCCCCCGCTGCAATCGATCCAACCCCGACTTGTGACTCATCCACCTCTTCTTCTTCGTCTTCACTCTTCTTTTTAGGCGCCTTCTTCCTCGGAGCTTCATCTACCGCCTGGCCTTGCTTGAACCCGGGAGGGGCAGATGCTTCTACGATAGCCTCGTATATAATCCCTGTATAATAGTCCAATCCACGAGCCAATGACATATCGAACGAGATCTGGACCACCGTAAGCATCCGACCGCAAGGTCACCAGGCACCCACCTTGTCCAACACCTTGTACGACTTGAGAAGCTTGAACAGAATCCCCATGTCCTCTAGACCTTGTTTAGCACTCGCATTGCCCGTCAACGCGGCATCCGCAACGAGTCGATCCAACAATTCAGGGCCACCTACTTCCTGGTCAGAATCACCGACACGCGATAATCCTTCATCCTACCTTTGTGTTTGACGTATTCCCCAATCTTATCCGCGACGCCTGGATCCAGACCCTTCTCCTCCGTCATCTCCTTCTTCACATCCGCCCATGGCAGCTATTGCGTACGCATGAGTCAACCGAATCGAAAATGAGTCCCCACCGCTCACCTTGTCCAACTTGTCCACCGCGGAAGAAATCGTTCGAATCTTCTCTCCAGGCACACCGCACACTTCGAATATCCCATCCAGAATTTTCCGATGATTCAACTAACTGTCCGTCAGACGCGTCGCGGGAAACACGGCGTGGTTCGACAACCGAACCGACCGACCTTGATGGTATACTCCCCAACGTCCAGTTGGGATAAAATCGTGCACATCAAACTCAATATCTCCGCATCAGGAATCATCGGGTCCCAAACGCCCGAAATATCAAAGTCCTATCATCATGAGCATCGAAACACCACGCCTGCTCTCTCTACTCACCGCTTGCGAAAACTCTCTCATCCTCCCTTTGGACATGACGGGATTATCCCTCCTATACACCTTGCCCGCCTGCCACAGCTTGTGCTGCGTATTCGTCCCCCCGCTCATCGCCAAGTACCTCGCCAACGGCACAGTGTGATCATACCTCAACGCCAGCTGTTCGCCCCCCTGGTCTTGGAGATCAAAAATGAGTTTAGCATCTTCGCCGTATTTCCCAGCGAGAATGTCTTTTCGCTCAAACACGGGTGTGTCGAGACAGCTACCGCCGTAGAGCGTGAAACACGAGGTGACGATAGATTCGATGTGCGTGCGGCAGTACATTTCGGGCGGGGTGTAGTCCCGGGTGCCCTAAATGGACGGTTTAGGAAGGCTGATTGATGGTGGGGAGGCGATGAACTGACTTTGGGCGTCTTCAACAACAACCTCTCCCTCTTCTTGGCACCCTCTTTAGACCCCCCCGCCGCGCCCTTTAGCGCCCCCAGGTTCATCTTCAACTTTCCCAATTTTTTTTTAGCGTCGTCCACCGCGCTCGCTTCTGCTCCTTGCAATCGCAGCTGATTGAACAACGTCGTCTGTGTCGCTATCTCTTGTTCCAAGTCGAGGATGTTGGGAGAGGCCATGGCGAGGGTATGCAGACGACCGATAGAGAATAAACGCTTTCTAGACAGTCCCCCAATGTGATGTCCTATAAAGAGCATCTGGGTGACGATGGGGATAACATCCGTCGTGGGAAATCGTTTCTTGGCGCGCCGCGCAACCCTCTTATCTGATACAACGGTAGTAGTACATCTAGTGAACTTTGCCCCGCCGCCGCCGTGCGCTCAATCGTCGTCCGAAGCCGAACCATCCTCCTCATCGTCGTCGTCGTCGTCAACAGCAATATCCGATCTACCAATCGTCGACACCGCTGGTTTCTCTTCAGCCTGGCGGTAGCACCAAAAGCAAGGCGTGAGCAATAGAACAGGAAGGGCACAGCGAATCAACGTACCCGTATCTCGAGTAGCTTGCTCATGCTCTGTTCGCCTTGTATCAACTGTAGCGGTGTGACTCCTTCCTTGTTCGAAATCCTAACCCCACCCCCCCCCTCCGATTTGAGAATACGTAGAAAACGAATGCGAGTGGCTCACCCAACGTCAGCCCCCGCCTCCAATAGATTCTTGACGATATACTCTCTTGCACGGAGTTCATCGCTTCCTGATGCAGATGGGCGTTTGAGGATGAGATGGAGCGGTGTGTCGCCTTGAAAGTTGGAAAGATCGACGTCGACGGGTTCCTCGAGGATGCGATCGATAACGAATATGCTGAGATGTTGGGCACTGCCCGTGTGCGTGTGTGTGTGTTAAGAGGCGAAGCGGGGAGCGGGGTTGGACTCACGCGTGATGGAGGGCTGTTGCGACCGTACCGTCAAGATACAGGAATACGAGAAGAAAAAAAAAAAAAAAGCAAATGTCCATACCAGTATTCCCGAGCCTGTGAATCATATCGCGTTCAACGTTCAGCGCCGCGACGAGCAACATGTAGATAGGGACGCACCCATCTTGAAAATTGACATCGTAGGACCCTTCTTCCTTGAATACGTGGTCCAGTAAATCCACATCGTCCGATTTCGCCGCTGCGAGCAAAAGTTCATCTTGAAGGTTCTTTGTTGAGCACGTCGGTCGGTCGAAATAAAAAAAAAGACAGGCCACTCACTGCCTGACGCTCCTTTCGTCTCGTCGGCCATGTTGACTATGCGATCTGGTCTCGAGTCTAAGGATCCCAAAGATGGACGTCAAAAGTGATGGTTGGGTGATAAAAGTTGATCCAAGAATAGGACAGGAGATAAGATAAGATAACAGCAGTAGCTACGCCTCAACTGTGCAGAATAGAATAAATCATCTCCGTCAATCCCATCCCCTTCCACTCGTAGTGCATCGTCCTAAACTCATCCCCCTCAAACCCTTCTCTGCTCCTCCACTTGTTCTTACTGATCATCTCATCTGGCCCACCTCCGGGTTTAGGCAACATCAACGGTACCTCCCTCTCCAACCAAAACCAAGGGTGTCGCTTCGCTTCTCGCGCGCTTATCCGTTCTTCTTCGTTATACAACAGCAATCTAATCATGCCTACATAAACACGAGTTCAACGCGCAATGTAGAACGAACCTCGTCAACAGATCCATAGGCGTAGCCTGTGGCGAAGGCGTCTGTGGATAATGCGGGCTTGTCGCCGGGAGCGACGATAACGGAGGACGTCCAGGCGTATTCGGGAGAAGACGTTGCAATGGGATAGGCGAACTCGGCGCAAACGTCAACGTATGCGAGTTTGGCAGCGTCTTGAAGGACTGTACAAAACACGAATTTGAATGAGGACACCACCATGAGAAGACCGACTTACAGGCCAGGTGTACTCCGTCGGTGTCCCTCTCACCCTGAAAATGCTGGATATCAAAGCGACATCTCCCCTGGTTGCGTTGAACAGACTCATTCGATACCATTTGGTCGTGCCTGCCCCCGTTGAACCTTCGAATGAGTCTTCAGGGTTCAAATGTGGCGGAATGATGAACGGGTCTGGATATTCTGAACGATCTTCGAGGGGTGTTTCTGAACGGGAGGCAGATGGAGTGGGAGATGAGGATGGTGGACGGTCCCCATCGTCGGCTTCATCGTCGGCTTCATCGTCGGCTTCTTCCTCATCCTCGGGTTCTTCGATAATGTCTTCTTCATGTAGGTCCTCCTCGTCTGTCTCGTTTGTGCGACCCAACCGAAGCGGGGTATAAAACTCTGCCATGGTGGCGCCTAAACTCCACATATCCACAGCAAAAGGGTTATAAGTCCTTGCTCCGAACAACAGCTCCGGTGGACGATAAGCCCTAGAAGAGTCCCGTCATCGTCAGCCGGCACCACGAATCGGTCACGTCGTCCTCACTCACCCGGTGCACACTTCATGATACATCCTTTCTTGATACTCCTTGAACATCTCGCCTTCCTTGTCTTCGGGCATCTCCCCCACTCTAAAACAAACACCGAAATCGATCAACTTGACCAATCCCTCATGTGTCATGAGGATATTCCTTGGATTGATATCCCTATGCGCAACCCCCCCGTCTCCCCCTCCAGCACTCAGCTCGTTGTGCAGATAATCTAGAGCACAAAGCACCTGGTGTAGAACGGACTTTGTGACGAGCTGGAATTGCAAAAGATGTTCTCTTGAGGTTGTGTACCGGGTCGTCGTGCTTTGGAGGGGTGGAAGATGAGGAGAGGAGTAGGGTGATTGTTGCAGTTGGGAGAGAGAGATGGGGATGTAAGGCGTTCGTATGATGAGCGTCATTTCCTCAGTATTGCGGTCTTGGGAGATGAAGCGAATGATCTGGCGGTGCGAGAGTTGATCAGAGCTTAGCGTAAGCCATGAAGCGACGACGAACATTGTAATGGTCGAGAGACTTTAAGATTCTAGCTTCCTTGATGATATCATGAGGCTCAATGGCCCATCTCTTGATATACGTCGATTCTTTCGTCACGACCCAAACAGGCTGAGCGGTATTCTCGTCTGTCTCTGTCTGAATCTTGATAGTCGACACGGCTGAAGCGAAATCTTGGGGGTCATGATGAAGAGGTGGTCTGGATGAGGAACTTGTGCGTTACCATTTGGGTGCTTGGGAGGGCGTTTGAATGAGAGCATTTCGTGCTGAAGAACGAGCTTACCATCGTGTGAATGGCGCGACGACGACGAGGACGAGGAGGAAGAAGAGAAGGAGGAAGAGGGATGGATGGAATGGAGATGGGGAAGGGATAAATAAATTCCCAGGGTTAAAGATAATAAAAGAGCCGGGTAATCTCAGTATGGATTCCAAGACCGTCCTCGCTGTTGCTGTTGCTTATCGCCGACTCGGCTTGGATGGTCTTTTCACCCATCTCGGCTTGGTGGATGGACTCGAATACGAACAAGTCGGTCCCTGTTTTGATTTCTGGATATTAAAAAAAAGTACATACAGTCTGTAGGTATCCAAGCTACAATTCTTCAAAATTCCAATGAAAAACGTGGGGGCGGGGAAAATCACAATCAAAAACCCTCTCGCAAGGGACGTGACCCTCCCGGCCATGGCCAAGCCTTACTATTCCCCCTCTTTCCCCATCGAGTCATCGAATCAAAAGAAATGAATAAATAAAAGAAATCCTTCCCGCGAACCTCACTCAACGCCCGCATAATGTGATATACCCGCGACGATCAGGAATCCACAGCGGTCGATTTCATTACCCTCCATCAGCTTCAGAAATTCCCAAGTGGGTATTCGGGTATGCATTCACGACGCAGTCATAGCTGAGATTGCTGTTGCCATTGCTGCTGACATCGGTGGAGCGATGGACCCTGAGACCGTGGACGCTGGTACCTGAAGTGGCTGTTGCTTCTTGCTCTTCTCTTGTGCTTGCGTTGGATGCGCGTTCGTCAAGGTATGATTATCAATCGATATACCTACGCACGTAAAAGGGTGGAAAAACCAAATCAGCATTCTCGTTTTTCGTAGAAAAAAGGGATGAAAAGAAGGGATCGTCATCGATAAAGTTCAATCAGCTGTTGAGCAAAACTGAATGAACGTGAAAATTTTCACTTCTAGCCAAAACGGCCAGAGCTGGTGGATTACGAGGGAGCAAGGAAGAACTCGGAAGGGGGCAAGTGTGCCACCCTCGAAACATTCCCACTCTCCCTACTTTTGACAGTCATCATGCACCGCTGATAACGTCAAGCACTGCGCCATCAATGCCGTGAACGAACCGCCACCAAAAGAATTGCTGGGAAACATGTGAAAAGAGCAGAGACCCTGGATCACAAACGTATACGGCACACGAACGCCATAGGAAAAACAAAAAAAAAAAAAAAAAAAAAACAAGGAATCAAACAACTTACTCCGGGTTTGGTTCGAGGTTTTATAAATCCCAATCAGTCGATGGCTCAATTCGAACATGTCATTTCTGACAGGTGAGGTGATCACGATGGATAGGGTTAGCCAGCAGCGAATGAGGCTAACGACTTCGAATACGTACCTAAGGGAGATAATGATGAATTGGGCGTTCTTGGTACGATCTTTGATATAGTTCGCCACGATGGATACGTTCCTAAAGTCTAGAGCTGCATCGATTTCGTCCATAAAGTATAGTGGCGTGGGCTGAACACACGAAGACGTATTCAGTTTCTGTCAATGGACAAAAATAACGAATTTCTGACCTTGAATACATGAAGGGCGAATACCAGTGCAAGAGAACTCAAGGTCTAGGGTCACAGCTGTCAGTAGCAAGTACAGTCCAGAACGCATACCCTCACCTTCTCGCCTCCGGACAGATTCGAGATGTTCTTCCAGCTCTTCTTCGGTGGCATGACACTGAAGATAATACCCTCCGAGAACGGATCCATACTGTCTACCAGTTCCAGTTCCGCATTACCACCCAACGTGATCATCTAATTCCAGAAATGCTCAGCACATATGCACCCCACATCAACTCAACGGCACTACCCACTTGATACATTTCCTTGAGCTTGAGTGAAATCAAATTGAACCCGGCCATAAATTCATCCAATCGCTTCTTCCTCAATTCTTCGTACTCTTGCTTCTTCCCGTCCCTGTCGGCGGTGACTTTATCCAGCTCCTTGGCTCGGTTCAAGAACTCCTCTTCACGTTGCCTATACTCCTTCAACACGCTCAAGTCCACACGTGCATTCTTGACTTGTTCTATACGCTAGTCAATACCAATATGTCGCATCTTTGCCGAGAGGCCGACTCACCATCCAACAGCTCAACACGACCGTACAAATCATTCCTGTCGAATTGAGCAAGCTCCTGAGCGGTATACGTGTGCAACTCTCCTTGCGGGGTTTTGGCACCTTTGGATGGCTTGCCCTCTTTCTTCACTTTTGATCGTCTATCTCTATCATCGCCGTCGCCGTCACCATCGCTCTCGTCACTCCCTCCATCACCTTCGGGCTTTTCGCCACTGGCTTCACCTTGGGCTGCAGTTTGAGTCTCTTCGTCCTCTTCGTCCTCATCCTCACTGGATCCGGAGCACGTTAATGAAAATTTGAAATCTTTACTTTGGCACATACTCAATTTCTTCAAGCCGCAATGTCTCGTGTTCATTAGAGAATTGGTCAATGAGCTTATTATTGGCATCACGCTTGGTCTTGATGTCTTGAATTGAGCGTTGAAGTTCGGCCTAGATAATGCATCCTATCAGTCAAGAGTCCACCGCGCAAAAGACTGAACGCACCTCTTTGGCCCTGAACGCCCGGATTCCCTCTTCCTTTTCGTCCAACTCCTCCTTCAACTTATCCAACTCGTCCTTGGAGTTCTCCTCCGCGCTTTTGGCAGCTTCAACTTTCCCCCGAAGCTCGGCCATGTACTCCTGTAATTCACTCAACTCCTCCTCCAACGCGCCCAGCTCCGACTCGATCTCCACCAAAGCACTACCATTACTTTCAAGTGCTGCCTCATACTTCACCTTGTCCCTCTCGGCCTTGGTCATCGCAACTTCCGCTTTCGTCATTTCCTCTTGAGCGAGACTGATGTGCAACTTCAACCCTTCAACTTTGGATTTCTGCGTCATAAGCCTGGAGCCACCGATATCCAAGATCTTCTTCTCAAGACCTTGGATGATCGCCTCAATTCTGGTGACCGTTTCTTGCACTTCGTCATACTTGACGCTGGTCTCTTTGATCTCTGCCTCCAAGCTGGCGATACGGGCTACTTCAGCTGCATTAGGCTTGCTTTGTGATCTGATTCAAGAATGGGATTAGCCTATGATCCTACTTCGTTCAACATCGAAACCACGTACCTCAATTCCTTCACCCGCACTTCAGCCTGAGCAATGAGCCTCTTGCCGTTATCGATCTCCATCACCAGCTTATCGCACGCCATCTCAACCTGTGGACCAGATTGCATCAACCCATCCAGGTCGTTCTGAGCGGCATCTGCCTCTCTTCGAGCGTCTTCCAACTTCCTGGCCGCATCCTCGCTCTCGACTTCGTATGATCTCAGCACCTCTGGGCTAACGGAATCCGCAGCAAGCTTAGAGCTCATTCCTCCCCTGGACACTTGAGTACCACCACCGGACATGGTACCGGAAGTATCGATTAATTGACCGGAGAGCGTAACAACCCTCCATCTCCGCGCACCAAACGCGATCCTATTGGCTTGTTCCAGGCTATCCGCGACCAAAGTATTGCCTAACGCTTTAAAGAATGCTGGCGCAAATTTGTCCTCTTTCGGCTTGACGAGGTCAAAAAGACGAGGCGCATTCTCTGGCGTGGCTACTGGGTTCATACCCGATGATCTCGCTAGCTTGTCCAGCACCAGGAAGGATGCACGCCCGATTTGTTGTTTGCGAAGGTACTCGATACATTCCTGCGCTTGTTCAACCTTATCAACGATGAGGTTGTTGAGGCCTGGGCAGGCTGTCGTGATAGCTACGTCGTACTTGTCCGGAATTGTACCCAAACTTCCTAAGCGGCCCTAGTGAAAGGGGTCAATAAAGTAAACACCCACCGTTAAAACAGAGCTTACGTGGAAACCAGAGAGACGTCCCATTCCCTTGAGTTTGTTAAGACTATCCAAGACCCTGCCTTGGGATTGATTGGCAGCTTGGGAAGCCCTCGCTTCATCGACCTTTTGCCTGGCGGCAGTCGCCGTACCCCGGAATTGCTGGACTTTAGCTTGAGCTGCCTGCGTTGCAAGTGGTTAACGTCGATAGTCAGCACAACGCGATATTGACCAACCTGGACTCGGGCTTCAGCTCTTCCGATCTGATTTCGCATGTCAGCCTTCTTTGCATTCAAGTTCGCCTGTTCTTTAATCTGCATCGGCGTCAATACATCGTCTCACTTGCGTCAATGCACCGCCCACCTTGACTTGCTGGTCTGCTTGCAGTTGCGACAAGTTCTCGCTAGCCTTATCGATAGCTGCCGCCGCCTCCTCTGCACGTTTGGCTAAAGCGTCTCGGGTACTGGTTGCGAGATCCTTTTGCTTCTGGATCTGGATCCTTTTAGTGGTCCAAGGAGCAAGTTCTCGCTGTTGGGCTTGAATTTGTTCCTGGAATACCTGAGTCTTGTCTACAACGACATAAGCCTTGGTTTGACCTTCTTAATAATGCACGTCATACCTCTTAAACTCTCTTGAATTTTCTCCAAGGCTTGCTGCTCTGCCTCCAAAGAGGCCTCGTGCTCCTCCAGCAATCTCTTTTGCTTTTCGTACTTCTCTCGATTATCCTGGATCGCATGTTTTGCCTTGTTTTTATTCGAAGTGTCCTAGGAAAGCTCAGTGAGTCAATAGGTGGGAGTGACTCATCTTTAATCCTTACCTCTTGTATCGTCTTCTTCAATTTCTTGCCCTTGCCCATAGCGTGTTTCTTTCGTTCTTGTAAGCCAACCTCACTCTTTTCGTTTTCGTCGAGGTCCTTCATCGCCGTAGTGGCAAAGGCTTTCACGTCCTACGCAAGGCGTCAGCACAGAATCAGTAACCGCAATCAACTTCGTGATACCTCATAAGCGGTCTGCATCGATTTATAATGTTCCAGCAACATGTCCAAATGTTCAAGATCGCCCTTGTTACGACTTTGCTCTTCTTCGAGTTCCTTTGCTTTATTCGCCTACATGAACATGTGAACAATACGCAATCGATCCTAAGGAAAGTGACTAACCATGTCCTTCGTCAGATCCTGCTCAGCAGCGAAGCACTTCCACAATCGCCACTGCAACAGCCTCGATCTTGCTGCCGTATGTTGATTCTTTAATCTCAGATAGTCTTCCGCCTCTTTCTTTTGCTTCTCTAATGCTGCTTTGTCCTTCTCGACCACTCGGAGACGATTCAACTTGAGTTGGCGCTCTTCTTGAAGCTCTTCCATTTTGACAAGGGCTTCATCGATAGGCTGCTTGTATTGAGAGGTTCCAATAATGTCTTCGAGATACTCGAGCAACCCCTCTTCGTGCTCGTTGTTTGCCTTGGGCTTCATCAGTGCGATTGACTCGACCTCGCCCTGAACCAAAACTAGTGAAACAAAACAACATAGACAGATGGTATACTTACCTGGAGGATCAAGAATCGATTGTGATCCAAATCAATCCCTCGGCCCTTGAGCAGAGCCTGGACCTCTTTATAGTTGCTTGACCGGCCGTTGATCGTATATCGGCTAGTGCTATCCTTGAACGCCTGGCGGGCGACAACTAGCTGAGATCCTGGTACAATCTTGAAAGCCTCCTGACCAGGCTGGGAGAGGATCAACATCAGTTCACGCCTCCGACTCTATAAAAAGAGGACGAACCAAATCAATTATCTCCCTGAAATGAACCTCTACACTACAGCTTTGCAAGTTGGGGTATTCGTCAGAATTGTGGATGAGTTCAGACAGCTTCCCTTGCCGCATCTTGGTAGCGCGATAGCCGAATACGAAGAGGAGGGCATCGATGGTGTTTGACTTGCCAGAACCATTAGGCCCAACGATGGCAGAAAACGACTTCAAGAATGTAAATGTACATTCATGCAAATAGATAACCATCACTCACCTTGTGAAACGGTCCGATCTCCTGTCTACCAGCATAACTCTTGAAGTTGACCAGCGCCATTTTGTGGATGACGAGCCTTGAAGTTGGGCCTTTAGGCTGCTCGACGACAGGAGCCGGTTGGGCAACGGGTGCAGGAGGAGGGGGCGCGTCGAATAGTGATGTCTCCTCTATTTCCTCCTCTTCCGGCTGGGGACGAGATGGTGCCTTGGGTGGTTTCTTCGCTTTTGCGTCCTTGCCCTTTGTCTTTGTGCTCCTCTTGGTGGGTTCACTATCAGGATCCGACGATACCTCGGCCTCATTTGAAGAGGCATATAAAGATTTGTGTTTCGTATCTTTTGCAGGCTTCTTGGCGGGTGCTCTACCCTTGCCCTTACGAGACTTGGGCGCGGGGTTGGCTTCTACATCGTCTTCTCTAGGTGAGTCCATTGACGCATCAGACTCGGCCTGAACAGCTGCTTTTGCTGGCGCGCGACTTGTAGCCTTCGGCTTTCCCTTTCCTCTTTTCGCAGGTTCATCCTCCTCTTCCTCTTCCTCCCCTGCTCCTGCAAGTTCGTCTTCTTCCTCCTCTTCGACCGGTTCTTGCTTAACGGATCGACGACCAGGTCGAGAAGGTCGCGTAGATTGGCGTTTACTGTCGGAGGGAGGGGCTGCACTCGGCCGCCTGGAGCCCTGTCTGGTTGATGGCTTGTCGTCCGTGAGTGAGGTCCTGGTGCCCCGCTTAGGCGCTGTGGATCCTGCCCTACTTCCCTTTGGCTTAGGTACATCTTCTTCTGACTCCTCTTTCGCGTCTTGTTCTTTCTTGACAGAGGCAGGTTCTGCCTCCTGAGTGGAACCCCGTGATCGTTTCTTGGCAGGCGGACCTGCATCATCATCATCATCATCGTTCTCGTTCTCCGACTCTGGAACTTGATCCAGCGACGGTTTTGCGCGAGATCTGGCTGTGAATCCTCCTTTTGCTACGGAACCGCTTGTGCTTGGTGGCTTCGAACTTGAAGCCCTTCGTGTTGACCGTGGCTTCGGCTGCTCATCTTCGGGCTCTGCTGTTTTGCCCCTTTTTCGTTTAGATGGGACAGCCTCGGGTGCAGGTGGCTCGACGGAGGCCCGAGCTGAACGTGGAGTACGACGAGGGGGCATGTTGTGGCAGAGAAAGCCGTTGGCAAGCGCGTCTTGTCACGTCGTCACGTCGCTTGTGACGCGTACTGTCACACCAATGTGCAACTCTCATATCAGTAACTAGCCATCGTTGCCTCGACGGGGACCTTGTGACCAGCGTAACAGGAGGGGCGAGATCTGTTCTAATTGACTTGGACCGTGTACCCACTGCGTTTCACACATATGTCGCCTTATCAAGAAGCAGAGGGAGAGACCATAAATGGCTACTACGAGCCCCCGACAAAGACCTGCTCACGCACTTTCCATAGCGACAAACTCCAACTTGCGGACGAACGGCTTCACACGATCCGTTTAAGGACTGGGCACAACGGCCGTTCATTGAGTCGACAGTCTTCAGGAACGGACGTCGTTTGAGTTGTCAATAAATTGCACAAAGTGCAGCCCCGTAGACCCTTACAATTTCTTTTCTTATGTTAATAGCCCAAAGGAACGAGCGTTGTCATAGCGACCTTGGTTTGCAATAGGGTGTTACTAACTTGTTACCCAGTTAGTAGCATCACGTGACATTCGCGTTTCGTAGATCTAAACAAAAAACACGCTGCCTACTCTCGACGTCTCCACAATCTAAAGCCGCTCACTTGCATATCTGATGAAGAGACCTCGGAGGATAATGATTTTGCTGTTAGATTTTAAACGCAAAAGATTGGACCTAGTTCAAGTTTCATATATACATGAAAGACCGTGAGACACTAATTGTGTGTGATATCTCCTCCCATTTGCCTGGGACTTGAGAGATCACGTGACCGAGGTAACGCAATCCGACCAATGTAAGTTACTGGTTGGTTACCTCGGCAGGAGCAAACTTACGCAACCCTACTTTGCAAGCAAAGTAATACTACCACGCCCAAGAACTCATACCTCATTCGTATGCTCGCCGAAGAAAATTTGACTTTTCAATTTTATTGAATCGTATGATCACCGATATGCTTCCGACGTCAATATCATCTGCGCGGGAACGCCATGGCAGCAATTTCAATCGTATCACTTGGTAACTTATACTCCCACCTACGGTATGTTTACAGCAGAACTTAACGACGAAGAAATGATCACGTTAATACGTTTGATATCTGCGCTGCGTCAAACTTGGTTCTTCCTCACTAAAGCAAGGGGGTGTCGGGATCAAAATTTCCCACTTGGTTGATCCGGCCAAAGGCCGAAAAAATGAGTTCAGACCATGCCCTGATTTGGGCGATAAATTTAGGATGTCTGCTAGCATTCCTGGTGATATACGTTTAGATACATGGTTGATTTAGGTGCTTGTACGGGTCAAGGTCGATGATAGAGCGTGGTAGTCGACGCGCCGACGCGCCACACCGCCGTTCCATGTTGAGAGCCTTAATTTCCAATCTTGTCCGAGTCTGAGCAGCACATTGCGCTACACATCTTGTAATTTGCCCAGTGCGGTGGAAAACATGGAGAGACATATCGGATCTACCGCGTGCATGGAGCAAAAAGTGAAGGGGTGGTTGGATGGAGGTAGGCGAAAAACTACGTGCTCGTACAAAACTGGAAGTTGCGGTATAAATTATTTCACGCGCTGTACCTGTACGATCGAGAAGGAAGGATCATTGGGCAATTAGTATACGTACACAATGACGAGAACATGGAGCGCGTAAATATTAATGCCACCCCATACATTTGAGATTAGCTCTCATATTAATAATCAGCCTCACTCCCATTTCGCCTCAACCCGGGCAAAGCAAAACGATGGAAACCTGCTTACCTTATTCTCATTGAACCGGCAGAACGACCCAAACGCAAGAGAACCGGGTACGAGGTTAACTCTCTCTGAGGAACTGTCTTTGTGGTCAAAGATGCCCGCCATTCCGACACTGCTGTGAAGTGTAACCACAGAGGATGTGAGACGGAATATGTGAGCTTTGAAGGTGGCTTCTAACTTTCTGTGGTAGCATTGATCTTGTGCGGATACCCCGAAATTGGGTCCGCGAGGCCTGCCTGTCGTCGTCGAAACAGAAAGCAGTCACGTCGATGATGTCATCATTACTAGTAGGTTTTTTTTTTTTTTTTTTTTTTTTTTTTTTTTTTTTTTCGGGCCCACCCCCTTGCATTCAAGTGCATGGTATGCGGCATCGCGGCAAACTTGAAGTCGCGCCAGACCCATCGAGCAAAATGCAAGTTCTCAGGAATTATACAGCGTGATGAGTGATGTGGGACGAAGATAGCGCTACGGTGTTTTCTATTCTGTTTCGGAGCATGCGAACAATCTATGTTGTAATCAAACACAAGATTTACACTCCGAGATCGGTTGCAGGCCACGAGGATGTTGCAAACTGCTTCAACTGATTGCAAAGTCGCACTTGTGGTCATATGTTGGCAGACAAGTTTGCGATATTAGTATATAATGATAGCGCTGTGTACGTTCCTATTCCTTCGGAATGTAATCGAAACAATAGAAGTATTACACGGCGGGAACCTTTGTAATGGACGAGGATCATAAATAATTTTGTCGGATGGGTGTACGATGGCCGAAAATGTCGATTTATACAAAATACCCCACGGATTTCCAGTACTTAACCCAGCGTTCCGCATCATCTTTCTGAAGACTTTCCAAGTGACCAAATGATGGACTAAGGGCTTGACTCTTTGCAGTGGAGAAACGAGTGATTGTACCAGTTTCGTCCTCGATCGGTCTGGCGTACTCTGCGCCCGCAATCGCCTTGAAAAAATTCTCCAACTTGATGGCAGGCTATCCATATACCGTATGTTAGCATATTCAAACACCAGCAACACCGCGTTCCATACCATTGCTTTCAAAATTTCATCCGTGGGGGCGACCGCATGCATTTCCACTCGGTGGGCCCATTCACTGAAAGGAATCTCACGAAGCCGCTCCTTCGTGACATCTTGGTTCAACAATGCCCCGTTAATGAATTGAACGACGTCATTCCAAGGAATGGGGTGTGGATGGACCATATTGATAGTTGTAGGTGGCTCTCGCTTCAAGAAGATGATATCCCTTATGGTTCGTGCAACGATGTTCATGGGAAGCCAAGAAACGACCTATCGACGAAGAGTTGTAAGCATTTGAACAAGTCATTGAGAATCGTTCACTCACTCCAGGAGACGACGGGAGCACCCCGAGATGGATGCTACTCTTCACCATGATCGGAAGCCAGTCAGTCGTAGCCCAGGCCCCGTTCGGATATCCACCACTGAGCTGCCCAATTCTCAACGAGCAGAACTGGAGACCACTCTCGACGAGAATCTAGGAGATATTAAGCTCCTAATTTTGTAGATATACCTTTGTGAACGTACCCTTTCAGATACATATTTGCTTGCTCCATAACCGGGCCCAACTGCTACACTTGGGTCGTCGAAGGATTCCTCCGGGAACGGTCCCTTAGATCGCGGCCAGGACTGGGCAGAACCGACCGAAGACGTAAAGATGAATCGTAATGAGGTATTATGGAATGCGGTCAGCGCCAAGTCGATGAGGTTCCGTGTACCTCGTACGTTCGATTGGAACGAGGATAATCCCAAGTTGAAATCAAGTCTCCAGGCATTGTGAATAATCACGTTGACCGAATTTCGTAACTAAATGTCGAGATAAGTACTTCACACCGAGATAAGAATACAAGCGATCTCTTACTTCTTCATAGAGGGCTGGATCTAATCCAAAATAGTCCTGAGCAGCGTCCCCCTCCAGATATATGAGTTTCCCGAGATTCAAGAGACCAAGGTCCAAGTCGTGGCTGTTGAACATCTTCTCCTGTCTCGTCATAGAGGAAGTCGACGAACGTCGGTTCAAGACGTAAATCTTTGCTACAATCCGGTTCTGAAGTAGCTCAGAAAGTGTATGCGCTCCCAGATTGCCTGTAGAGCCCGTAAGCAGTACTACAGTCGGCCCTTGGAGCTGTGTATGGGCCTTTGGAGGAGCCGGAAGATCGGTGCTGAACTTGGTGATCATGTCCTGGATCTCCTTGCGGGCGTCAGCAAGGCTGCTTTCCTTACCCTCATCGGACAAGAGGGACAGAAGATGCTGAGCAAGAGCATCGACGGTCGGGTGCGCATATATCTGGCTATCTGTAATCTCTTCCGCTGCCTTTTTGAACCGTGGTTCATTGACCTGGCGGAATGCAGACGCGATCCGCTGTCGGACGAAAGCGACACCAAGACTATCCATTCCTTGTTCGAAAAGGTCGGCCGTGATGTCGTACTTCGTCTCGGGGTAAATATCTTCAAGTTGCTGTTCGATCCACGATGTGAGAGCAACCTTGTCCCATGAATTAGGGATGTTGACTTTTACTGTCCCATGTGCCACATTCCCAATGTCGTTGTACCTATGGCGAGATGGTCAGCATACCGAGACATAAGCGCTACGCAGAACCTACAAGGCGTTGATTTCGTCATTAAACAACTGGAGTGTCGCCTTCCTCAATACTGTCCCTTTACCAGCTCTGGGTAACGACTTGTCGGGCGGGGCAAAGATGATCATATCCTTGTAGATCCTGCTGAATGCAGGTGCTATGTGATTAGCGCTCTCGATAGTTGGCCTGACGAATTGATGAGATATACGAGTTATTGCAATGGATCTCGAAAGGCGCACCATAGCTCGGCTTTCATGTTATTAACCGCCGAATCATCCTTGGGGTCCACTTGATATGAGGATTTGAGCTCAATAAGAGCACCGACCAGGTTCTGACCACGGCCAAATAGCACCACGGCGTCGACCCTGTATTACCACATTGTGTGTTTGCCGCAAATTTATCTAGTGAATGACCATACCTTAAGTCACCAACAATAATGTTCTCCATCGGCGCTGGTACGGTCTTCTCTCCACTAGAATGGATAATAACATCATCGACACGGCCGACACTGGTAATAGAAGGCTCAGAGGAGAACTGGACGGATACAAGGTTGGAATTACATCTTGTAGAGGCCTTTCCTCGTTGGGTGCTCTTCGAATAGATCCGAGGTAGAATAACCTTCATCGTCTGGCATGTTGAAGATAGCGGGTTCATGAATATCACTTTTCTGAAAGGGGTTCAGAATACATCATCTGATGTCAGACAACTACTTACCAGCACTTGCGCCTCGTACGTCCGACTACCATGACGTACCAAACGAATCGTGGCACGAGGGTCGAACGTCATGTACTCCCAGTCTTTGTCATACGCTGGACGTGGATCCCAAGTGGTAGCAGCGCCGAACTCTGTACCACCGTATGCATTTTGTACATTGACTCCACTGTTGATGAGTGTGTCCCCCAGTTTCGTTGCGAGGATGCCACCTCCGTAAAACTACATGCCGTAAGATGAATGGTCTGATGTAGAATCAGATTCACGTACAACTTGATCGAGACGTTGCAGTTGTTCCATGGCGGCAGGGTCTTGTGACCACGCTTGCAGAAATGTGGGAACAATGATCATTTGCTTGGAATTCGTGCGCGTCGTATGATCAAGTACGTTGTCCGGGCTGGGAAGCATAGGTAATTGACCAGATCGAAACACCGAGGGTGGGAAGATCGCAATGGTTGCTCCGCTGAAGATCGGGACCATAAACTGAATAATTACGCCTAGGACGTGAAAGGCCGGAAGGGGCATGGCTGAAACGACACTTGTCCTTTTGAACACTCGGACGACAGCTGATGAACTCTTAGAGAATGATATCATCACGGAGTGGAAGTATACTCACACGTGTTGGACCAAAGGCGCATTATCTTATGCGACCAAGGAATTGGTTTGGGAAAACCAGTGCTACCCGAGGAGTGGAGATATGCACAGGGTACATTCTCATCTGGGCGGGATTTCAACCGAGGGTAACGAACTTCCTCCTCTTGCGAATCATGAGAGTCGGGGTCAAGTTGGGGGTAAAGCTGGAGCAGTGTTGGCGATTCGTTAATCTGGACGGTGAAACTCGGGTCAGACGTAGAGATGTGAGCGACGAGCGCGTCCAGCAATGGTTGTAAGGTGTGTTTTGTCGTTAGAATCTTATGACAGTTTGTTTTCTGCAGGAGGTTGAGGACCGCTGCTGCTGAATTACGTGGAGAGATCGGGAAGGGCTACGAGATTAGATAGATAGATGAGATGCGGGTATACGAGGCATGAGAGATGAAACCTACAACGAGTCCTGCGAGCATTGTACCTGCTAAAATTGGATGATACGTAGCCGTATCAGAATTGGAAATTATTGCGACCACTTCACCCTGGGGGGCTGTGAGGTCTGGCCGGATGAGATACGCAGCACGATGGGATGCGTTAGCAAATTGAGCGTGGGTGATGAATGCGATGCCTCCAGGGGCATTCTCATCGGCATAGGTGAAGAAATGATGATTCGGATCGTGAGTGGCATTGAAGTCAATGGCTTCATAAATGTAGCGTAGCTCTGTAGTAGGCACGTGGGAGTCTGACATGGTGCCCTTTGAGAGGGAGTCGAGACAGCACCTCCTACCTAGTATGAGCGATTATAACAGAGTAGGGAAGTTTGCTGATTCACCATGGCTTAATGATGCATCCACGGCCATAATGGGCTTGAGGCGGCGTCCGGAAGGGGTCGAACGTTGTTGTGCCATGCGCCAGAATCAAGATGCATACTGTCCCTGTAGGAGGCCAGTGTGACGCATAAAGGAGCCGCCGATTTGCGTGATGCGGAACAGATTAAAATAACCCTACTTGATTTACTAATGGTCCATTTACCAAGTCGTGGGATTCTAGTTTGAATAGTCAATCAGCCTTTGCTTAGTACTTTTACCTCGGACAGACGTCGGTCTTAGTAGCATCGGCCTTCATTGCTGTTGCTAACCTAATCACTCCCAACAGCTATTTTCTTCCATACATGTGGTGACAGTCTCAGCACACGTGCGATTCCCGAATCGCCCAAACCTATACATAGGCTGTAACCATGATCATGATCGTCTCCATCAAGTAGATTAGGATGTAGGCATGCCTGCAAATCATAGTCTAGACTGCCCATGTCATGGTCGAGCAAGAGCGCCGGAAATGAACTTTTGCAGCTGATTTCGATAGTATGGTAGGCAAGTTTCTTCGTCAAATGGTTTCCAGGACAGCGGCATCTATCCCCTTCCGTCCAGGTGCTTGCTTACCCTACGAGTATATCTGTGTATTGCTTGGGTTTAGCTCCGCTCAGCTCAGATAGAGTTACCTCCTCGCTAACTTATCTCTATGGGTCAGTGTAACAAGTCAAATAAGGTCTGACGTCACTGCGGAGTTTGGAACTACACTTTGGCGATCTCCGGTCCATCTTCTCCGTTCGACCCACAATGAAAAACCCAAGGAAGGGAGCCCAGAACGTTCTTGAGGTCGAAGATGACGAAGCCAGGCAGGAAAGGATATGTGAGTTTCTCTGACATTCCACCCGCTGACCATTATGTCATCCTTACTTGTCGTTTAGCTTCATTACTTCAACAACTGAACGCGTCCACAAGTCAGCGCTCGTCTACTACACCGGCACTCAAGTTCGATTTCGGAGACCGGACAACATTTCCCGTTCCACCACCGACCGAGTGTGAGCTCCCAATCTTCTGCTTTCTACACCCGCAATGGCTTAATGGACGACAGTACTCTCACGAATTGAAGCATTTCTACCCGAGTTAGCTGCTTCAAATGCTGAATTGGAGCGTCGAGTAGCCGTGGATCCTTCGAGCGTCGATATCGAACATATTGACGATGGAACTGAACGGTATATCGAGATGGTCAGTACCTCCTCGGTAATTGTTTTAACCTTCATGAACGTCAAATCTTCCAAGAATCTTGGATTGGGCGTTTTTGAGAATCGATCTAAACGACAGCGAGCCGATAAAGAAACGAGCGATGACTCTACTCCGACCTCAACCTCGGAATCGAGTGGATCCGATTCGTCTTCAAGTGAGAGCGAAGAAGAAGACGAAACTAACTCAAGTGATGACTCGGAGTCTGGGTCAGGAAGTGACATGGATGCTGCGCCATCTCGGCCCATCAAGCCTTTACCGAAACGCAAGTCGGGTCCCCCTCGACCCTCTATAGTCGTTCTCGACGAAAATACTTCAAAATCGACATGAAGATCTGGGTTTTGTATCGTCGCATGGCTGAAACAATGCTGGGGTATCATTATGTATGAAAAAATCCAATCTTGACATATCCAGAGTTCTGCATCACTACCACCAATCACGCGCGACCTGCCTCCTTTCCATCCTCTACTTCCTCTGTATCCCTTTCACGATCTTCAGATTTCATTGCCAGAGCTGTCCAATCACCTAAACCAAGAATCGACGGCAACTCCTGCCATGCGTCCTGCCGTGCTTGTTCAAACACAGCAGTGGCCCTTGTCAAGCACGTCTCGCATACACTATTTTCAAACGTTTCCCACCAGTCTTCATCGTCATCGAATAGAAGAGCATCGTTCGGAGCCCTATCGCATAAGGCATGCAACCTCCCCCACGCGCACGGGTCGTCGGCCTGGGAATTAGTGGCTTTCGATTGACGCCCAGTACTGCGAGATCTCCTTGCTGTATTTGGACAACCTATAACCTGTTCCTCCCGACAAAACTCATAGAGGTCAATCTGCTTTTCCACCAGTTTGGAGTGTGCAATCAAGCACCTTCTCATGTCCTCGAATGTTAAACGAGCGACACCACCCTCGTACTTCACTCCATCCAATAGTTCTTCCACAGTGTGGGTTGTACAACAGTAGTAGAGAGTCGGTAGCAGGATCGGTGGTATCAGGAATGGATTCCGTTTATGGTGCTCCTCTTGTTCACTGGCTTGTCGCCTCCATGAGGCGTCTCTGGCAAGCAAATTGAATAAGCCGCCTGGTACCGAGGGAAGAGTACGGGTTTCATCTCGCTTCATGAAATCGTCCAAGGTCGGTGGATAGGTCAATTGGATGTGGCGTATGGCTGCCTCACGGAGTTCGCGTGCGCCGTGTTTGGTTCCGAGGTCCAAGACCGCACAGAGATTGTTATAGTCTACTTTATCGTTAAAGATACTGCAATGGATGTCAACTTCCTATCGGGCCCACCAAAATTTATCGTCATCTTACTCGGGTTTAACCAAGGCCCATAAGAAGTGTTGTAAATCCTCTGGGGTCTCATCCTCTACGAGATATACTCGTACACCATCGATTTCGAGTGACGTTCCATGAGATTCTTCTGCCGTCCGTGGCAGCTCCAAACCAGCGACTAGTGTCATGGAAGATGTGTCAGATACGCCTGCTGAACCTGCCTCCTTGTCCTTTCCCGTGAAGAACTTCTTCAATTTATCCCTCCTCTTCTCCTTCTCCTTCTGCTTCTTTTTCTTCGCATCGCCACCGCTAGCACCCGGAGGGTCGCTATCGATGCTAGCTGATCGACCGGCGTTCGAATGAGATGTCCCTTCCTCTGTTGAGCAGTACGTTGCTACAAACAATGGGACGCGATCCTGTAGAAATCTTCGATAGACTTTGAATAGGTAGTCGCCGCAGAGCAGACCAACAGCTCCTTCACCATCCCATAACTTTTCGTCGATTCGCAGGTCTACAGTTTGTAAAGAGGCTTGTCGTGCTGGATCGTCGACCCTCGCGACTGAAGAATTGCGTTGGGACATCGTTCAAATTCGGCGTTGGAGAGTGGTGGTAGAAGTACAAGCAACAAGAAAAAAACGTTTGGGCGCCTGCCTTTACAATAGAGCCGAAAGACTGCGTGATAGATGCGCAGAAGCAGTGCTGGTGGCTGCGATTCTTTGTGGGGACATGACGATCCTTCGTTTATATATGGTCATCCTTGCAATTGTTCACCCAGGTGCGGTGGAGATGATGTTCCTCGTGGCGATGATTATCGACGCACGCACCGCTTCCTCGCACTGCTCTTCATTGTGGATAAACACATGTCCGCACGTCCAACGATGCATGCGTATGACGCAAGGCTGAACAGTCTTGGCTCACCAGTTGGTTTCGTCAATGCAGGAAAAATGTTTGAGTGGGCCCACCGCGGATTGAACGCGGGACCTTTAGAATACGTTTTGTAAGCAACTTCAGTCTACTGCTCTCCCAACTGAGCTATGGACCCCACAACGGCCTTGTGTCGACGCCGAGCCATCTCATCGTATACATGTTAGCAGAACAGTGCATGTATATATATATATATATACTACAATGTAGTTGTGCCCGTGCTCACTGCTCTCCCTGCCCCACTGTAGTTAACTAGTTGCAGTGGAGAATAGATTAATCTCCATGTAGCCCCTGTATGCCCTAAAAAACGCATCCCACTCCTGGCCTGGTCCGAGAACTACTATCCAGACAACCGTCCACAGAATATTGACAACTTCGCAGAATAACCCTTCCCGATTCATCGTCGCGAAACCCAAATGCAAGAGTGACGGTAATTATCAAGCATGAAATGTGCCATGTGATGAGATAAAGGCCGTAGAACAGCGCCGACCTCCAGCTGGGTTTGCTGCATGGGGTGCCGCTATGGCATGGCTGATCCTCGGAGCAGTTGTTCTGTATCGATCGAACAAACCCATTGAGTTTGATGAGTGATTATCAAGTTGGAAGGTCTAGACGCATGCAGGCAAACTACCAAAACCTCTTAGACGGCGGTGTCCAAGACTTTAAACAGCTGCTATGCTATCCTAAAACCAAAAGACGGATTCACGACGGCGGGTCAACAGCTGTGGCTCTCAACAGGAACACGAGCCAGACTGCCTCACAAGAAATGCGAGTTGAAGTATCACAAGGAACTTTGAAGGACATAAAATTTGATCAACTTCAACTTTACTGCAACTGGTTCCGCGTGCTGGATCTCCTATCTCTTGTTCATTCTGTCTGATCGTACGTAAGAAGACCGCAAGTTATGGCCGGACCGAAATATATGCGAAATCCTTGGCATGCACCATGGTCCAATACCAAAGTAGAAAGGGGCTACCCAACGATTCGGTCAGATACGACCGATAGTTTTCCTGCCTGGACTGAGCCACTCAGGCTGCTTCTTGAATCCTCCGATTTCAATATCATCTCTGCATATCAATCTGATAAATCGCCAGTGATGATAAATAGGATAGAGAAGGCCCTTTCAGAGTAGAGTCGAGCAAAGAAGGAGAAATTAAAACTAACGCCGCACTGAGACTCCAGATAGGAAGTGTTCTCGAGGATGCCCCATTAAGTTCGATTTCTTCGAACCCATCTGGCTTTCCAGAGAGCTCGGGTCCTCGGGTTGATAACCTCCAGAGATTGACCTGCTGAGCGCTCGGCTGCCCGGCTATACCCTCAAAGCAAAATAATCAGAAGGGGGTACTTGATAGATTTGTCCTAGATGTGATTTCCCGGGGGGTGGTATCGTGGGGCTGCTTACATGCCGACGCAATGACCCATAATTAATGAAAGTTGCATACACTGGGAATCTCCTCCGACTGCGGCGTTCGTTCTATTCGCGTATCTCGAGGGCAGCTTCTGTCAGGCAGACGATGTTGGGAGTCGACCGGTTGACGAAGAAATATTCCCACGATTATTGTGCTCGATGGCAATATTCGGTAATTCGAAGGCGCACCATCAAGTCTTCTTGATCTATCCGGGATATCCCATGATACGCTTCACCAAAAATTCTCTTCGTTGATAGTGACGAAAGGAGAATCGCATCACAACTTTAGTAGCTCTTCTTCATCTATGGTATTCTCACCAGTTCCACGACAGTCTCCATCTTGGTAATTAACCTTTGGTGGCCCACCTTCAGTCAGCAGGAGCGCATATTAAACGGATGACTTGTTTGACCCGGGTTACTTGCGAGTTCATTCCATGCGACCAAGAGGGGAAATCCAAATACCGATCAAAAATCTTTCAGGTGACCTCTACTGGGACGAAATTGGTGTCATTTCTCCAGTCGGTCAGGCAGTACGGCTGTTGTTGCCCACGATAGGTACCAGTTGGCAGGTGGTCACCGGAAACAATACCGGTGACACTGGCAGATATTATGGCTCAGGCAGGCACTGGTCTTCGTCCATTCAAAATGACATTGACTTGATCCGACATTTACACTTCAATAATCCTACAAGCTAACGCTTTCCTACGGTTGGCTTGGCGCATATCATGCAGCGTGCGTGCGGGTAGAATTCGGTGTGGGGATACCCATACATTTGGTCTCGGAATAGTTTCTTCTCTTCGCTTTGTTGTCCAAAATCCTACAGGACCGACGTCAAGCGGTGGACAACCTAGTTTCCCCGCATATAATACGGGTTCCCCGTTAACTCGCCAACCCCCAAACTTTTTCTCGATTTCAAAATGAAGTTCAATAGCGCGATCGTGCTCCTGCTTGCCTCGGCAACAAGACTCAATGCACACGCAACCTTCCAGGACCACTGCGTCGATGGTGTTGACCAAGGTGCAAGTTGCGTTCGTTTACCTCAGAGCCACTCACCTGTAACTAGCGTCACCAGTCCTGTACGTTTACTTTGTCCTTTTTGTTGATTCGAACATCAACGTTGAGCTATGATTTAACATTTAGGATATTGCTTGCAATGCTAACGCTCGCGCAAGCTCTGGACACTGCACTGTGGGCTGGTAAGCAGTACCATAAGCTTGGGGTGTCCTACGCTATGTCCAGATCTAGCCGGTACAACTGTTAGCGTGGAAATGCATCAATAACCTGGGGACCGTAACTGCAACACCGAGGCTATTGGTGGAAACCACGATGGCCCAGTCATATCTACACATGAGTTTCTGCAATAATGAATTTTGCATATAGCTACTTATAAAATTATGGAACAGGGCTCGTGTCAATGATGCAACCACGCTGTTGGCTCCCAAGCTAACTGGTTCAAGATCGGTCAAGCTGGTCTCGTTTGAACTGGTCTGTTTTATTTACCGCAACACCATGATTGAAAAAATGCCAATGATTCATAGACTACTGGGTAACTGACGTCCTCAACGCCAACTGCGGCAAGATGGATGTTACTATCCCTGCTGATATTGCCCCTGGTGACTACCTCCTCAGTGCCGAAGTCATCGCTGTGCAGGTAGCCAGCAGCGCTGGAGGAGCTCAAGTGCGTATATCGATACTAGTTCTGCAAATTATTGCTGAGATAGTATTGGGATAGTTCGACATTTCCTGCTTCCAACTCAGCGTCACTGGAAGCGGCAACGCTGGACCTGCGATCGTCCATCTCCCTGGTGCTTATTCTGCCACGTGAGTCCTTGAGGGTATATTAGAAAGACCGCCTGCTCATCCAGTTACAGCGACCCCGGTATCCTCTTCAACCTTTGCACCAATTACACATCCTACACTGGTTAGAAACACTCGCTTATTAGATGAAAATATCAGCTCGTTACTATTACAGCCCCTGGATCTGTTGTCTATGGCGGTAGGGGCAGCCCTGCTGATCCTCCTCCCCCAGACCCAACAACAGCCACAACCACAAGTACTACTTCGTCTGGCCCACAACAGACACCATGGGGTCAGTGTGGTGGAAATGGCTGGACTGGTCCAACTTCCTGCCAACCTCCTGCCACTTGCACGTTCGTCAACGACGTAAGGAATCTGTCTATTCTCTGTTAGACGATACCTTAACAGTGGTACTCTTAATGCATACCTTAAGGCATCACTGCATTTACTAAGTCTTTCGAGAAAACCGCTTACAGTGTATCCTTCTCGATTCGCAATACAATTCATTTTAGAGCAAAAAAGAAGTTTGGAGTGGAAAATTCCTAGGGCATTGTAATGCGCGATAATACTGATCTTATAAAACTAGCACGGTGTAGTACAGCCTACAACGCCTATTGGTGACTCATCTTGAATGTGTAACCTGTATGGCTGTAAATCGATTACGCAGTGTCATGAACATGTCATTGCGATCAGAGTATACTGTGTCGAAATCATCACAAATCGCAGCTGAAGTTTAAAATATAGAATTCAGGTGTCTCTGTATCCTCCAACGATCCCTGTTTGAAGTTGGCTTGGCTTTAAACTTCGGAACTACCTAATATCCTAGCCATTCCGTAGTTTTGCATGAATTTGGACAGCATCCTTGATAAGATGCATTGAACGCCCTGGGTATTACCGAGTATCTCCAAGGCGCTGCTCTAGTCAATAAATTAGCGAAGATACAGCGTGAAAATTCCCTCGTTACACCGGGAGATGCAAAACTTGATAACTACAGCCTCGACAAGACGCACTCACCGGAAATAGACGGTCGCCGGTTGACCAATATTTGGTGTTGTTGTCCAACACCGGGCTATACAGTACCAGCAGCCACCAATCTCCGCTACTCACCACGCCTTATGGCGCCCAAGGCCCCATCTATACATCGTCAAACGCATCTCCGTCATCATGTCTGCCGACCTTGAGTGGCTCCTCATCCGTGTTCGTCGATTTCGTCGATATCCCGCACACAATGAACTGATAATAGCCTCAGAAACACAACTGCTTCACCGTGAAGCAATTACCCGAGGGACCCATTTTCAGCAGGGAACCCGTAAGTTCGTCTTTCCCGTTTTGTGGCCCTCTCGACATACTTAAAAGCTTTGAATGTCCGTATAGGGTAACCTCCGGAACTTGCACTCCCACAAGTACTCCGGGCTGGCCAACCGAAAGGTAGGCGATACACGATTGAGATAATAGGATTGGAAGGTTGATCGTGGACCCTCTAGACCATTGATGTCGCAGATTCACCATCTGGAATCCAAATTACCACTCGCAAGGTCAAGGCATCAACACATGACCATGCTTCAGCACGAGTAGTCTCCAACATCCGCCCTCGTTCCGGTCCCAGACGTGCCCTAGGCGCTGCAGCTGGACTTGCCAAGCGTGGTTACCGACCTGACCTCCGCACGGTATGTAGATTTGAGTATTTAACCTGTTCTTCATCCCCCCTTCTTCTTGTTTTCTTCTTTTGTTACCGACTGGTTGGACGCACTCGCGTTAGAACCCACTGGATTACCTCTATGGTTTATGAAGGCTGGGCGTGGACATGTTTGCAATATCAACCCCATCCATTAAGAGACGATCAGCTCTGGTGGATATCTCGTCATGTCGCTATCGGTACCCGTTCGTTGCACACCGCGGTGGAACCGACTCTTTGACGATAACAATCCTTTATGCTTCCTTAATCCCATTTTTCTTCAATAGTTGTGAACATATGCTGACATTATCTCCTAATAGGCAACTCTTGCTCGTGTTTCTGCATTGCTGGCCACACAAAAGGAGCCTAAGGCTGCTCCTCCCAAGAAAGTTCGGGGAAAGAAGGCATCACAATAAATCATTGTCTGAAGGGCTCCTTCGTCTAGCTTTTTCTTTGTTCCATCATGTCCATTGCGTAGTCAAGCCCGAATTATGCATATAGGTCCTCAGTGTATCCGGTAGAGTGCATTGCAAAAACCAAGTCGCTAAAGCCAATGAGATATTACACCCTATTTTACATTTGACAGAATACAATCCTCAAGTGGGGCGAACGTGACCACCCAAAGACCAACTATCCTACATCGTTTGTCGTCGGAGTTTGTCCCGGAACACTGAAAGAAAGCAGTTCAGAGTGCAAGGCCTTTCCCGGCAGGTTGAGCGATTCTGCCAGCTGCACCGAATGACTTTGAGCCCAACTGAGCATCTCTCGTTGGGCGTGTAGATTCAAATTTACGATGTGAGAGTTCTTTGAGCTTTTTCTCGTTATCAAGTTGCGTGTGTTTCTTGTCTTTCTTCAGTGGAGTTTCATCTTCGTGTTGGGTGTTGTGTCGATCTTCGGTGTCATCAAATTGGCCTTCAGCTGGTGCTGCTGGTCTTGGATAATCGTCGGAAATATCGGCTTGGGTTGTTTGGTCGGTCGGTGAGGAGGGTTCTTTCGAGGTGTCACTGCATATGTTAGGAGTGATTGTCGTCGGTTGATAAGGAAAGTGAATGAATGATGGCGTTTTCGACTTACGAAGTTGGACGACCTTTAGTGTGCTTTGCGGTCACAGAAAGACGCCTTCCGCCTACTTTGACTGTCGTAGGGTAGCTGTTTGGTTAATGATAGCATGGTGGAGCGGGCGGTTGCTGGCTTTACCTGCGGGTGGGTGTTGGACTGAGACGCTGTCCATTTCGGATTCGAGTTTGGTAATGCTAGTGTGGTTGGTGCTCTGGTATTCGAGGAAGAGCGAAGGAAGGGAGGTCAGAGAAGGCTACGTGAACAACAGAGGTGAAGCGGATGAGCGGGATGATCCTAAATCCTGGTATAATATTGCTATTATTGGATCCGGGGATGTGGGGTGGGAGGGAATTACGATATTTGTACCCGGGTCTCGTGTGATCATGATTCTGGGACGTAAACTATCATACTCTTATGTACCTCGTTGCGAGGAATTGGCAGTATTCATATATTATATCCCCAACGATCCGCTGCCTTCCAAGTCGAACTTCGGGAGGCTATACATGTGAACAACATTAAAACCGAGGACTATTATATTCTTACTCAGCTGCGAGTGGCTGGAGATTCTCGGGCAGTGCCATATATCTCCCTACGTAGATGTCGTGCTTCACTAGCTTCACTTGCGGGTGCAAGCCTGAATGTGATCGCGTGATCACTGATGGTAGCACGGGGTGTTAGTAATAGGAAGCCTCCCAGGGAGGTCAACGTCCTACTGGTCTTATCAAGTGTGACTCATGCCTACTCGCAAGGGATAGAGGGCACAGGATACATTGGGGAGTTTGTTGCACAGAGGAGGTTCAGTGCGGACGTCAGGCGGACTCAGGCACATCCGAGTCTTCCTTACCATTAGTGCCCGAATTGACGGTGTACGTGTATATCTCCAAGAGGACGAGACCCTGCGGAATTTGCGATACTTCCTTTTTAATTCATTAAACGCAGATTTTCGGTGCTCCCAATATACAGCTGACACTCAAACATCTCATTGCAACACCTCCGAGAAAATGGACAATAACTAGACTCTCGATAGTAGTATACTGTCCTCCATGGTACGGAAAGCAGTGGCTAGGTACAGAAGATAGAATTGGAACCCTCAGCTTGTAGGTGATAAGACGGGAAGTGTTGCGTTGTCTCTAAAGTCGAATTTAGTCCAGGTCGATTTGGGAAGAATTGTCTCATGGATGTGTTCAGTCGTTGCAGTAGTGACATCTAAGACGACGAAGCTACTGTTAGCGGGTGAAATATCACGTATTGTTTCCTACCCAGCTTTGCAATTCTCAGCTTCAAGCAAGTCTATGTTCCTTCGTCGTGTTTTGAGGAACTACTAGGAATATAAAATCATGGTCGAATTGATTTTTATATCCCGGAGAAACAGTGGGGAATTGAGCTGCATGCCATCAGTAGTATTGGGGAACGACCGGGCGACTATCCTTTTCGATTTATTCTGGTCGTGCATATACTCTGTGGGTCCAAGACGGCATGTTGAAGGATCATGATATCCTGGATCTTCGAACTTCGATGCCAGAGATGTGTGACGCAGGTATGTCGCTTTTCGTACCTTTCAACGCGCAGTAAAGGGAATGAATTGACAGGTATGGGTAACGTTTATTCGCCCTATGACGCCAAGTTTATTGTGTGCAGTTGCGCGCTGGGCGCCATTCATCCGGGAACTAAATATATATAGAGCTCTTCCAGAGTTGTTTGACCATGTTGGACAATTCGTTGGCGTAGTATTGCCGATTTTCTATATGAATGTATTGTTCCGGCTGGCTGTTGTGCTTGTGTAGGTCTTCCAAAAAATAATACTGTAGCACTATCATTCTCGCTTACACAAGGAATCCTCTAGTGCCTGGGTGTTATATTATAACGTGATGATTCTTGAGCAACGAATATATATCAAAACTGTGGTCAGAAATATGGTCAGTGAATTACCTGTCTTGACCAATCTTAATCAAATTTCGTTTGGAGGCGCCAGCTTGTACAACTGATTCTATCACACATTGCAAGGGTGTAAACTTTAATTTCTGGAGTACGTATAGAGTGATTTACATTGTCTCCTGGAATTGCATCTTAGAAGTCAAGAAATAAACTCTACGACGTCCATTTTCCCTAGTTCTTCTATCTCGATTTTATCCTGTTCCTGACGCTCGCTGAACCAAATCTTCACCTTCTTCATTACATTGAAGCAAGATATCACCATGGCCTCCAACAGACCCTTTGTCTTCAGTGGATCTATGGATATAAAGAGTCATTTCCTCTAAGTGTGCCAAAATATTCGAATCCTTATTTGAATGCCATGTCAATTCGCGGAGGACGTCATCCTTGATGTTGCATTTAAGGCTCAGTTCCTTCAAGCTAGCTAAGGGAGACGACGAGAGTTTGAATGACCCCAGATCTTGTTCAAGTAGCCAGTCATCGAATACAAATGTACGCAATTTGCAATTCGATTCTTGCAGGAACCATTGTATAGAGCCGAAAAGTTCTTCCTCTATCTTTGCCCAGGCATGAAGTGCGAAGGTCTCCAAAGCGGTAACACGCAGGACCGGCAGTAATTGATGAATATCATCGCCAGGGCGCACATATAGAGACAAGCGCTTGAGGCAGGGGAGAGTGATTGGCAATTTCGGACGTAGCATAAGTGTTGGGACCGCCGCTTTGATCTCGATCTCTTCTAACTTCTTGCATTGGGCGAGGATACTCCATAGATTTTGACACGGTGTTTTTCTTGGTACTCCTAGAGCAGTGAGGTTATCCCACCGAAGGAAATCATGCACCATGGCGGCAGGATCGGTTAACCATATTTTGCGGAGTTGAGGTGCTAAGGCAAAGAATTCCTGTAAGTGTTGTCGAAACGCGGGGTCCAGTGGCATTCGCGTCGAAGTCCGGAAACGTTCCAACATGCTTGGTAGTTCACTGAGATTTGATGGTTCAACTAGTTTAGACCAGCCATTATTAGGATATCGATTGAAGTAGACGATGCGCCACCGATGGAGATGCGTAAGAAGTAATGGCAGTGCCTCCGGTCCCACTCCCGCCTCCATCGTAGATGAATTGATGTGCAGATCAATGGGGCATGCGCCGCTGCGAGCGATCCACAAGTTGATTAGTGGCAAACTGTGTTTTCTGAAGTGCTGAATCTTCAACGTATTCCAGAACTGTGGCGACCCCCGAATGACTTCCCGTCAATGGTGGCATACGCCAGCTAATGTGTTCCTTTCGCGATGGTCGCCTGCGGAAGGTTGCTCTGCCAACCCAAGGAATTTATCGAAAATAAGATAAAGCAGCTCAACTGATGCGAGAGCGCCTACGAGTCGAGTTCCCGCTGAGTTTATAAACGGATATCAACAACGGCAGTTGACTGCTATTCAACGAATAACATACTACTTTGCGCAGCTAGCAGCGTAATTTTTTCTGAACGACATTTCACTTCTTCCGATGCCGCAGGTCTGAGAGAATTTTTCCAAAATTCTGCTTCGCGTGATGTCTCTACTACTGAGCCAGAAGATTGGTTGACAGTATGAGAGGAGTGCTGCGAATTGTCTTCAGGAACTGGTGCAGAGCCGAGCATGGTGTAGTTAAGGATGGGTGATCGCACCTCCCAGAGACGAAATTCGACTCTTTATATTATGGAGCACACAGCCTATGCGCCTACATCTCCTTGTAGGGTGAATGAAGCTAAAACGCTTCAAGCAAATTTGTGACGGATTAAAGCGCTATTAACGTGGAGGGCACTGTAAATCACCTGCTCCTCAAGAAATGCAGTGGATGTCCTCGTCAAAGCGATAATAAAGACTAATTCTGGTGTAATGTCATTGTCCTTGTTCTACTACGAGAACAAACTAGTCCTTGTTTGACTAGGCAACGAGGCCTATCGCGTCGTTGCGCCACATTGGGATGAGTTCAATAAATATATATAGTACGCACTGATGTTGACACTATTACTTGGGATGAAGCGCATAGCGATGCGCTGCAGGGAAGAGAACGAATAGCGTCTTGCGCCGCGAGGGCGGAAGAAGGAGAGGGATGCCAACGCCACCATGGCAACTCCCCGCCTCTGTGCGCAATATGCCTGCAACTCGCTCCTCTCACTCTCAGCCCCATGCCAAGCGTGAACTAACAGACTTTCCAGACACGCATGTCATGACCCGCATATACACAGTTTCTCTGCTTGTTTTGTGCATAGCCATTATTGTGAAACGCGAATTTAGAACAGCATCGAGGTCGATGGCCTTCCAAGGATGTTGACCGACCAGGATTGTGCCTGTTGATGAGCTTTGCCTTGGCTTCTTCGTGGACTTGACCTCGTCTGGGGTGTCTACTGAGGCCACTGTTTGCGCCTAGTTCACTCGAGATACAGTTTGGGTTTCATACTATATGTATACGTCAAGCCCTACATCAACTACCTACATTGCAGTAATCAGAACTTCCTACGACGTCAAAAAGATGGATTAAAGCTACTAAAATTAAGGATCTGACTATGTGCGTGTATGTGAGATACAGAGTCCGGGTCCGTATGGTTTTTGTGAATAGATGAGATGGTACATGATGTTTGATATATGGTGTTTGATATTGGCCTGAACTTGAACTTGTTGATATGGAATGGCGATATGTTGAAGTTTATCTCGTGATTGAAATGATATTGATGAACTTGATGTTATGTGATTATGCTTTGGAGAGAGAGAAAACCAGAAAACGTCAACGAGAAGCCGAGAAAGAGAATGGTCCCAGAAAGTTTGTCGAGTTGTGATTAGACGGAAGACAAGCGCTGCGGAATTAGATCGAAAAACGTATTTGAGAGTCGGCAGATTCAAGAAAAAAATCGTATTTCAGTCCGTGCGTCGCGTTACTTGTCGGCTGGTTCATCAGCAACCTTGGCCTCTTCCTCGTTGTCGCTGTCATCGTCATCGGAAGCTATGAGCCACGAAGGGCAAATCAGTAACGCGAAAGAGGGCAGGGAGGCGGAAGACACTGACCGGGGTCCTCCAACTCGTCGACCTTGGATTTCAACATGGCATGCTTTTCAAAGTCGGTGATCAATTTACGTGTGACTTCGTCATCTAAGGGTACGAAATACAAAGGAAGTTTGCCCTTATGGTCTTCCATCCTGGAAAATCGGAATGAATGAGTTGAGTATTCAGATTGAAGGACATGCACGTGATGACATATGATGGTGGTGATGGCGACAACGTGGACTGAGACATGTTCGTTAGAATCAACAGACATACCTCGTGCTTTCAGCAGCGCCGTTTGTCAATAACATTTCAACGATGAAACTCCGTTCCAGTGGTTCGCGGATCTTTACGGCGAGGTGTAATGGGGTGGACCCGTCGATGGCGTTTGGAGCGTTCACGTCGATTAGGAGCTCTTTCTTGAAGATTTGGTCAACGATGGATATGTTGTCCTTGAGGATACTTAGAAGGGCGAAACGCGTCAGTTTCGGCGAATGTGGATGCGGAACAGTCACAGTTGGATACGTACAGATGGTGAAGAACTGTCGATGGACAGTGCGGATCTGTCAGAAGGGTGTGCAACAGGGGGTCACATATGAATTCAGACCTGTGTTTCCATCCCTGTAACGTCCAAGAATGAGCTCCGTCGTCGTGATAGGTTGAACGTCAACATCGACTCACTCATCGGCAACATCCAGATCAAAAAATTCATTTCCGTCCAGAATCTCCAATACGAGCTTGTCATCACCAGCTCGAGCAGCTTTCAACAGAGGATCATTCATTTGCATGGCGTTGGGAAGGACAAGGTATCTGGGTGCTAAAAGCGGTGTCAGCTCCTCAGACCACTCTGTACGCTCATACGAACCATTGTCGGTGATAGTTGTCTTGGTCGTAATGGTTGTGGTGGTAATAACAGTTTCGACTTGTGTCTGAGACATGTTGTGTCAAGCAGTGGTAGCGGTTGATGGTGATCGCAGTAAGTTGTGGGAGAATTTGGAGTTGTGGGGTAATAAGGCGGGCAGATAGGGGTAACAGGGCTCTCCATCCCTATTTAAGGTCCTCCAGTGTCACCGCCACGCCACTCTCCGGGTTTGGTCCATGACTACGCGTCTTGGCCACATGTCTTTGCTTCTATCGCAGAAGGCCGTATTCAACATCACTTCAAGCCTGGAGGATTGAGAGAAACGCTGATTCCATCAGAAGAATGGCGTTTTGAGTTGATAAACTGTGCATCAACACGCACAATACAGGCGTACGTGTACATGTACTGGTGCTTTGCCATCAAAGAATTGACCCCCAGAACATCTCAGCTCATCTGTGCGCATGTTAATCACCAGGACGACTGCTGCGTAATCCGCAGGTGCTGTGCGCTGCATGTGCGGTGAGAATTGCCACGGATCGCAACGTCGTGGACAGACATATTTGGTATTTACAATTATCTTATCGCCTGGCACAAAGACGATATCTAACACATCCTACAGCTCCTTCCAGATTGTGACAGGTTGCCACCCGTGTCAGCTATGCCGCCATATCGGCTACTGAGAGGAAATTTGGGAGTAGAATTCTTGCAGATGCAGCCAAATTCACTGACTCGGACCTCAGCCACGCCTCAACTGCACTCGCGCCGAACCCACCAACACACAAGGCACTCATATATTCTCAGAGGGACTGTTGTCCTTCCTGTCGCCGATTATTCACGCGATGAAGTCGAAATTATTTGCACCTTGTCATGTCTGCGTCCATGGAGGGTTATCCTGTCCAACCGGATTCCATCCGCCTGGTCTTCGATACAATTCTAAGTTCCTGCTACTATAAGACTCTTTCGCTTGGTCGCTACCTGTCCACTCGACCTGTCCATCCGGATCAAACGTCAAGCCACAACCCCTGTATCTTCCTGACAATTTGTTTACCTTTTCACCCACAGGTGGCGGACCTTGGACATTCACGCAAAAACACTCTCTAGATCCGAACTGTTCTCATCACTTCCAATTCTTTGACTTCTAGCCAGTGCATCTATCTATATTCCACCTGCAGCACGGCATGCGTATGAGCGTGTCTGGGAAATGGTAAGTGGTTCAGTGGAGCTTCGACGGGTGGCACTTTGGCACTGGATGCCGGAACATTTACCCTGGTCGCAACTTGTAGAAGTCACGATATCGACCGCTGAAGGAGATTACCCTTATGCCCTTGATCTCAAACCTACCAGAACTCATACATATGACCTCCCTCATCATCACTACTGATTCGGGTATTGACATAAGACCTGATCACTCACACGCTCATTTACCATCGCTTCGTACTTCTGACCTCGAGCCGGAAACACTGCTAGACCTCATGATTGCTTAACATGTTTTTGGCACTTTCGCCTTTCCCGCTTTATCTCCGCTTTCTATCATTGACCACATACATCTATTACAGCATTAACATCACACATCTTAACAGCGACTCGGATAATAATACAATTTATTGCACATCCCTTGTTTCTCGTCGATCTCATCAGTGACATGTTCATGACAGTCTTATACAACGTATTGGGCCCGTAGGCAAGAAACAAAATGCACAGAGCCTGAACGTTATCGTGACAAGGAATTTAAGGTGCTGGTCAGTACGTTAGACACGCTTACAACGAGAACAACTCCGTGTGCAATCCAACACTTCCCAGTTCACGCCCTCTCGTCATGATCAACCTTGCCACGGCATTTGAGGCTTCCCCTGTCAAGCTTCCCGGGCCACTAGCAACCACAGCAAGTCCTCCTCCTAAACCAACCCATCGTGACTTGATATTGGAACTCCCAATCTCTGACTCGGTATCAAATCCAGAGTCATTGGACCTTGCCGCCTTGAGTGGATAGGATAAAGGTGTAGGACTGGTCTGGGTCGAAACAGAGGCAGAATTATTGCCTGTTGGAGGTGGGGTTGTGAATGTCTGCAAGAGAGTGTGAATGGTGGGCCGTTGAACCACGACGTCGAGGTTCGGTATTAAGGGCACCGCCTCGGGAGTACAGAGGCAGGTGACATAAACTGTGATATAGAGGTCCAGGGAGGAACCGGCAGCCATAGTCGCAATTTGCATCAGCATAGGCGTAAACCATTCGATTGACCCAAAAGACCGCACACACCAAGCGAAATGGATTCGCTTCGTGCGCTCGCCATTGGGCCGGTTTTGCTTGACGCATCTTCCAACGATATCATCTAGTAAGCCGATACTAAAGGTTGCTCCACTTCCGCCCGCGAACAGGAGCGCGGATTCGTAACTGCCTAAATCGATGCTGCATCCTCCGTAAGGTCCATCAATCATGATACTGACGGGCACTTCGATGGTGCTTTCAGTGACTTTCTCGTCGTTAAGCAGAAGGTACTCTGCAATCTTGCCACGCTCCGCGGTCGCGAAGGTATTGAGTGCCCTGCTCCAGTCACCAACTGAACGCGCACCAAGGTAAATCCCAGGGGAAGAAAGACAGGATATAGACGGAGGGGCAGAAATAATGGTCAGCGGATGAGCTTCAAGTACCCGCCCGCCAAAAAAGATTCGAACTCGCAAATGCTGGCCAGCTATCCAGCCTGCGTCACAGTAGGGTATGCGAATCTAAACCATCAAGATGATCAGTAAGTTCCCAATGGGTAACTAGGAGCGGATGATAACGGACCCGCGTTAGCTGTGCTCCAACAGGGGTTAGATATGCGTCCTTGACCCGCACTCGGATCAGGCGAAGCAAGAAATCCAAGCCGTAAAGAGCCAGCGGCGGGAAGATCCAGGGTGATGCATAGGGTGTATGGTTACATATAGTTATGAAGAAGGCGACAAAGGTTAAGGTACTGATGACGATTAGCTAGAGCGCACCGATAGGGCGTAGAGGGCTTACTGGAGGAAAAAGAAAACCTCATAGAAGAACTTCCTGACGGGCTTCAAGGTGGTGAGCACGATTATGCATAGCAAACCAAATGAAGCAACGCCGGAAGTCTCTTTCTGTGGGCCTAGGATTGGTAAGTTCCATGTCAGATGGTTTTGAATCCATAATGATCCGTGTATCCCTGCCGCCAGGAAAATGATCCGGCCTGACCACCTATGGATGAAATTTAACTTTTCATAGCCATTTCCAGGACCTAGCAAAATAGACAAGGCAGAATTTTTCGTCGCGAATAGGAAAACCACTGGTAACTGCGAAATGGCGATGAAACCTAAGAAAAGGAAACTGTCAATCACCGTGCATCGATCAATTCCAACAAGAAACACTGAGTACCTGCACGGTTGGAATTGATCTGCAATGGCGCATTTACAACTATACAGATGAGTATCGTTACAATGTACGCAACGATAAGGAATGCTGGGGTGATTATATGGTGAGCTTGAGGGTGAACAAGAGTGAACAGCTAGCCTACCTTGGCCAGCATTTAGGTTGATGCCTGGTGGTGACCAGTATACAACGCTTGACAGTGAGCGCAGCACCCAAAAATTCATTCCCCTGTGGCTAGCTCGCCTCTCTACGTTGCCGTAGATGTGAGGAGTGGAGCTGGCACTTTCTCCGCTGGGGTTCCAAGACTCGTATATGCCGAAGAGATCTATTAAGGTTCTCCTGGTGCGTATGGCATGCACAACTTTAGGCATAGAGTAGACAATTGCAGCACCAAGAACGGAAACCCATATAATGGTGAATTTGATCTGCCATTTCGGGTCCTCGACGTAAGTACTACAGAAAATCAATCGTCAATGGAAAAGCATAACCCAATGACGATCTACACACTTGTACAGTTGAAATTCGGCTGGGATCACAGGAGGTGTTCCGGTGTCAGCCATAGCCTGTGAGCTTGAAGTAATCTGAGAGACGAGGCACTCTAGATGACTAGTAGGAAAGGGCTACTTGGGGCGATAATGCAGCGGAGAAATAGGATGGGGGGAGTAGAGTAGATGTCTCCTCTTCCGCCACCGTGACAACTCCGTGACTCGCATCAAAGAAAAAAAATTTGTCTCTAGCCGAAGTGTACCCACATTTACCTGCGTGCATTATTGTTACACCGGAGGCAATGCACGTAATCCTGAAATATCCACCCTGCGATACACCAACAACCAACATGACTCGTATTCGTCAGCTAATGTACACTGCCTGCAGTCATATATCTCCCAAATAACAACTCTCCCACGCCCTCTCCGACGACGATAGCGAAAATGAATCCCAAACTGAAAGTCCTGGACCAAAATGTCAGCACATATCCTCGCAACGAATATTGATGCTTACATGGCTGCCAACATGAACAAGTAAGACAGAGAGAGTTGAATCATATGCAGCATCGCTCGGGGTATATCATGAGAAGGGGTGAAAGGGGGGAGCCTTATCCAAGACCGAAATGAGGGCGTAGCCCGTGAGGCCTTGCTGCCCTTGCTCGTAACTGCTGCATTAAGTCGATTGGTCATGATAAGTTGTGCCCTGCGATAATATTGAATTTTCCGAATGACCCGGGAATGACTTCTACTGACCGTCCGGACCACGATCGCTCCGACATCGCTCTGATGCTGGCGACCCAACGCTCCCCAATTGCGAGCAAGAACAACCCAATGCAAGTCCCCACCATAGCGCCGTTGCTTTTGGGAACCCAAGCTTGGAACCACAGTGCATCGCCGGCAGTGAAATGGAAATAATTTACCATCCTAGAGGCAGGGACTGCCATGCCAACATCCATGCCTTCCATTCCATCCATTGAATCCTAAGCACGAGCGAAAGCGAGTATAATCAAAGTTAAGTAGGACTTGTTGCGGGTATGCAAGAGTTTAGAGCGGGAGGGCCAACAGCGCTTCGCCAAGCTGTCAAGCCAATTTAAGAGCGTGAGAAATTTGACCAGCACCAAATAAGATCCGTGTTGAGATTAGTGATTTTCACATATACTCAGTCAGCCCTTGCAAAATTTGACTGGCTATCACTGATATTCCAGAGTACCAGCTCTCCAGAGCGCAGTTCAACAGTAACAAGGCAAGGGTCAGTGCAGCTCTTGTCCGCTTATTTAGAGTTGACATGAAGGTTGCGTTCCCGAGTCAAAGCCGCGCTGAAGCATGTGAATCCTTGTTCCCGTGGTCTGATGGTGATCCGAGAAAGCCCGCGTCGAGATCGTTACCGGCTTGGCCCGGAGAGAAGGCTAAACAGCTAAGCAGGGTATGAATGAGTAATCAAGTGGTGTCGTCGCCCAGTGAGAGTCGTGCCATAAACGATCCAGTGGCGCTCTACGCCGTTGAACAGAGTCCAGCTTCATGAGTGCGACTCCCACCTTCCTCTGTTCAATAATGAAGATCATTGGGCATTCAATAAACGTAGACGATGATGGAAATCCTTGATAGGTGAGCCAGCCGACGAGAAGATAGAAGCTCTTTGGGAGAAATTAAACAGATTTTGTCGGTACTGGATGCTTGCAGACAGCTATTGTGCGAGATAAAGTTGAGGGGTGGGTTCCGAGTGCAGTAGCGTAGAGCAAGAAGTGAATCTGGGGGAAGGAAAGAAACGAAGCGGGTTGTTTGGCTGAGGTGAGGCTTTTCTGCGCTATGTGGCGTGGGAGTATGAGCCTTTTGTTTGATTGGTTGATGCTGGTCTCGTGATCTATTGTAAGATTCTCACAAGTGAACTTGAATCCCGCCGCATAGTGAGCTTGTGTGCACAGAAGACGGGAACTGTCACGTTTGTGTCCTACTAGCTGTTCAAGCCAATAGCAGTGCATACGTAATTGGCGCGGCACCCCGTCTTCTCCCGTCCTTCACATGAGCATCACTCAGGATGAGGACCCCGTCAATAGAATCAAGACCGGGCATGGTCGAATTTCTCTCGTATCTCATGGGTCGCGGGCCGTGTTTGCAGAGCTATCATCTGCTTATCCTCTAAAACTTCTCTCTTCACGATTGATGGCTGATCAAGTGGCACTGGCGTACCTTTTGACGTATGGTGGTGGTCTTGTAGGTGGCGACCAAATTAACTTGGAGATCGAGGTCGATGTCGGATCTATGCTCGTCTTATTATCTCAGGTAATTATTCAAGTCATATGGGTTTTACACTGTTAGTTATATCTGCCAGGGTTCAACTAAAGTGTTTCAAAGACGCTCAGGGTTTCGTCAAGCCTCTGCCCATGATTATACAGAACTTGTGGTTACCACTCGTCAGATTATGAAAGCCTTCATTGAAGGGGTGCTATTCCTTCTTCCCGAACCCGTCACATGTTTTCGTTCAGCTTCATACGACCAAGTGCAACATTTTCATCTATCTAGAGGTGCATCAACAGCTATACTGGATTGGGTTACCTCCGGCAGACGAAGTCTCGGCGAGGAGTGGGCTTTTTCCCGTTACTACAGTGAAAATGAGGTCTGGGTCGATGGGAAGAGGGTGATTAAAGACGTGATGCTGTTGGAGACCGAAGATGTTAATCCTACGCTTCCCTCCAGGTCACTACACGACAAGTTGTCCCCATATAATTGCTACGCTACCCTCATTTTGCTTGGCCCGCTGCTGCAGCCTACCATCGAATTTATCAAACACAACTATGCTCAGATAACCGTCTTCAAAGACGGTATCCCACAAGACGTTATATGGTCATCAAGTCATGTTAATAACGGAGCAGCCGTAATTAGGGTTGCTGGAAAAGAGACGGAGATGGTGAAGAAATGGTTGAAGTACATCCTCAGTCCCGCTGAGGCTGTCATTGGTGGAGAAGCTTTCCAAAAGGCATTCTTTTGATGCACACGGATGACTTCTTTCGTCATTGGCTCTCGATATTAGTACTATGACACTAGTACTTTGGCGATATGGTTGCTCCGTCTTAATTATACCTCCGGCCTCAGTCAGACGCTTGTCACTCCGTTGATATATCACGTTTCGACAATTTCCGATGTTATTTGCTGAGCGACGTCCACAACGGGCACTGCTTGATTGCAGTCAATTGCAAATTTTGACCAGCGGATGAAGTGTTATGTTAGTGTGACTTAAACTCGTCTTATTACCACCGGTTGACTTCCTGAGCCGAAGCCCTCGTATCAGTTCTAGGGTCCGGCGAGTGATTGGTTGTGAATCTCTCGCATTTTTATTGCATATCTTTAGCCACGACTTGCTAGATTCTTGTGCCGGCTCAATCACATGAACACGATGCCGCCGAACTTCTTCCAGGGGGACGATACAAGTACAGAAAGAGGCGCGGCAATACAAATACACGAAAAAGAGAGATGAGGGCGAGTAGACAAAAACTGGGGAAGTGACTAGAGAGACCGAGAGGATGAGGATCAAGGCCGAATATCAAATGATTAATTGTACATACAGGGAGCGTCGAACTGGTGAGGATGAGAACACGACGCTCCCCACTAAGCTACTGATAAAGCTCTGAGAACGAGACAGGAGAAGAAGATGACGCATGTTTCATGGAAAAAAGGAGAGAATAATCGAAAGGCCGACGACCGAGATCGAGGTGATATCACCTCTTTTTCCACACGCTCTCAGACTAAGAGGAGAGCGGTGGGTGAACTAGAGCGTGCGTGTGCGCGGTTGATAGGACTTGAGTAAAGAAGAGTTTTAAATTCGGATCACTAAATTTCTGGGGACCAATTTGTGAGCCACAGTCGTATGAGAGGGATACTGGCCCGTTGATACAGATTGGTCAAGGTCGTCTGTGATGGGGACCATGTAGAATATGGGAGCAGTTCCCATTCAAACGAAACCAGGGAATACATTGGTTCGTATGGCTTGTTGTCCTACCAGCTCATGCAATCTGTTATTCTCACGAAATGCAGCAATCGCGTCTGCGATGAGCTGGGACTCCCCTTAGTTGCTAGATATTTTTTGTAAAATTGTTGAGCATTGCGATTCCTCCATAATTTGCGATATACCTTGACCCTTTGCACAAAATGGAGATGCTTACCGTTATCAGTAATACAGGGGTCCGTGTAGAATTAACGCGCATACCATGCATCACGAAACCGAATTTCCCTCATCCATGTATCACAGTGTTATGACCATCATAGCACATCAGATAGAGGATCCACCTGGTGAATTCATTGAGTGCGGCTAGTATGTTCATAGGTATCTTGTCGACGGTGCATTTTAAATACGTGAATAAGAGAAAATTGGAATGCCTTATTGGTCCAGGAGGAATCTCTCGCAACTCGTATATATTAATGTTCATATCCTACAAATAGCCTAAAGGATTCAAGACATTGCAGTAACAATGCGACGGTTATCCAACGATTGCATTCCGTCCGTTAAAAACTGTTCCATATCCGGAACGGGAGGAATTAATTTGTGAACCATGGTTTTCTTGAGGGGATACTGGCCAGCCGTAATTGATTGGATGAAGTCTGTAGTGAGAGGGATCTTATAAAATATAGGAGCAGTTCTAATCCAAATGATTCCAGCAAGTTCGTGTGCCTGTATGGCTGACAGTCCTGCTGACGTGCAGAGCTCGCTGTTTTGATGAAACGCTGCAATCGTGTCTGCGACAAGCCGAGGCTCTGGATCGATGCCGCGCCTTTTGGAGTTAATTGAGATTCGTGGTTATTCCTTTGATCAGGGTATAACATATTTTGACACTGTATACAGGAAAGATATGCTCGTCGCCATTCAGATCACAATTCACATGCATCTGGCCTAGTATCAACGCACAAATCGCATATTACGAAATCTAAATCCATCGATGTACAAAAACGGACGAATCCCGTGAAATCTGGGAATGATTGGACATCAAAGACCTACTCACCTTCGACATCGTGCTCCTGGGAGGACTTCGACCATAATTCAAGAGGAAGGGTGGCTGTAGAATAACTGTTCCGTAGAGTGGCATTCCAACGGTGAATATGCGCAAGTATTGATTTTCGCGTTATTTAGGTGTAAACTGACTTCAAATTGGTGCTGCTAAAGTTTGGTCAGCGGAGATTTGAGTGACAGGGGGGCGGTGTTCAGGGTCCTACCACAACTCCCAAATTTGAATTATCAAGAGCAGCTTCCTCCGCCATTATTTCCGTACTATCAGCCCGCTCTGGCGCTCTGCGCCTTTCTTTACGCACTTTCACGACCTTTGCTTCAAATTTGGAACCAGAAAATCGCAACTTAGATCAAGTTATTGTTATGACTGCATCGATGTCAGCAGCGTCAACTTCAAAAGACGTGGTGGATGACGTACCGCTAAACGTACCAAGGAAATTGGGAGGATATGACTTTTATAGAGAGGTGCTTAGAAGTCCAAAGTATATCGTTGCACCGATGGTGGATCAGAGTGAATTGGTATGCGTATTGTCCACTTTGAGATGGCGGGACTCGTTGGAGCTGACAGAACTGAAAATTTTCACCAACAGGCTTGGAGAAGGCTTTCAAGACGATATGGGGCCCAAGTAAGTGAGGTAAATTTTATTTATCAAATTGGCATCCACTCAACCTCCGTCTAGCTAATTTATTCGCCTATGATCAATGCCAAAGTACGTCGGCTCCTACAACCTCCAAACGCCGAGACGTATCTTCTAATATACAACCTATATTCCAGATGTTTATGGACCCAATACATCAACAATACCGAGACTCAAATTTTGACCTACCCAACGGCGAGGAAGGCCATCCGGCTACCGACCGACCGCTCATAGTGCAATTTTGCGCGAACAATGCTGAACAACTACTCAAATCCGCAAAAATTGTTGAAAAGCATTGCGATGCTATTGATATCAACCTAGGGTGTCCGCAGGATATTGCACGGAAGGGGAGATATGGATCGTTTCTGCAGGATGAATGGGAATTAATTTATGAATTGAGTGAGTCATATCGCTTGCCCTATGAGCAGCGCCGTAACCTATTTTTTCCTCGCCCTGTCCTAGTTAATACCCTGCACAAGAACTTGTCAATACCAGTCACAGCCAAGTTCCGGGTGTTTCCAACGATTGAGAGAACAGTAGAATACGCAAAAATGCTCGAACGAGCTGGTGCACAAATCCTCACATGCCATGGTCGCATACGTGAACAGCGAGGTGTTAATACTGTGAGTCTCCTTTATCCCGTGTCCTATCCCACCTCTCCTACTTCACCTGAGCAGTAGTCTAACGACCTGCATCGACAGGGTCTGGCTGACTGGGCTAAAATTCGAGCTGTCAAACAAGCGGTCTCCGTTCCTGTCTTTGCGAACGGAAACATCTTATTCCAGGAAGATATCGACGCCTGTCTCAGGATAACCGGGTGTGACGGGGTCATGAGCGCTGAGGCGCAACTCTACAACGCCGCCTTATTTGCAAGACCTTCTCACCCGTATAGGTTGCCCCTGCCACCTGTAGCAGCATCACTGCAACGATTCTCGCCTGAGTTAGATAACGAATGGCCTGAAGAAATAATCCAAACGAAACATAGAGACGTGGCCACAACGTCTACAGAAACCGAAGAAGAGGCGATAGACTGGGACTCTGACGAGGCTATCCTCGTTCGGCATCCGCCTCACGGGGATTTAGCATTGGAATACCTCGATGTAGTCAAATCGATAAAAACCCATTCAACGGTCAGCGGTATCAAAGGTCACCTCTTCAAAATTATGCGCCCCGCGCTGAATAAAGAGATCGATCTGAGAGAAAGGTTAGGTAGGATTAAGATTCACCCCAAGAAGGTCAAGGAGGGAATTGAGGAGTACGAACAACTTTGTTTGGAGATGAAGCGGAGAATGGATGTAAGCGGTTTCCTTCATTCTTACTTGTTTGGAATGTGTGAGTAACCTTGCTGATATCTGTGCCTGTAGCGCGACATGGAAGCTGCAAAAGGAACACCGCTAAAAGAGCTCATAACTATCGACCAAGATTCAGGTCTCAAATACCTACCTCATTGGTTGGCGCAACCATACTTCCGACCACCACCAAAATCTGCGAACTCGGCGTCATTAGGAAAGGTACCGCAGAAAAGGATGAGCTCATACCTGAGCAAAGGGAACGAGTGGAACGATCAAGGTGAAGGCGAGTTAAAGGCGGAGCAGAATAAGAGACCAAAGTTCGTTGCCGTATCGTGATAGATGTGGTTTCTGGTTCTTCGTTTCTTGCGGATGATATAACTATTGGTATCTATAATCTATATTCCACCTGAGGCCCTACGATAATGAAACCAGTGTGTGGCATATCAGTGTATGCCCGGTTTTGACAACCCTGACTACCAACACTCGGAGCAGCCTTCAGTGATTCCATGATCACGTGCGGCGGATGGGAGCAAGCCAACTTAGTTGGTGTTCTATCCACAATGTTCAAGTGGTGAAACGAACAGGTCTGCGTAATTTGGAGTTACTAGTCTGCATATCTTACTCACTTGCATCGTAGAATCGCATGTAGAGCGAGACTTTTGGCAGAAGATTATTGACTGTGACCCCGTCCAAGCCATTCTCAAAGGTACGGGCGCACAAAAATTCACTCATCCATGCACTTCCGGAAGAGCTTCTAGTCGACATTTTCTTCCAAGTTATCTGAGAACATATGGATTCGACTTATCTACACCATCGCGCCCTGATGAAACGCGATCGGCACGCCATGATTATTCACTGAGATTCGAAGCATTGTCAAGTGAGTAAAAGATGCGTGAGGGGGAGTCAACAGTAATGAAAGCACTTCAGGACATGCGTTAGGATTTATAAGAAATTGCATACTCCGCTATCTATCGGCGCGTTGACTAAGGGGATTGGTAACTCCTTTGTGGAAACGAAGTTCAGGCCCCGCAAGTTAAACACAACTCGATCAACCTGATACCTGAGATACGCAATGGAAGGAGTAGTCCCATTGTAGACCAGGCTGTTGGCATGCCATTGAGGTAATGTACTTCCACCTTCGACAAACAAGGACTTGTACTCCAAAACACAATCATCCAGTTCCCCTCCCTTCTCACTCTCAGTTTGATTGGTCACCGTCTAACACCGATACTGGACTATGTTGTGGCACCTCTTCTACAAGGCCTGCTCGTCTATATCGGGTCGCCCCTTCCACTAAACGCAATAACACACATGCTGGAACGCTAAAAGTGTCACTTGGCTGCAATGCATTTGCAGGGTGTGTGTCTAGACGAGCGGGAGATACTTGCATTCTTGCAGCAGTTGAAGGCTTACAGAAGCTCGTCATACGATGTGGCATTCTGTCTGACGAATTAGCACGCCTGTTTACACTTACTCAGGATGCCCCCAACACATCAACGATGATTAGCCTAGCATATTTCCCTCACTTCAATCTTTCTTGGGAGATCAAGATATTGGACTAACGGATGGAAGGACGAGACGTGGATTGGGATATATCAGATGTGTATCACATATCGTAGCATGCAATAGCCTTCCAAATTAATTATCCAGCGAATATAACCATACATCAAACGTCTTGAGGTATAGTTTATTCACCATTTGTATCAGCAAAACTACTCATAGTATAATCTCAACTTCATGACCGAGTAGGGCAATATCTGATGAGGGCAAGAATGGTTGGAATGCTTTGGATCTCAGCTGCACCGCGATGGAATGTCAAATCATCAATAATCCACAGGTTGATCTGACAAATGGTCATCGGATAAAGTACATGGTAAGATACCTGTCGGGCGATCTAGCTCGTTCGGTCCGAATGCCCAAATAGAAGCCTACTTCTCCGACTCTATTTTTTTCATGCCAGAGGAATACGAAATCATGAATATCTTTGCCTACAAGTTGACCCCTGCCGAAATTATCCCTTCCCATTGAATCCATCTCCGTCGTCCCTTGCACAGAGGATCATACGCCACAAACACCAACACGCTGTACACAATTGACTTTTCAGGAAATCCTGGAAGGATGAACTTGCCACAAATAATCCAATAGCGGGCAAAACGTGAGCACCATGAGCAACGTTTCCCCGCTGTGCCTTACGAAGAACGCATGCAGAGACCGGATGCAATATCATGTGAACAGCCGCGAACACAAGGTTATCAAAGTATTTGAAAAAGCGACTGACGCTTATCTGACGCGTTTTTCACCTCATGGTCAAAAATCTACATCGTGTTGCCAAGGGTTGGTCATATGGTCTGTGACGATGTTTGGCATGAAGGAAAAGGAAATGAATGAGGGTGTGGATTGTTCTGATGTTCCTGGTCGAATGATCTACGTACCGAAAGCCCGTCCAGAAAGAGACGTCGAGCTTCTTTGCAGAGATTGCATCGTCATGGATGCGGGGAGGTGAGAGGGGGGGAAAGGGTCCTCCGTGCCTCAGCCATGGAGCGGGAGAACCTTGCAGGATGAGCATTCGTTGACATGCAATGCCGCTAAGCGGGGCCACAGAACACTCGCCATGGTTCAGATTTTGCCCGGAGGGACATCCCCCTATTTGACGCCTGCGGTCAGAACCAGATTAGCGACGTGTTGTCATTGGATCCATGGCAACATATTTTAGTGAAGAGGGGATTCATGAAGAATCCGAACCCGAACCAGGATCCTAAATTATGCTTTTGGCATAACATGATATGTCATTCTCAACGTCGGCGACTTTTCGGCGTCATGGGCTCAGTAGAGCTAACAAGGGACCAGATAACAGGTAACGTAGGCCTGAGAAATGAGAAGGATTGGAGGAATGGATGAGGGAGAGGACATGAACCACTACCGATCTCGCTAATTTTTATCAGAACCCCACAGATAGATGGCCTTCCATCTCCGGTGCCTTTGTTCGAGCCCAAAAACGGATGTGAGGAATGGAACGTCATATAAATGCGTTCTCAACGGAGCTTGGCCGCGGGTTCCGTTCCAAGTTAGATGGAGTTGAATTCTGTTCGTTCATGTACTCGGTATCCATCAAATGACATCACTCCATTCTATTCCCACCCTGCTTATTGTGTCCCTGTGAAAATATCTATCTGGGTGCTTGTCAGATTTTCCTTGAGGATTACTTGCTCCAGCGACCCAGAGCTAGTGAAAGAGAAGAGTTGTCGCGATCATATAGTGACCCAATGAAGATCGCACTGATTGTTCCCGAAATTGTGTGGGAGATGGGGATCGACGACTATCAAAGATAATCAACCCTTCCTCATTTTAATGTACAAGAACAGCTAGCGAGTTATGATGCTCACTAATTCCGGCCTTAGCGAAACAATGCGAACCTAACAGGCACAACATATACTCAGCGAAAAATTCGAATTGCGTCATTGTTCCCATGGTACGGGCGTCGGTACTTCAAATTTAAGCACCCCATGCCACGCCGACATTTTTTTCTCCTTTTATAGAGTATCTGCCCTAGGGGTGCCATTGTAACTGCCATCAGGTATACAATTTACCCAGGCGATATACATGTTGATCCCTTCTCCTGGTTCGCGGGTTGAGGATAAAATGAATTGAAATGATGGCACGACCTGCGCCCAGCGCGCTGATGACGACACTCGACAATCGGGTAACCTCATTGGAAGAATCCTGCACAAATCCCCACTACCCACAAGGCGGCTGCCATGATCCGGACCGTCGTAATTGCACAACGTAGACGCTGTGAAATACCCTGAAGTTTCGATCAGTGATTGTCGAGACTATTGTCCTTGACGTGTAGATGACGAACAAGCGATGATGCACGCTATCGTCATAGGTGAGCATAATCAGCAGCGTGTAGAGCATTTGCACTCCATGAGGATAAAATAGAGGGGCTTGCAGAACTTGTAGAGTGGATTTGAAGGTAACTTTATCCTCCTCTCACTATGTCAGATAGAGGTACGTTGATGGCCATGATGAGATGTGCCTAACCATCAAACAAGCTCACCTAGGTGATAGCGTTGATCCTCGCTGGCTTTAGTCGTGGTCCTTCGACCCTCTTGGGGTGATCAGCACTCGCTGTCAAGCGTTTATTTTATCTGTGTCGGTCTGAATGACCATATCGCGGATATGAAGGTAAATGATGGTACGCCATGCAAATGTTTCGCCTGCCCGCGTGTGGGTGTATTCACCGGACTTGGAAGGACATTCCTCTTCTAGATCTGGGATGTCTGTTGTCCCGTCTCGGGCATCCATTTCATCACCTTGTGAGGAAAGAAAATGACTTTCGTTGGAGAACTATGATCCCTGGTTCGTCCCACCAGGTCGAAATACACCTGGCTTGTAATCTCAGTTCGTCGGCACCGTTTCCATCTGGATAGCACTTGCGAGCTTATTATGATGGGTTTAGGTGAGTTCCCTCTTGTGAGCAGTTAGATCCCGAAGACCCGTTCCGGCGCCCTCGCCTCCGGGATCGCTTGCAGATGCCCATACTGTGGAGCTCGTTGGACCGGGTTCATTCTGGATCTAACCAGGAGTGGAACCGAGCTAACAATACCTGATACATATTTTCTTCCTCTATGAATCCCGATACTCACTTTACCTATCAATGCAAACTGCACAAGGTTCGCGCTTCTTAAGCTTGTACGTTTCGAACTAGGATAGCAAGTGGGGTAAACCTACATGCGACGTAGAATCGAGGAGAAACCCATTCATAAGGAGTATCAAAAGGGGACTAAGGCCAATTGTTCCCTATTTCCAGTCAAAGTGTGGCCTCACGCTGTATAACTCCCGAGAACCTGGATTTTGCTCGATGGGTCTGGCACGACTTCAAGTTTGCCGCAATGCCGCATCTATACCTTCAATGATGATGAACCAATTTTGGCACAGCACAAGTATCAAACGTACTATCATGATCATTTCTTCGTCTTCAATTTCTGCTGTAAACATACCGTAGGTAGCAACGGTGTCTAGTCTGAGTTACATCTCTGGAGCAGGAAGCTTGAGCCCGGCAAGGGTTGTTTGTCCTTATGTATAGTCATGGTCCCGTGATGTGACGGGCGCGTCATGTCCACAACTGTTCGATTTGCTCCCAGAACATCTTCAGGACCGCCTCCGACGACGTCGAGCACGCCGTTTCAACGTCGACACCCAAATTAACTGAAAACCTCAAATAACGGACTGAAACGACAGAAAAATCTCTTCCAGTCTACTTCAGTCTCCATTATCATTGGGATTTCTCATAACCTTAACCGGATACCCTTTGATTTGCCACATTACCGTCTCCCTGTCAATACCCATGGCACCCAAACGTACAACATTAATGGAAGAACTCAGCATGCGCCATCTGCCATCTGACCTCTCGGATACGGAGATTACATTTCAACTCCCTACATCTGTTTCTGGAGACAACCTACTTGCCGACGATACGGACTTCTTCCAGGATTTGAACGACACCTTCACGGTGGCAGGGACACCTGCTGCTCACATGCTCTCAAAGACCATTCATAGGACCATACCACCGGATGAAGTACCAATGGAAGCCGCTGAACCCTCAATTGCTCCTGTCGAGCCCACGCCAGGCCGCAAGAAGAAACGTACTACCGCAGCCGAACAACCGAATACAGCTGCTCTTCGAAGATCCCCCAGAAAACACAAAATATCACAGCAATCTCAACAACAAGAGTCGTTACTCTTAGATGAACTCCCCCCTTTCGCTACATCGCGACTTGCCGCTTCAGGCTCGGACAGTGGTCAATTACTTGATCACCTCCCCACATCATCATCTCCTAAAGCTAAAATGAACTCCCGCAAATCCAGCAAACTCAAGTCGGTTAGAACCAAGACCAAACTTGAACTCACCCAGCTTTTCATCGAAGAAGAATTGGGTCAACCCCCAGAACCAGATCGGGATATATTTCCTACTATCGATCTCCACTCTGTTGCCAACCTGAGCCCAAAGGGTGTGGAAATTGCAACCAATGTTATTCTGCACGAGAGTCCGGAAACGGACATGGGGCAGATACAGCATGTTTATCACAATCCGCCCGGCGGTCCTCAATCTCCATTACTGGCTGAACACGTTCCGCCTGCCTCACCACCTTCATCACCACTTAACTCGCCAAAAGTCACCGAAAAAGAAGCAAACAGACCTAGGGTCTCGGAAGCTGTGAGTTCAAAAGCTGTGCGTCCATAGTTCCATATTGCACTCGCGCTTTTGTACGCATCACATGGCTTCGTGAGGCACTCATATTTTGTTTGATAGGCCATCATTTCCGGGGAGCCAACATCATTTCAACTCAGCAGAGTTCCGGTCATTTCGCCGACCATTAAATCCCCCTCGCCACCACCCTCTAAAGTCACGCCTCCGACCATCGATGAAGCTGAGGAGGTCAATTCACCAATCACGCCTCATGTTCAACTCAACAATGACCTCATTGATGGCGAAGAGAATCCTGATCGCGCAATCGAGCCTCCTGCACAGGGCGTGGAGACAATGACTACGTATGTTCAATTTCATTCCTCGGGATGAATACTCGGGCTGATCTAATCGATGTCATTGTCTTCGGTGGATCTCGCATCGTGCTGCAGTCCCATACACGCTGATGAGCCTACGCCAGTTACCGAAGTTGAGGACATGAATGAAACACCCCGCCTAGAATCGCAAGAGCAGAAGGTGGCGTCTCCTGTTCTGGCAACTGGGATGGATACCGGTAGCGACGTAGCTCCAGTATCTCCAGTTGTCAATTTGCCCTCCCCCCCTTGGGCATCAGACTCCGGGAAACGTTCCTCTCCTATCTCATCAAAGGAGTCAAAGGGGCCCGAACGACGGGAGTCAAGAAAGAGGTCCGCTGTATCCGCATTGATCCCAGACACTAGCTCTCGTTCTAGAGCCAAGAAGGTTCGATGGGAGACCAATGTCGAACAAGTGCCAGTTTCCAGGAGCAGTCCGCCACCAATTACGGAATCGTCATCATCTGTACAAGCATCCAAGAAAGGTAAGGATCTTCAAGGGAAAGAAGGGAAACCAATTAAAACGACGCTTCATTCTCGAGCACGTGAAAGAATCGCGGCTCGGCGAGAACTTGCGGATTTGGCAACCACGCGTGCTGTCATGCAGCGACCAGCTGTGCCAGATGCATCCCAAAGTACTCAAGACTCGAAAAAGGCATCGGCGCCAACTACCGGCAAGGTGGAAGTGGAGGTTGGAACCAATGTTGTCCCAGAAGTCGAGCTATTGTCGACTGCACTGGAACTTACTGCTGCGAAAGAGGTTCCTGTGAAGATGGATGTTGACGAAGATCCAGCTGTACCAGACCCTGTCGAACCTTTGCAACCGCCGGCTCCAGCTCTACCTGACGTTCCTAGTGAACCCCAAGCTGCGACAGCGGCACCGATAATGCCACCAGCAGCCCAGCCTAAATCTACCAAAGTATCCGACCCTGTTCGAGTTCAGGTCCGCAAACCAGGCCGGGGAGGTTCTGTGGATCGGACCAAATCCAACCATCAGGTTGCTGATACTCGTCAAGTCGTAACTAAACCATCCGATTCTGGTTCAACTTTTATACGGGTCCATAGACGAACCAATTCCCAACCTGGGGTGCGTACCAAGACTCAAACCCAGACGCGCGTACGGATTCAGACTCAACCTGTTCTGGATCCGCCAGTCGAAGAAGATCATCATACCCATGCCAAGGAGGCCGACAACGTCATGAGGATGGAACTTGATGAAGATCCTCAACCAGGCGGTGAACAAGAACAAGCTTTCCAATCCAATCAAGAAACGCCTCAGTCTCGGACTGAACTTCGCGATCCCTCTGCTACTTGCGAGGTCCAAGCCTCCCAACTCGAGTCGGATTTTACTAGCACGAAGGAACGGGAAAGTGTTGCTCTGCATCCCATGCCGGGGGTCGAGGCTGCTCCGACCTCTACGCAGCCTGACTCACCTATTCAATACCTCAAGCTCGAGAATTCCCCTACCCCCACTATCATCGCTTCGGAACCTGAACTGGTGCAAAGCATGATGACGTCTGGGCCATCAGGTACTATCCCCGCATCGACCAATGTTCCAGGCTCGGACGTTCCCTCAGCGTCTACATCAGTCGAAGCACCTTCCAAAACTTCTAAAACTTTACTTCGTGGTCGTGTTCGAACTTCTCTTACCGCGAGGAAGGTGTCCTCGGGTGGAGCAGTTTCATCGACATTGACTGGTAGTGGCGCTGGACCGTCGCGGATCCAGAATAAAAGTACTCTCAGGGGGTTGTTTTCTGCATCTAGCATTACGAGAAAGAGGCGTGCCATGATCGGGTCTTCCCACAAGAATCTCGTCAATCGTAGTGCGTCCACAGGTGCTGGTCTCAAGAAGGGTACCATCGTGCGTAGGGTGAGTATTTCCTTCTCATTCTTGTCCAACTTTATTCTTTTGTATGCCGCTTTGTTCTTTCTTCCGTTGCATGGAAGGGTCGATAACGGAGCATTTCCATCAAGATTGTATGTGGACAACAACATTATCATTGTCTAAAATTGAGGTGGCTTCTGGTTCCCTTGCCATGATCAACGAAGCATAGGGATTGCATGGGTAGCCGTCTGAGGCGCCATTGCTTGTGTCATCTGTGCCTTTAACGGAGGGTTTCCACGTGCTATCATCTCCAAAGGAACGAGAATGGCCATGGCCTTCCTATCTGCACCCGATGCACGCATATATGCCGTGCCCACCCCTCCTCATGCCTTTTTTTTTTTGTCCTGACGCCCTATTCTCTCACGACGATGCCTGATTAACTTTCAACGGACATTAAACCACATTACATCACTTTTTCATTTCTACTATTCCTAAATCAATGATGAGCGTTGTCAAATGCTCGGGCGATCAGTTTTTTAAGCTACCGGCGTTTAACGTCTAACGCTTATATTCCATTTCACTTTTCGCTTCCTCGGCCTCTTCCTTGCGCTTTCCTTTGTTTTTATCTCATCACCTCTTTTTTTAGGTTGTAAGGGATCCTCAGAACGCAACCAAGCCGATGGAGTTTACTTTCAACACCGATATGAGACTGGCAGCACGTAAAGCGGAATCCCAATTGCAATCTGAGAATGGTGATCATGCCGACCCCAACCTACCTGCAAGGTCAATCACACACACCAATAATAAAGTGTCTTTAAACGCGTCATCGTCCAGCAGCAAGCACGATACCACACGACTTCAACAAGCTGCCACGAATACGAGTGCGAATATACATTCAGCATCAAAACAAGGAACGCTCGCGTCTTCGCAGCACAATAACCACAATTATGACGTACCCGATTTCAAAGCCATCCATGCGCAAAATGAGCAATTGCTTTCACTTCAGAAACGGAAATTGGGCATTGCCTCTGTTGTTCCGGAACCATTTGAGTTCCAGACGGAAATTAGAGCTAAAGAGAGGGAGAAGTTCGATGATATGATCAAGGAGAAAGAGAAAGAGACGGAAAGAATCGAGGAGGAACAGCGGAAGATACGGGAGGAGGAAGAAATTAAGGAAATTAAGGAGTTGAGAAAGAAAGCAGTACCCAAGGCGCATGAAGTGCCAGAGTGGTACCAGGAGAGAAAGAAGACCGTCGGGAAAGAAAACGAGAATGAGGAAATACTGTCGTGATGTTAAGTCCAATATTTTTGCTGACTCTAGGGCATAAGTCTTTCTCTCGCTCTATGCCGCTTGTACCATACCTATGCTTGCATGCTTCCTTTATAACCACTCTTTCTGAATGATCAAGATTCCGACGCATTTCGAATACAGCTGACAATCCAACCCATACGATCCTACTTAAGTGTGAAGTGTACAGAGTGCAAAGGTTCCGCATTCATAATAATATAAAGTAGTCTGTTGGTAATATATGCAAAATGCAACTACTGTACCCGATGCTCATCCTTCAGGGTGAGGGAACAGTTACTCCAATGAGTTACCTTCCTCGACATCATTGAGTTTCAGCTCCTCGATATCGATCACGCCTTCTTCAATGGAATCGCCCAAATCCATGCCAGACGTAGAGATTGAAAGATCATCGACATCGCGATAGCTCCGACCAAGAGCGGGTTTTAAGTATGTGTGGCCGCAAGGATAATGTTCTGCGGCACTTGGTGTCAGCCTAGGAGGTGTACGAGGCCCAATGGAATCCGTCGTCGCCAAAGAGGAATTACTGTCGTCCTCGGAATCGTCTGAGGGTGTAGTAGAGCGTGAGTCCTTAGACGCCTTCAGTTCGGTGACCAGAACTGCCGATTGAGGGTAGTCAGAATTGGATGGATCGCAACTGGTGTCCGAGGAGATGGCAGGATCGTGTTTTAAGGATTGGCTTTGCTCCGTGTCGCGTCCATGCACCCCTACGTCTTCGGTGGAGGAGTCGGAGAAAATCTGCACAAAGCGAGTTAAAGGCGTCTGAGAGGCACCGAGATGAAGATCGAGACATGGTTGAGGGTCAACACCGAATCCGTGAAGAGCGGGGATTGGTTGAATAGATGGTTCACTAGAGAGATACGCTGTCATCACTTGACCAACCTTCAGCGGATTGTCAGCGCGGTTGATAGTGCATATTTGAGTCCGCTACCCACAACGAAAGAGGTACAAGCAAAACTGGGGAAGTAGACCAACTTGGCGCGAACCATATCAAGCAAGTCATCGACATCCATGCCTGGTTGAGAAGGGTCTTTCGGGTCGCCAAAGAGCTTAACCAGAGTAAGCGCATTATCTAGGTCTTGGTCCCTGTCGTTGTCGTTGTGTGCGGGCAATTCGTAAAGTAATACCCCGCTCAATCCCGAATCTTCAAGCCGTACAAACCGCCGTAAACCGAGACCGATGTTGCTCGCCAAGTCAGAAAATACAGAAGTAACCAGGATACGTCGCCAGATGTCGCCAGGAGGATGGCGGGTTGTCCTTTCGTTTCGGAAGTTGGTCGGTATCCGGCGCGGGTTGTTCGCGTTCATTAATAGTGAGCTTAAAGTGGAGGACCATGAAGAAGACCTAGGGCACTGAAATACATCCATCTAGTGGAGCAATAGTATGTCGAAGTTGTAGTTCCAAGTGTTGTAGGAGCGTAAACAAGCCGGTTGGGACTTTGACACCATATTGTTTGCTTGCTTAAGTTTGGCAAGGCTCCTGAGATTGGCGCATGGGCGACCTATGCATTCCTCGACAGTCGAGAGTATTGACTTACCGAACCGCCGCGCTTTAAGTATATCTGAATTCCTGCATCGGAAGTATACTGCAAATTTTCTGTTATTTAGAGGTAGTTCCTCCTTTGGAATCTCTGGCTTAACCGCGGTGGACCAACTTGCCCGCTTACGCTAATTCTTCTGCAATGCGACGATGGCGACCACGTGAATAATCTCATGGACCTCTGTATCCTTCAAGCACATCTCTGTAAAAAGAAAGTATCACTTTCGAATTTACTGGTCGCGTTCCGCTCAAGGCGATGTGTAATCCCGACGTGGGTTCCGTGAAGACTCTCGAATCCATTCTCGGCTCAAAAGTGGTCAAAGAAGGCTCAAGTTCAGAAGTTGAAGGCTCTAGGCCCATCACAGTTTTTACGACGCCTCATATCCTTTGGCCCAGCACCATGGCGGCAGCTGACCACCATTGACACTCGCGACGTACGGGATAAAACGTGCACTATACGCAACCTCCTCCAACAATGCGATAATCTGGAGACTCTATAGGTTCGATCACTCAAGGGCACAGTAGCACCTCCTGTCGTACGCAAAACTTACACCCTCGAGGTGGATTACGGTTTCATATCAAACTGGCTCAGAACACCTATCCCGAACTCTTAACTCTATTTGTATTGGAGCCGTCAAATTCCGAGAATCCGCCATCATAGAAAGCTTTCTCTCAGCCACGAGACGGAAAGTAACGAACGCACTCCCCCTGTCTGTGCTCTGATTGCAATGCGTTATCTTCCTGGACGTGATCCACCTTGTAAGTCCCATATTAGCCTTGACCCGGGAAGAAAAATTAGGGTCCTTTCTTCAGCCATACCTCGACGGGCATAATTTGGACTTCCGCTATCAGAGGGACGAGATGATGCCTCAAGGAGGTCTAATTGGACATCCGTTGAATTGGGTGAGGATTGTACTCGATGGAGAGGAAGAAGGTTACGCACATGACAGTTGGTAACCTCACATCTCTCGGTTTAGACGTTACGTCTAAACTACGGTAACCCACCGTTCATGCGCAGACAAAAAGCAATAGGTGACTTTAGTGCAACTGGTTCCTACAATGCGTGCATCCTTCACCTTCAATGCACTTTGGAGTAAAAGGAGATTTGGCGAGTTGTGTGTTTGGTATCACCAGCAAGCATGAACACTAGATGGTCAGCATCGTCGTTGCATAACGATGGTCGCGTGTCTGGGTACGTGAGAGCTATATCGAGATCCCGATTTGAACGTTGAACACCGGTGTCTGAGCTTCTGTTGGATTTCGATATTTGTCGCCCGCGAATTACTTTTATATATGTAACCCCTATTCGTCGACTTGCTCTCCTTTCATGTGCAGGAATAGTATACAGTCCCTAACCCCTCCAACCTCTCGAGGCTCTGCCTTGCTGTACACATTATTGGATTACCCATACTAGGCGTGTCTCACTTTCTCCTTTGGTCGTATATTATGCCAACTACGACAACTTAGGTATCTCAGACAACACCATGTCGACCTCTGAAACGGCTATCCCACCGCTCATTCCGACTCCCACTGAGCCTGCATCAGTCGGGATAAGCGACGAAGAATGGGTTTCTGTCTACGTAGTCGTCGGATTCATTGGCGCCATTTTCGTCATACCTATGGTAGTCGGTGTTATTATATGGGCATACAATAGGAGACATCGCGCTCAAACTCCGCCTGATGCATATGGGACGGTAGCCATGGAACCTGATCTTGAGGTAAGCTCAGTGCATCAAGACGTTGACGCATCTAACAAAGTCCATGCCTGGTCTAGTCCGATAAATGTGCGACCCTCAACGAGATTGGCGACGAACAGAATATCTACAGCCTTTCTCGGGCAAGCACAGCATCCACGCCAACGCTTGCGCGTCCTCCTAGCTCCGTCTGTACAGATTATGTCAATCCACGGCGCGAAATGGAAGCTTCCCTCCAAAGACACGTCTCTGTGTAGGGTAGGATTGTGGACACACACAAATTACGATATCTCGGCCATCGACTTTACAAACACCGTAAACCTTGTATCATTTAAAAGAATCAGCCTTGATTGGTTTACGCGACTGTACCTCACTGAAATTGACCATGTATAGTAGCAGCCTGGTATTGACGGTATACAAGATCTTCAGGGACATAGATGTGTGTGTGGCTTGCGGTAAAATGTGGGGTGATGTAGCTGCTTCCCTGGGTCATGAGGCACAAAAAACGCTAATCGACCGAAACGAGGGAAATATACGGTGGGCGCCTTTGTACATGTGCGTAACAAGATTTGGTTCCGTTTAAATCTAATCGTGGCAGGTGAAAAGCGATCAGTTCGTCCTTCAAATTACGTTACGTCCTGCTTGATGTCGCATGTACCGGAACCATGTTTTGTGCAAACAAGGAAGTACGTTACCTATAGATAGCAACATTTGATGCGAAAACCAAGTATGAGGAGATACAGACAACAAGTACTGAATTGCCTTCCGTGGGAAGGAGATGTCGGCGAAGGAGCTTTCACCGTAGCGTAAATGGGACGATAAAATGATGTTATTCAGTAGAGAAACCTCGCCAACCCCACCCCAAATCCTGGCTATTTGGGAGACCAAGGGGTCACGTCGTATGGATTCATGCAGAAGTTATTGCCAATAGGAATCTCCTATGCTGACCGCGTGGGAGCACATGGGATCCCAGGTACAATAATGTAGTTATCCCCGAGTAGACCCAATTGCTGCCTCCCTGTGTGCCCCAGTCTGCCGTATATGAACTGGCAGTGCAACTCTCAAAGTATTTACGCAGACATGGGGATGCGAAGTAAACATATGTTCGGATAATCCACTGAAGAGGAGCCAGCAATTGCCGTGGTGGATATAATTGGGACCTAAGACATACATGTATAGCGCATCTGCTGCTTATGCTCCGCGGACTAAGGCAGTCAAAGTCCCCGCCTTGAATGCAGCTTGAGCATCAGAATTCCCTGTAGCTTCATGAGCACGATGCTTCTTTAAACCAGATAATGGCCTTACCTCCGACGAGTTCCTGATCTAATGTTCCGGTTTTGTCAGACCTCCGTATGCGAGAGACTGAGTGCTATGCACTAACTAGTACTTACTGACGAAAACGAAGGGAACAGTACGTTGTGTTTGACCATTTTGACCCCTTATCGTGCTGAGATGTGCTTGGATGTCGTCTCCATCAGCTCGCTCATCGAGCCTGCAATATTGATGATGAGTCAGTCACATCCACATCCATCCAACCGGCGGTCACGACGAACTCAAGGATCTGGGTGCGAACATCCGGGAAGTTCTTGGAAAAGAGTTTCTTGGAAGATGCACAGTACCCACACCATGTCTTTGAGAATATGACTACTGTGTTCTTTGCGATGGCGTTCTAATTTTCGTTGATTGCATGGATTATGGGATACTTAGTATGGCACTGCTGAGGCCGTTAACATGAAAGAACTTACCTCGGCGACCTCCTTTGGCGTTGCCATTGCTCTAGTTTGAATATTGGATGCAGATGTGTAAAATCGATAAGAAGGTAGTGATTTGCGATAGGAATCGAGACTTCGACCCAATACCACCCGACTCTGCATTCTCTGTCGGCCGCCGGAAGACGAAGAGGCAACTTTCACGTGACATTTCACGACCTTGCTCCGGCAATTCCATTTCCAAGGGACGACCGACATCGGGAAAAACGCAAAGACGCAGGCTTTTCGATTGCACAGAGGGTCACTGACACACAGGACAATTGCTAGGCTGTTCGAATAAAAAAGATGCAACATAGAATGAGATAATTCGTTCACATCTCCCCAGGACGTCGCCTTTCACTACACACTCTGAGCTTTGTTGCTCGAAACTTGAACCTTCTTCGTTCTACAAATCTTTGGTTGACCCCATGCACAGTAGTCCTAGATGATCCTGACATCCACCCTAGCGTGGTCGAAGGGCCAGTTGGCACTTCATGTCGCAAACAGCCGTAACTCCACATGTGGTGAAATGGACTTCGGCGACTTGTTATCAAAAAAAAAAAGAATCACTTGATATCTGCCTTGCTCTGATCACACCAAATTTATACTAACTGTTCTTGTAGCAACAACGGTCTTGCGACCTACTCTCACCTTCTATGTCACCAGGCCACGTAAAGTTCAGTGGCGTTTGATTCCTGTGGGAGCATCGACATCAGAACCATCCTTGCTGATACCTTGGATTATTCACAAATAGATCCCAAATGGGGCAAAAGAATATTGGGAAACGGGAAGGGTACCGCATGGGAATAAATTGGTCCTCGTGGGTTACCTTTGGACCCGTACCTGCACCCAGTCGCTCATGCCCTGGCTTCAACTCGTACGGCGGCATTCGTAACCTCATAATCAGGTCGGCCCAGGCCAAGACTTCGAATTTCAGGTTAATGCCCCCCGGGACAACAGTAAATCCTCCACCATTAGACGGTCTATCTGGACATCCTGGCTGGAGGACCCAGAATCGTGGTTTTCATCAATTCCCACCTTGTGACCGCAACTTCGAGTGCGGCGTAGATCTAGTACGTACCTGTTGAGTGATAAAACCGTTCTTATTGGCTAGTATCTATTGTTAAGTTAGAAGCTATAAATAATCGTTCCAAATGCTGAGGATAGGGTATTTCACATTTCTGTTAGAAGCATCGAGGCATCGGGGTTTCTGTTTCGGCCTTTAATAGTTCCTCCGGTGGGTTAAAGGATTGAGGTAAGTCACCCTATAAGTGAACAGACAATTGCACAACAGGGACAGCTAAGTGTTGACAAATACAAATTAGGGCGATGTTCAGATCTTCCCAAGTCCATTGCATCAACTTTGAATACTGAACACTGTATATACTATGTGACGACCGGAACAAGTTAATGGTGTGTGTGTGGATTTTGCATTCGTGATAAGCCACGTAGACTATATGTAGACAAAAACCGCTCACCGGAAAGGAAGCATTGAGGGGTGAAGTGGAGGGGGCTTCACGGATGGGAGAAGGTCAGGAGAGCCTTTCTTACAAGCTTGTCGGAAATTTGATAGCAACCAGAGTCATCGCCGTGGTCAGGCCAGTCATTGGACAAGCAAAAGAACTTGTTCTGGAAATTCAAGCGGAGAAAAGACTGAGGCCATTTGCAGCGGTTGAATAGCGGTGTGATGGTACATGCTTATGTGGAACCGACCTGCTTCCGGCGCAAATGGACCGGTTTGATCTTGCCGCATTTTCCTTAATTCCTACTCAATGCTATGATACGCGCTGGCGGACGGATAGTAGATATTGGTTCGAGCAAGTTAACCGCAAGGTTTGCTCATCTTTTGAAGCATTTACATCTTCTGATGTGATCTCTCGCCTTCTCCAGGTTTGGAATCCGAAAACTGGGAGCCGATTCATTCCCAAGGTTGGATCTGTTCATCTACTTGGGCTCGGTTCTAGACCAAGCTATAGGGCAAACAAAGTCAACCCCTCGCCATGAAGCTCTTCGCTGTCACCTAGGACATGAATAGGTCATCCACTGTGTTAGACGAATGGCCTCTGGATCCAAAATGGGTTTGCATCTTGATTTTACCAGGCATTCCGTTGTCGCCATTCAGGGCCAACAACTTGACAAGGCAGCCTGTCACTTCCAGATTCTCTATCACTGTTGACTGTTTCTCACCTTGAGCAGATCGTGGTGTGCGGTATCCAAAAGTGGGCAGGCAATTCCTACCACTCTGGGCAACATGTCAAGATAATGTTTGACATTTCTTGTACAACAAGGCCCTTTCAATTCGTTGCGTGTAATCTTATGGCCTCACCTCCTGCCTTTGCTCTTATACCCTGATTGCCCTGATCTCGAGAGTCACGGTTTTATTGTCCAATCAGTGGAACGCGTCACAGGGGTATCGGTTGTCAGAACCACGATGGCATGTCTGCCCCATCTTCCTTTCTCCGTTATCCCCAAATTCTATGATCCTGGTTGGGTTGAGATCGTGGTGTATCACTGGCATGGTCCATAACATATCTCCTCACAGAGTACCCACCCCACTTCCAATGGAAGGCATGCGTGTTGTAAAGCCTTCTAGGTCATTGTTTGCGGTCTTCCCGGCATGCCGTCGCATATATTACCTGGAAAGGTATCCCATATTGACCGCGAATACAAAGTGGAGGCGAATAAGCTCAAACTGGCAGTGATAGAGTAAGAGCTCCTGTAATTGAATTGAAGTTTCCACAGATTCTGATCCAATTGAACGTGCAAACCATGAAGTACCCATATGGGTAGGAAATGTTAAGAAGCGAGCTGTCAGCCACCGGGACGCGCTAACGTTGACTGCCTGGCGACTTAGCGAAATGAAAAACTAAGTCCCAGCGCCATAGGGTGTATCGCATGCTTCTGGACGTCTACCTCGCGACATCGACAAGCGAAAAACATCTGGACCTCGACTAATTGTTTGACAGGAACCCTTGACAAGAATTTAGAATGAGGTTCCGACATGCATGGTGTCGTTTTAATTAATCATTTGCAAGCAATCCATGGGTGCGATAGTCCTAGAGATCAATGAGATTTATCATTGACCCCATCACTCTCTTAGCCGAACCTTCCTTAGAATACTACATTCATGCTACTGCCATGGATTTTATGAACACGAGCCACCACGGAATGGGTTATGTACGCTGTCGGTATCGTTGATAGACAGCCGACTCCATCGAGTGTCATAACCTTCGCCATCCTTAATTAAACAACACTGTCAATGCGTAGATACTTATGCATTGATAGAAGAGTGCAACGTGCACCTGGACTTTGCGGCGAATGACCTTTTTGCATTCGTACTACACCTCGACAAATACCAGCGGCGGGGCCTCATGTCAATGGCGCAACTGAAGCCAGCTTGGTTCCCGATGTGACGGGATGTGTTAATTCTGACTGCGGTACCAATTAGCTTGAGTTTCACTGGGTAAGGAGGCGAACGTCAGTACGCTGCGTGACTTAGATCTCCATACCAATCCATTTTGAGATGTTGATCAATCGTATAATTCACTATAAATGGCGGCTCATTATGCATTATTGCTAGTCATCCTCTTATTTCTTGCGTATATCCTCTGGGGGCCCTCTTTACGTCCTCCATCTGTCATCAGCGCCAGATTACGGCACACCTTCGATAAAACGTATTCAACACTGTACCTACAGACACCAACTCGATGTAATAACCGCGATTTCGAAACACGGAGGTTCCTTCTTCCGAGCTCGAACATACTTTTCAATCTGCAACGCCACGCCACGCTTTATCACCCCTCATGCTCCTCAGACGATTTAACCATTGTCATTCCTGGGGAACCCCTCGCTCGGAATTGTTTTCCTTTCCAAATATACTCTCTCAAACACGAGGTTAGAGAATGACAATCAAGATCACCTCCAAGTTTGAATCATGACCTTCACATTTATTATGGCATCAACCACGGATACAATTGAATTTGCCACTCTGAAATTCAACGGACAAACCATCAACCTGGACAATCGATCTTTCATAACTGACCGCTTCGGTGCCAATGTTTGTACGTCTGATGTTACGCAACAGCGCTGAATGTCCAACGCCTCCGATTCTTTTCCAAGATACTGTCTGTACCTTCTATCTCAAACGCCCAAGTTCCAGTCACCCTCAACGCCATTGATGAAACACACAATATTCAACATCCGCGAATCCAAGGACCTCATGCGAGGCGTGACGTCGGTAACATTTCTCCTCCGTGACTCCCGACTTCCCTTTCCCCTCGGTATCCTGAGAATCTGACATCATGATCATCCTAAGCCCGGGAAGTAAATCGGGCTTTCCCATCTGTTCGACGTGCGAGAATCGAAATACAGGACATATCTGGTCCATTCATCCTCCAATTGCATTCACCAATATGTAATCTTACTCTTTGTACACAGGAAGCTCATAAAGTGTTGATTCTTCCGAAATCCACAAGGACTATTGATAAATATACAGAGTAAACTGGGACTTCCCTCAGAGGTGATCTTTCTGATAAAATCATGACATATCCAAACTTTCTCTTCAATCATTAATGCGCTTTCTATCAGCCCGACACATGTGCAAGCGACAACACGAACCTTGGCGTCGAGTTTGCCGGGACACGTTCGATATAGAAATGGATCCTTTCATGCTTTGAAATTAAGGCATGATGAATTTCAGATTGTGGTTGATATCATACCCCTCGGGCCAGTAATGATACTCCTGACTTAGCTCGAACCACCATGCATGTGGTTCTTTCTGGTCACCTACTGTACGGGAGCTTGGTTTGCTCTACCAGATGAACCATGTAATCCTGCAATTCGGATACTAGTTGTACGAGATGCTGGCATCGAATCCCACCACTTCAGATTGGACATTGGAACCCAACTGAACCTGCATTATGACTTGAATACTACTGCATGCAATTTTCTCGTCATGTATCGTCTCTATCTGTTGATCCAAACTTGAAATCTACGCCTGCTTCATTACATATGCACCTAGCTAGTTATCGCCGTTGAACTCCTTTCATCAAGGGATCTCGTTGATATAAGTACTTCTCGTTGTCCTTCGGCTCACAACTTCAGTGGGATCGACCCACAATAACCACTCTCTCCCACGGAATTCCTACAGTGTGTCCATCACAAAAAGCACCTACGTACACGGACCAGAGTTGCGGCTACTGCACCGTTGACCGTCTTATCTCCACTCCTGAGCCTAATGCACCTCCATTTGTTCACTCATCCACCCTAATTATTAATCTTCAACTCGTAATTGGACTTAAACTCCCTCGTTGTCGCACACTGACCTTTCCGCCGGGCGGGTGTTGAAAACCTTCAGGGCTGAGGCCCTGGAAAATCGACAGAACCATGAAGTTGTGGAGGGAAGTACTGTAAGGTATATTATCATCATGATTCTTTCCTCGAGAGCCCATCTATTATCCGCATGGGTGCCCTGATAATTTTATCCAACTTCTATCCATGTTCAGTCCTGCTTTCAAACACATCAACCCTAGCAGGCTATCCGAGTCGCAAGCACCAAACTCTGGAAGGTTTGCATTACAACTATTCCCAAATCGACCGATATGTCCACCCTCCACTCCTCTAAACACCCTCAAATCTAGCAACGAGGAACTTAAGCAATGTTTTAAGTACCCTTCCTTAGCACAACTTATCTTAAGGTTATCACCTGCTCGCCAGCAGAAGTATGCGTATGCTCATATCGCTGACTCCGTCATGCATCGACATTAGGGCAGAAGCAAATAAACATAACTTCTGAGATTCCGCCAAGGTTCGAAGCACCTTAGTATCACGAACTGGAGGCATGTTATTGTGTCGAATGGCACCTACGGCGAATATTGCCCATCAAGGCGCTTATACATTCCGGCAGGCAAGTTTCGGAAGTCATTGATGGCTCGAATATTTGGACTTCCGCTTTGACACTTATGAACATCAATAGGCTGTGCTTCCTCTTCTGGATGTCATGGGCGGGGCGAAACATAAATCACATACAAGATGTACAAGAGATTGCGTGTATTAAGGGCACAGAACGAGTTACTGGGCACATGCACATCTGGGGTTAACAGACGCATGTACCACTACACCGAAGACATAAAACCATGCTGTCTTCTATTGACCCAATATACGAAGAGCCGGCCGACACAAGAAGGCAAGAAAAGAATAATCGGTCGACCACCTACTGGCTGACAATAAAAGAGTGTAGATGCTTTATTAATAAACAAGATGCAAAAGGCAAAGAGTCCACGAGCATGAATCGTTTCGTATCGTCTGTATGAGATAGGTAATGATGCAATGATGGGTAAAGGAGTCAAGAGTCACTCCATGCCAGTGATACGGTGGTGCTAGGAAAAGTTCTGAAGAAAAAAAGGCGCGAGATGAATGCAACTTGGAAGGAAACTGTTCAAAAAGAGAGGAAGGAAAACTAAAGGCGATATGATATGGTCTAAGTCCGTTAAAAGACATGAATAAGAAAAGAGTCAACTAACACTTTGCCTTTTGCGTATGCGGAGCTCAGAGTAAGCACAACCCCCGGGCTTAGAGAGCGAGGAATGCGGCAGCAACAGCCGCCAATCCAGCACCAACGATGTTGATACCAAGGGTTGAAGCACCGTCTGGATTATCGTTATTGAAGTTGGTGGGAGTAGGAAGAGGCTGAGATCCTGTATTAGAGGCCGTAGAAGTAGTGGACCTGGTATTGCTCGGAGAACGGGTTGTGCCTGTAGAACTTGCAGAGGTTGATTGACCCCTAGGTATGCAAACGAAGTAACGCGGTTATAAGAGAGCAATGATATTCTTGGAAAAAATACGCTTACGACGAGGTGCCTGTGCCCGAGGAGCTTGCAGTGTCGCTAGTAGATGTGAGAGAAGCAGAGACCACAGCGCCAATAGAGAATTCGGCAGTCTCAGCGTAAACATTGTTGATGTTGCCAATGTCGACAAATTGGATACTGTAGCCAGACCTTTGGACATAAAGGATTTGAGAAAATGCAGAGCAGGTCTGAAGTTGTGTATGTTAGACGCAACGAAGACTTACCCATCGGGAACGACAGGCAAGGTAACGTTAATTACTCCCAAAGAAGTATCAACATTATTTGCAATCGCGAAAGCGTTGTTGAATGATTCGTTGATGAGCTCAATAGTAATGAGTGGTCTAGGAAGGTCAATCGGGTCAACCGCCAAGTGAATTTTGCCTGAGGCTATGCAACGCACGGGTCATCGCGAGAGTCGACAGTCCAATGAATGGTGATTTGGCCTTGAGAATGGGGGTCCTCTGGAATCTGGACGGTAAGAGAAGCGACGAGAGGAAGGAGAGCAAGGAGGCTGCAGTTGTTGTTGTCATAGACTACTTGTTAGCAGAGCCGACTGACGATGAAAGCCATGCAAAACTTACCTAAGTGGCTTGGAGAACATGGCGAAAGTCGTAGATATGAAGGAAGGGTTAGTTGGAGAGGTAGCTGGACAGTGGGATGAGGAGGAAAGGGTGGTCGATGAAAAAAGCCTGGTCCATCAACTTCTATGCCTTATTGGCAAACACAACCAAATAGCACGGCCCTGTTTTTGGCTCACTCCAACCATGCTTGTTCGCCCCGGCATCGTCAGTCTGTGGTTGTCATTACAATTAAGTACTAGATGATGAACAAAGCATTCTATAGTAGATATATTTGTATCGTCTCTCAGCGCCGCATTTTCTTTGTCATCCACCTTCCACGTGGAATGCATTAATAAATCTGGCATAGGATTGAGTATATTCGGGTATGGGTGTAACGCAAAATGAAATTCGCACCTCATCAAATGGCCGTGTATCGCCAAAACAACTATCCCAGACCTCGTTCACGGCACGTTCAGCTGTCGCTTCGTCTGGACATGCTGCATTCGCTGCAACGGACACGATTGCCCGACGGCGGACACAGGCCTAGAAAGAACGCAAACTAAGCTATTTTTGACTGATACGATTAGAGTTACAGCATCCTTTACCTGATGTTGTTTTGAGAAGGATGTAAATCCTCGGCGAAGTTCACGTGTGTACTTGCAATCGCCACTTAGACTGTTGGCACGGATCTTTAGTAAAGGTTGGAGAGCAAGGGGTTAGTGACCTGAAATGATTCACAGTGAATGGTAGCAAGGAAAACCGACTAAGGAACGACAAGATGATGGATATTGATGGAGGGGAGCGTAGCCGAGACGATTTTCGCCTAAAATGGAGTGGTCACCCCACACGAGGAGCCAGCAGTGACGAGAATGCAAAATACCAAGAACAATAAAATCGATAGTCACCTCACTGCAAGCGTGATGCCTCAAATTACTCCAATCGACTTTAAACCTGCATTGGTCGAACATGTGTATGAGTTCGTGAGCCAACGTGGTCTCCATGTGATTCTGGCTGAAAAATTGCCCAGAGCAAAGCACGACTGCGCCCCGCTCGGGGCTATACCCTCCTGCACGCGTCAAATTGTCGCAAGGTGCACAGAAGATATTTTCTTGTGGTACATCGCACCCAGCAAGCTTCAACTGCTTCATCATGAATACCACTACTGGGCCTGCTCAGGTGAAGGGACATGTCAAACTCACAATGTGAAATGAATGTAATCAAGGACTCACTGTACTCCATCAAATATGCCTTAGTCTTCTCGCACTGCCGAGTCTGAAACTCTCGAAGATGCTGCATCCGTTCCTCCTCCAAAACTCCGATCCCTGTAACTAACATAGCCTGTCTCCTCCACCTCTCAAACGCACTGGTATGTTTCACGTCCCCATCCGTAGTTGTCTTCCCATCTACAGGACTTCCTAATATTGTTCGTGGAGGTATAGACCGGGATACTTGTGATGGCTCTGAATGATTTGTCGTCATATGTGAGCCTGCTCCTGGCACACTACTACTTGAAGCAACAGCACTCTCGTTTCCTGAAGGTCCCAGATTCATCCTTTAACCAGAAATGGGGCAAAGAACACCGAGCGCCCAAGGAAAAGCGCCACGCGAAAAAGGGGTTTCGTGTCTGCAATACAGGTTACAAACAACTCTTTCCTGTCTTCGTGATGCTTGAAAGGAGATAGACCGAGTCCAAATGAATGGAGCAATGGACGGTCTTGGCGTCCTTTGTGCGGTAGGAGGAAGGGAAAATTAGGCATGTAGTTCTCACGGTCCTGGGTCACTTGACCGCCGCCGAGCCAAGCATGCAACTTGATCCTCTCGAGCATTGGAACACAACAGCTTCGATATGCCCCATATCAACGAGAATATCACACGGATGATATAAGCTCAGGTCTGCTGGTAAGGCTATTGTTAATTGTTTCAATGGGCTTCAACTCGGGCAACCAGTTTTGTCATTTTCACATCTGCAATGAACTTGGATACAACTCTGTGCGATTATTTTCGTCATATCCCCAGAAATTTTATCGGCACTCCATGCATCATGTTGAAACCCTTTAGAAACAGGCTTTGTGGCGTGTAAGTCCGTGGTTTGAAATCTCCGTCGCTTAAATGGTCCTCGCCTCACTTGGCAGATTTGTTGTCTGCGAAACAATGAAACTGCACTTTGATGGGTTCAAGCGAACTGTACATATGGAACAGTGATTCTTCATACATCAGAAGGTCTGGTACGCACACTTTCTCAGGCAGCCGATAAGCTATTTTGTCTAGATGTTCCAACTACCCTCTACAAGATGTCTAAGGGTCTTCAGGGAACTGTAGCACAGGCCTCGATATCCACCTCTTGGTATACGTAATTACGTAAAAGGAATCAATCAGTTAGGCATAAATCATACCTGACAGCTTCCTCGAAGAACTTGAGAAGTCGGTAAGATTCTCAAGAAGCAAATTTGCCCACCGCACCAAGACAAACGTGTACCTTGACACCATTCGGGAAACTGAGACCTGCCGAGGGGTGTGCATACCGCCGGCGTGCAGATGCAAAATTTTCGCTATATAGAGGGCTGTAGGAGTTTGTTTGACATATCCGCCCACATTTTTTTACCTGAATTTCGGTGAAGCGATTATGAGAACTGTCCTCGTGCAGGTCTGATATGACATCAATTTCACGTGGAAATCCTCGTCTGCTGCTCGGTTTGTCTTGAAACTGTCATGCAATCTCTCGTTTGGCAATGAAATGTACGTGGCCTTGAGAGAAAGAATCACTAAGATGCCCTGAAGCAGGGAAATTTTCGTATGCGATGTGGATTTCGACTCGAGGGTCAACATACCGAGGGAAAAGCGTGTCACCGACTATCAAGAACACATGTTACTCTCCGAGGTGCGATATCAAAGTCATCTCAGACAAATGGGTGATATTGCCTCAGGAAACATTGATCTTTCAGTAGATATGAAAGGCGTCAAGATGCTTCAATGAAATCAAAACTGTTTCGCTGCGGTGCCGTCGGTAAAGTTGAAATTAAATGCACCGAAGCAACCCCGAAAGTGAACACCCTAATAGCGTGTACGTAGACTAGAGGGGTGTATGTGGAGCGGGAAAAAAAGGGGCATCTGTTATTGCTTGTGCAGCAATAAAGCGAACCGTTGAGTGCTCGCAAATTTTGCCGAAGATTGCAACACACAAATCCGGATTGCATCGAGAAACCTGAGGCTACTGCCACTGAAACTAAGACTACAGAGTCCCATAGGGAAGACTTCCTCGTGCAGCATTAGTACCATCGACATGCTTACTGAACAACTACGTGGCGTTACTTCCCCCATCCCTGTGAAGTAACGACAATCAGGTACAAGCGATTATACGCCACCTTAACTTCCTCAGTGATTATCGGCTAACCTGTTTTGTCGTTGTGAGTCCAATCTCAGTCAAGATTTCGATGTTACTATCTCACGCAGCAATGACTAGTGACCCGGGTTGCTTCGATAATCAGTAAAAACCCGAACCATACTCAACGTTTTGTTGGTCTGATGCGCGTGTCATCAACAGGAATGTTGATTGCTTGTTTTGTGTAGCCTCTGACAGAAGGGAGATTTGCGAACGGCGTGGGAAGAAAACTGCAATCTCGAAGACGGCATATGGTTGCAAAAGTCACCCGGTCTTGGTGGAGTGGTGACTTCCCTGATTATGAATAGAAGCGATGTTTTTGGGCTGCTCCGCGAGGGAAGACGGTACGAAGTGAAGCCTACGGCATGGTACGCGGTAAGATGTTCTTTTCTTACGTTTTTTCCTTGTCGCTGGGAATGAATTTACGGCAACATGTTCTGATCAAGGAAGTCAAGGGGCGACGGTGGAGAGGAGAAATAAACATATAGCGAAATTCGCGAAAAGGGAATTACGACAACCCCACTTCTTTCACACATTTATCCCACGATTGCAATATTAGGGTAGGATTTTCTCGAGACGACATACACCTGGGAGAAGAGAAAACGAAAGATAGTGAGACACACGCGGGAAAAGCTCTCCCCAAATGGGGTTGATCAAGACACAGCGGGACGCAGGATAACACGGAGGGCGTGCTCAAATCAGCTGAACATGAGCTCGGGTTCTGGGGCATTGTGATGAAGGTGGATAATCCGATAACACGTACCTTGAGGATGATCTACCCCTCAGTAATTTGACTTGTAAGTTGAGCCCGAACAGCCAAAGCATGCTTCAGATACGCGTTGCTAGAAATGCTTCTCGGTACCTGTATATTAACACCACGGGGAGGACAACCTGCGAGATATGGGGGCTCATATCGTCTTCACCGTCGTGGGGCGAGGCTCAACTTGATGGGGGGAAATACAATGTTACCTAAACAGACCTAAGTGAAGCATCCTACCATATATACTGAACAGTGGTTTATGCATGCGCAAGGTCCCACCATGCTTCTGCGACTCTCCATGTGTTATTACCTTCGAACTCGCTTAATCCTTGTCCTGCCTTTGTAGGTGTTTTGCTATTTGTGATCTATGCCTCTGGTTCTCACGTCTAGTTTCTCCAAAATGGTTTGAACGGGGCAACGATTATACAGAGCGAAGGTGCTAGTTCGGCAGGTTCCACGAGCTTTAATATCAGCTGCGTCACGGCCAGAGAAGATACATAGTAATCTTCCCTACGCATATGTCTTGTGCACTGGTAAGTTCTTCACTCCAGTTGTTCATGGAGTGCGGGACCTGCTTGCCTATGGGTAAATAGGCTGGACAGAGAGACAACCATTGCCTCCAGCAGCGAGCCACAATGTGCCAATTAGAGTCAAACGAGTGAAGACACCCGACGAACACCTGGCTGGCCTGACTACACTGTAACTGAGGTACGCTGTCCGAGTCCCGAGTCGGACGTTGATAATAAATGGCGCCTTCACTCCTGCTAGTGCACCAACTGCAGGACAGCCTCATGTATTCTGGCCTTGGTATTCAAACCTCCCTTAGCTGAAATTACATATAAAAATTTCGACATGTCAATGCCAGTGAAAACAGTCGCCAGAATGGCATCTCACCGCACTACTGTCTAGGATTTCAGTTGTTGGTACCAAATTTCTGTAGATATAAGCGACCCTGATGGACACAGTATCACCCTCGATAATATGTCAATTGTACACCGCGGTCCTTTCACGACAAGTCGTCAGTTTCGATCCATTCAGGATCAAATGCGATGGACGTCAGGCTTGGATGTTGGCTGAGTGGTGAAGTGCTAGTTCCTATTTATCTCCTGTTCCTTTCCCGATGTTCTGACACAATTTGTATGCTTGTAGTCTCTGGTGCGATCCTATCCCGACAATGTGATTGCAGAGTAAAGAGGGGTCATGCAGCACAGAGATGGCTGTACAGTTAGTTCATTGTTGCCATCAATCTAACCGTTTCTAGTTTCCGTTGAGTCCGCTCATAATTACTCAACATGGACAACTATAGAAACCCGGATTCGGTCAACTGTAACTTGAACCTAAGAATGAACCGTGTCGTCACAGAATCCGATGTGAATCCTGAACTAGGAGCTATTAATAGGCCCAAACAGAGGAGCAGGTGCGTTGTTGCCTCGGAGTGTCGTCTTGGACGCAAAGATATTAACAACGCACCGCCAATGAGATGTAGCATTCATGCCTATGTTTGTTCACAGTGCTATTTATCCATCAAAATATCAAAGACTGTGCACTATAAGTGAAGAAACATCAATCAAAGGCAGCGCTCGGGTTTTGCAGTCTGTAACAAGTGGAACCCGCTTACTGTTTTGACAGACAAGACCGACATCCTTGAGCTAACCAAATGAAAAATGACGCGTCATTAATCTGATTGGCGTTGCGTAACTGTCACCCGACCTGACCCATTAAATGAACTGCCCCTCATCCCAGAACCGTTGTCAGGGTTTAGGTCTTATTTGCATGCGCGACGAGTTGGGTTCGCTCGACTTTTGCATATCGTCGGCTGCTCTGTGTATAGGGGCCACCGATTCATCGTGGGTGATAAGACAAGATGAGTATCAACCAACCACTATGCCATCGATGACTGAAACTAACAGCACTGGAATGTAATACCTCGCTCCGACTGCGTCTATCAGGACTAGCATGTGCCTCAGCAAGCACAGCGATCACGCTACCCTATACGATCACTTTACGCTCTCGTGCATAAGAGCGCTGCAGCAGATGCTGTGCATGCACATAGGTGTCATAGGACCCTCAATGCCTTTTGCGGGTCAGGAAACCTCCGAAGCGATAGGTGGGAAACGGGTTGAGTAAAGTGGCCAATAGGGGCAAACTGCCTTGTCCTGGGCTATCTATATCAGATCACGCTAGGGTGTGTATAGCAGTGCATGACTTGTGGAACATCAGCAAGGATCTTAATTCAATTGTTACGCAGCGGGCCTTCGGCGGCTTTCATATACCATACAAGGTTAGTGCGAATCTCTTCAAGGCCGGTAGCTTCGTCATTCATGAGTATCATGACCGCTGGGTTTCAAAGGAGGATGTTTACTTCCGTCACGTCGGAAGTATGAACGAGAGGTAAGTGCACGGCACAATGCTACCATACGGCTTGGGTTTATTGCGTGACCGGTGGTGCCGATGCTATTCATTGAACAGTATAAGCATCGCAAGATGTAGGTTCATGCTATTCAGTGTAACCATACGGAACGTTTCTGGGTGTATTGTTGCAACAGTTTTGGGTCGACCCATATTGATGAACAGCTAATCTGGGGATGTATTGTTGCAGCATACCTCCTGTCATTGGAGTAGGACTTACCGGTTCCCGAGGTGTCCAGCGGGCAATGCCGACCGGAAAGGGTCTAATTTCTGCCCAGAGTAGAACTTGTAGATTCGCGTCAGGGATAGATCAACATCACAGCTATGCATGGCTCAGCGTTTGATGATCAAATGTTCCGCCTGAACAATCTGTATGAGTTCATCATCATCAGTTCCACAATTCGGTGTCTCATGAAGTAGTATACCAGTGCTATGCCTCAAGGACCATCAGCTACCGTAAGGACCAATGAAGACGTGATCCATCACTATTTCTCCCACATGTAGTATCCAAAAGGATGAATCCCTCACCAGATTGACCAACATTCTTCACCGTTTGTGCAGGATTCAAACTCAGTTGCTTGTAGGCAAGCTGATTATGTGACTTGCATGGTACCAATTACCGCTGGACCACAGTGAACAGCATGCTTTGAATTTGCTGACTACTGGGCATTTCCACTGACTAGCAAATTGAATCTTTCTTCTCCCGTCGACCCCCCGATGTTGAGGTCGAAAGGCACAAATATCACATCCACCATCACTCAAATCTATACACTTTGAGCGGGACTTCATTCAACCCCATTATAATTGACGCTTACCTGTTTCGAGGAAGAGTGCAGCATTGGGTCTGCAAAAGAAAAATCAAGTTAGTCTGATGGGTAAACAACTCAATTGTCAAAGGGCGAGTCTGGTTCGAAATGCGAAGGTAATAATAACCCTAAAGTTACCCGCGGCGGTAAGCACCACATTCCTCAGGCTGTTGGAAACTAACTTGCGGCCATTGCCCGTTTCGAGTTGTCCGAGTGTGTTTTGTTCTTCCTTTTCGGAGCTGGTTTGAATCTTGTATCCTGAGGTCCAGGCTGGATTTACCGACTTGATTGCACTTACCGACTTCCAAATAATTTGAGGTCAAGTTGGATATCCTCACTAGTGTAGATAGGCTCTGCTACCCAGCAGTGCTGTAACAAAGCAGGCAGATATGATATTGAGTCCACATTGATGGGACATAGCGGACAAGACTCCGTAACGAGCAATTAGGATTCCCACTGACACAACCTGGATTAGGGCTTGTCATGAGAATGATGAAAATGCTTTCCTGGGTTTGATAAAGCACAATACCTTTACATATCTCACCAACATTCCTCCTTGGTTGGTGATAGATCCGTATGACCTCCTATGGGCCCACGTTTATGATCAATCCCCGCTTCGTATGAGTTACGTTCAGATTGCACTAGAGGCAGCAATCATCCGTGAATATCATATTTCTACAGACAAACAGTGTTAAATCTCTGGCCTTAGCATCTGGGTACAAGTCACTGGCTGATGAAATTGTTGGTTAATACAACGCATTGCCGAATGATTCCCCCGAGGGTACCATCTCCCTAGCATACGTCTAACCTTCCCTAGAGCCAATGCCGCCAGTTGCCTGTTCTTATCCTCCACGTTTCGGTGTTTCACTTCCAGTTAATCCTTTAAAGAATGCACATCCTTACCATTTCTCCGCGAAGTTCAGAATGTACTCTCCCTGTACACGCCCCTCCGTGGATAACCCCATATAATTGCCTTTTTTCTCATGGACGGTTTGTTCTTCATAACTTCGCTGAATTCTTCCACCTCGGTGCACGTTTCTGGTATGTTGCAATGCAGTCAGGACACGAAGTTTTAAATGGTCAACACCACAGAAATTATTGCATGAGTGTACATAACCCCGCCGCAAAGGTCAGATGTACCATATCGGCAAGTGTATGACCCCATGCCGAAGATGATGATAAGATAGCAAGGGGCATATGTTGTGTGCGTGAGCACAGCAATATGTGGGGCGGAGTGCATGACCGATTAATCCCGCCGCGCAGCACAACGTAAGGTTGTTTGGGTTGATGCGTTGACACAAGGGTGAAAGTAAATGCAATTAGAAGAGGCGCTCACAGCCACGTGAATTACGAATAATCACACGTACCTCAGTGAATGCCCTCAAGCCTTCCTGATAAACCGAGCAATCATTGAGATTGATGAGGGCTGCGATACCATAGGAGCGCGGTTCATACCTTGATATTTTCGCCAATATATACTGCTTTGCTTTCCTTTGTTTGTAAGTGTTTCACCAGCGTCTCATCAACGCCGTAATTCTTCGACAATACTAACGCCCGTTTTGTGGACTGAACCGCATCTGGTGAGTTGGAAACAATTTGTTGAGCAATTTCAATGGCGCTGTCGAGAACCTGTGACTCAGGCACAACAGTATTGACGCTATCCAGGTTGTATTGATGTGGATGTCATTGAAATCATCATAGAGAAGAAAAGAAAATAGCAGCGTCAGTACATCGCAGGCATAAGATAGAAACCATCGTGCCAGGATTCACAATAAGATGAAGGATAACTCACAATCCAAACCGATCGCGTGCCTCCTTGGCATCAATGGTCTTGCCTAACAGCAGCATTTCGGATGCTCGCTAGAAACCCAGATTAGTGATGATCAGAAAAAAATTATCGGGAACCAAACAACAGCGACATGCAGAAGTTGCGAGAATAGCGGTGATGCAATCAATCCGCACGTCGAGAGAACTGGAAAGATGAAGTCCGATGAAATAGGGATGGAGATTTCTGCCAGCCAATTGCTGACAGTCACCAAACGCATTCAATGATAAAGGTCAAATTTGAAGTTTGCGGCCAACACCAAGATAGTAAGTAAAGAAAATCCCCTCCAATATGCAATTGACCATGGGGTGATGAAGAACAAAAGTAATCAGGGCCGATCAGGCGAATAAGGGAAGAGAGAACAAGAGAAAGCTGGGTTTGGGTCAAAATCGCGTTATCAAAGGTAGGGTGGTCCGATGGGGTTTTCCCATTGTGACAAAAAACATACTGAAGTCGTAAACAGAATTGGAAAGAAAATGTAAAGTTTTGACAATAAAGTGAAGACGGCTGACGCAAATGCGAAAACTACTCTCCTTGATTCTCGGCCGCGACCAGGCCAAGAGAGCAGTAGCTTTACGAGATAACAAAGGCGAAAGGACGAAAGACAACGCCAGAACAGCACCTACCTGGTGACCCGCAATCTGCGCCAAGCGCGCTATACCTGAGCATCACGTGAAAAAAAAAGAAGGAAAAAATGTTAGTCACTTCACATGTACCTGCAGCGTATGCCAAAAGAAGGTTCAGAGAAGGAGAACATGGAACTGGAGTTTATGGAGATATCTATCGATATGACGACCATGTATGCGGGCGTGTAGGGCATATCTTATATGCCTCAAGGAGGACATTCAGTGGGTGGAGTTTGTTTCTGCCATTCAGATTGCAATCCCAAAGCCCTGGGGTTAGTTCCCAAGCCGTAGATGTCACTGTGCATCAAGGCGAAATGGGCAGGGTAGAAATCAAATCCATCCAACCCATCCCTCCGAACAATTCACCAGTACAAGCAGTATATCCAAACCCGCAGAACAAACAAAACGATTTCAAACGACGCGACGCTAAGAGAAGGACCGATAGGGATAACTTACCACCTTGTAAGGCAACCACGCCTCTCTTCACTTCTGGTAGAGCGAACTTTGCGTTATCACCAGCCACGACCAAATCGCAATTCAGTATCATTTCCACTCCACCACCGTAAGCACCTCCTCTAACCGCCGCAATCATAGGTTTTTTGGAGGTCCTGCGTGATACCGATCCAAATCCATGAGGTTTGGATAAGACATCACGTTCTGAATTTGACGTTCCCGACTGTTGATCCTGGTTCCACCTAAAGCCGAGAAAGGGGGGGTTGATGGGCGAGACGGTGACGTGGTCATCGTGGCCGTGGTGGGTTAATTCGACAGATCGAGCCAAGATAGACCGTGAGGGTATTCATGAAAGCCCGGAAGATAACCAAGAGCCCGATGTTATTGGAGTACCACGCCAAGTACAGAGTACGACCCCAATCAGCGTGAAAAGGCGAGAGACAAGGGATGCGGGAACAGGCAGGGTGGTCAGCGGGGAAGCAGAACGCAGGAGGTCAAGCAATGGGATAGTTCGAAATAAACCCAGTGCCGAATATAACCGGTTCGTAAGAGGGGATTCATTGCGTCAAAATACGCATGTGGTGTGGATGCGGCCATCAGGCGTAGGCACAGTAGCGACGTGCGTAATCGAGTAGATTGTGAGGCCCGAGATGGGGTTTTGGCATCATTTTGCCGGAGTTTCCAAAAGTATTGACGGCAAAACGCCATTTAGTCAATAAATGAATCAAGACCCGCAGTGAATGCGATTCGATCCCAAAACAATTATGTCGATACATGCACAGAAAGGCAATACCAATTGAGGCCGGGCCAAATGTAGTTCGTAAATGAATTCATTTTATTCATAAAATGGAAATGTTGAGGGCGATGTCGTGATGATGCCGATGAACAGGATCAGGCGCGTGGCAAGTTCAAGGTAGTGTGCCAAAGAGTTGGTGATTCATCGATGTTCGTCACGGAATGATCAGGCGCAGGCGTTGAGTCGATCGTAGGCAAGCCACCGGTACAAAGCATAAGGATACGCAGAGACGGTGACGGTAAAGGCGATGCAGTACGACAAGAAGATAGAATAAAAATTCGGAAATCGAATTGATAAGGGATGGCAGCAATCGACATGATGCGTGAATGTAGTTTGACGTTCCCGCGAAGCGAGCAAGTTGAAGGGAATAGAGAGGAGGGCGATGACGAGGGAGGAACGAAATGGGAGCAGAGACATTGTCAGTCACAACGGCTCGACGATCAGAAAGAGGATAGTATACGAACGCAATAAGGTCGGCACCTGCGCAGAACATGCGGCCAGCTCCTGTGATGATAACGACCCTACATAGGAGCTTTGTCAATATATTTATCATGGGACATAGCGTGACATAGCATAAAGCGCAAATAATAGCAAACCCAAGGCTGGGAATGTGTGTAATGTGAACTATACATGAGACGGGCATGTCGGGTTCTTAGGGACGAAAAGGAGGGAAGGGAAGAAGAGAACGATAACAGGGGAGTGGGAACAATGTGCAGACGCTCGCTCCGGGCAGAGGACCAACCCGTTGAAAGAAGGACAATGAGACCACGAAAGGTGAATGGGAATAGTGTAAAAGGGTGATGCAGGGTGCACAACCTAAATTCGATGACTCACCAGAGACTTGGTTCTTCCTCGAACCAGTCTAGAAGGCGCTCAATGTCATGGGACATTTGTGGGGACATAGCATTAAGCGCCCTTGGCCGATTCAATGTAATCAGTAATACATGTTCTCCCGCAAGTTCAACCAAGAGCTCTTCAGTGTGCGCCGGCGGGGTCGGTCGACCAGACGTTGAAACCATGATGGAGGCTGGATGTAGATAAGGCACTGGATATCACTGCGGAAGGCTGGATTAGACACGCTTCCATCAATAAACATCGGCACGTAAAGGGAAAAAAATTCTACGAACCCGTTTGAAAGAGGCGTAAGGTGATGGGTGGTCATAAATGCCAAAAGCAACCCCGAGTATGAGGAACTCCCCGGTTCGGCGTTTTTGGTTGCCGGTCCATCCTGTTGCAATTGTCTGGCCTTCTCTCCCCGGAAGTCTAGTTGAGAGGCATAGCAACAAATCAATCGTCTGTTGAATACACTCCTGGGCTTGACTCAATACTGAATCTGTTGATCGCACGTCAACTTAATTTCAAGGGCCAACATAGCAATCCCGCGGGGTACGGGACACATTCTAGAGCAAGTATGATCGAGTTTGGCTAGCTGGCGGGACGAGTGAACTGGGAGGACTGGCTAGACTATGGATCTATGCCATTCTCGCTGACTCTGAGTCGCTCACTGGTCGGGCGATTAGGGAAAACAGACATCGTCCAAACATATTTACAATTTGGACCCCTTTCATCATCGATGATGCTGTCTGCCGCTCCACTTAGGGTCGACTGTCCTCGTTTTGTATGCCTGTGGCAAACGAGCACTTTAAGCACATACCAAATTACCCAACCACCAGTAAGATCGGGATTGCACACCGAGATATGCACTAACAGTTCGGCGCATCAAATCATCCGACATAAGGTTGTTCTCCATACAGATATATGCCTTCGCGTAGCTGGAAACCAATGATGTTAAACACACCCCAAAAATTTCAGCTACACTTGCTGTCGTCGCGTAGCTAGACATGGTAAAACCAGCCAAGTGGATCATGACATAGAAGCGATCCACCACCGAACATGAGGGTCGTACTTTATAAGGAATCGGAAACTGTGGTAAAAAAGAATAATGTGAGTGTGCGGTACGTAGTGCAGTGAGCTCGCAACGCTTGGGATGGACGTATCAAATCTACAACCTCATCGCAGCAGTACCACTTGATGTGGGGTACTGGATAGACACGTAACGCTTATGATCCTATCTGCAAGCTTTGGGTCCGCAAAATAGACGGAGGAATTGGCAAGGGACAAAGAAGAAAGTGTTAATTAACCTTCCATACGCGACGAATGAGCACGCAGAGGGAGAAAATAAACTATGACAAAGTCCCATGCGGAGTAAGACGCTTTGAATTTGAGTTCACGTGCAGAGCACATGGGTTCGTGGTTGGATTAGTAACGATGTGGCCTTAGGGGTGTTAATGTTCCTGATACCCGTGATGTAGTGTACGCGTAGTCCAATGTATTGAGCTTCTGGAAGGTGAATTGGACCATAAAAACGTGATTGCCGACATGAAATTGGAAGTACGGATTGTTTGAGCTGACCAGGGGAAGGACAAAGAAGCTAGGATACAGCCTCCGAGAGCGGGAACGACTTACTTCTGTATAGAAACCCCTCCAGTCGGTTACTATCCTATCAATGATGTTGGTCATGGTCACGCATAATCATACATTTAATCCCGATGGCTCGTTCGATCAACGTTCACGAGGCAAGAGGGCGCGTGAATCCGTACGCGCATCAAGCAAGTTGTAATCCCTTGCATTACAGCGTCAGCCGTGCCATGGGGTGATTAATCTTGCAAAACATTCCCACCGACCATGAAATTGCGGGGAAATATATTGAACGATTGAATAGTCGAAGTAATAGCTCATGCCCCGTGCAAGGCCCACTGATATCGTGATCAACCTGGGGGCTCAATGGGGATAGATGAAAGGAGAAGTGCGTTTGTTGACGATACACCACGACATCAGAAAGGGGGTATCAAACATCGTGCAAGACTTATGTCAGTCCGTAGTTCAGTATTTGGTCATGAGGCACGAACCTGAAAACTCGGGTAAATTACCAAGTGGGGAACAACGATTCTTGACATTAGAAGTGGATGGCAGTGATCGTGCATATGTACATCTGTAGTCCGAAGCTTTGAAAGAGCATCCAGTGACCAAGGACTTGTTGAAAGGCGTTCGGAGCTTAACCATGTTTTCCGCCAAGCTGGAAGCGATGATGTACAAGGAGTAAGGACAGCAGGAAACAGAATTCGATGAATGGGGTTAGAAGCGAACGGAAACTACCAAAGCATAGAGAGTCGATTCTCACCTTAGCTATAATCCTATTAGTGCTCAGGCCTCAGGAATCGCGTACATTACCAAGGACTGACATGATAGCTGTATCATCCGTTGCCCAGACCTGAGCGTGTTTGTTTTTGGGGAGACCGAGCAGGCACGGGGAACTCTGTGAAGCCCAAGGAATACATCGCGATGACTTTTGCTCCAGACCCTCTGCCGATGAGAGGAGATTGTTCCGCTATTCGATTCGAGGTAATATACGAAGAAAAGTGAAAGGAAAAAAGGTGAGATTACACTGAACAGTGAACCTGTCAGTGTCAACTAGAAGCGCTGGTCGATCAGCTGATCCATATCAATTTGCCAAATCCATCGAAGTTTGGACGCAAGTCCTGCTCTGCACCACAGAATGAGATCTAGACCTGCAAATATGGCTTCTTGCACAGCTAAAATATCCGCTCAGGAGTGCAGACAACGTCGATTTGGTTCATACAGTAGTTGCTTTTCGTTTCCTGCCCATTCGGAGCACTGATAGCGGTTTTGGACTATGGTTCGACTAGGTTCACCAAGGTTCTAGGTACAATACCCAGCCATTGGTGGTCCTCTGCTATCCCTCATATTTCATCGTGTAGTTCTTTCCAAGCTCGGTCGCGAAATGCTGGAAGTGCGGTACCCTACTCATGACCACTTGAAACGACGCTTGGAACAGGAGCCGCGTTCTCTTCCTCAGTTCAACCTTCCTAGGTCCTCCTTCCTCTTTTGTCAAATGAAATACCACGCCAGCGGGATTCCTGGCTCCATTTTACGAATCGGGCTCGGATTTCAGGGGGTAATCCCAAGGCACACCATATATTGAGTCACACGTAAAGACAAAAAGAACGGAAGCAAATGAGCTTTTTGCAAATTCGATAGGGGGGTTGACAATCAGACGGCTGCAATTGCGACGCGGAAAGCCCAGCTAACCCTATCATATAATTATCTGGCCGCCTTGCGAGTGTTCAGACACTTAAATACACACCGCAAATCTGTGGCTGCCAATATCTTGCACCTCTAGGGAGACATGACTGGCATCGGGAGCCCTTAGATCTAATGAGACGTAGGATTTTTTCGCTCCATCCCATGATCTCATTATAGTATTAATAGGAATGCCTCGGATCACTTGATATGAAGCGAAATTCAATTCTTATTTTTGGTGACGTCGGTGCGTTCCTGCCTCAGAATTGGCGTCGACATACGTTGCGGCATCCCTAGTGGTATCACGTCAGACGTACCACCCAGCTATTGCCTAATAGAAGCATTGCAACTTACTCCAACTCTCTTTCAATCACTTCTCTCCTTTGTATATGTGTTTCCATTGATTTAGAATCCGGAGAATCGGAGAAGATGCGTACTGTGGGCCAACACATGATGTCATCATCATTTATGTATACAGTCCTCGTGATCAACGGATCTACGATTCAAGAAGTGGACCAGGACCCGGCACGTCGTAAATATAACATCGCTCTTGGCTACTTAGCACTGCTCAAAAGACAAGGGGACATTCACCATCTCGTGGCCTGGAGTATATCTAATTGCTTAACAACGACGTTGATATCGGTATAGCCCATTGACGTTGCTCGAAGAACTGAGGGCAGTGGAGGAGAACGCACGCAGGAGAAATTTTTAGGCATCAAAATGGAAGGCTAAACCTTCTTTTGCTTTCCCCTCGCTACGGTTTTGAGCAAGTCACTTCAAGACCGTAACTATGTATCATTGATTGTACAGGTTGGGCACTCCGCAGTATCATGAACATGAAGACATAGTACGTTCGATAATTCAGAGGCAATTCCCCCTTACGCACTCACGAGTTGAGATGGCAACCCCTTTTTTGGTTTGCGACTTTCTGGCTCGAGTAACGATATACAAAAAAAGTACGAACCGCACTTAGTGACACGAAGTTCCCAAGTGGTGAAATATTTCATTTAGGCGCTTTTGCAACTCCCTAACCCGCACAAACACACTGCTAACAAAACATTCATTCACAACAGAACCAAGCAAATTGAACGCTTTCAGAAGCTGAGCACGTGACCTTTGCTCTGCTTCGAGAGTCGAGAGTCGAGACCCAATTGGGAATAAAAACCAAAAAAAAAAAACAAAAGCAGCGCCCAGTAAACAACGGATGCAAAGACTGCATGCGTTTTCACTTTAAGGGAGCACTAAACGTTAAGAATTTATAAATTTCTTGCGATATGTTCCAAATAAGGTCAAATATTCTTTATTAAGAAGGACCCCTATATTTTGGATTTTATTTATTAGATCCCAAAAGTAAGAACCCCCCTTAGCCCTTTGCGACAATTTTGCGACTACCGCTTGACATCGCAACTCAAGATTAGCTGCCTGTGCAGAATCTTGCGCTGAGAGCTCGGCACGTTGTTATTTATGTGGTCCAAATACTGTAACTTGCATTGTAACTGAGGTAGATGCATTCCATTATCCCTGTCTAACCTCCTTGATGAAAGACTCGTGTCAACAACCGGCCATTGACTGAATCAGTAATGGGAAAAGAACTGTCAATCCACATTGATGAAATCGTACATCCCTCGTGACCGCGTTGCCTTAACATTCCATCTGATGTTTTGAGTTCGATCTGGATCAGTATAACAGAACAGGAATAGCACCGAGGATTTTGTTTTGCCAGACATGGTTCCTCTTGAGTGCCACCATTTACTCCTAGTGCAGACAGAAATTGAACGATGCTCGGGATGGAGCAAATGTAACGTAGAGCCAGACTCCATATACCTGTTCCGTATGAAGTAAGCTTTAATCGTGACCTCACCAAACTCACGACAGTTCAGAAAGGACTCCCTCATCCAAAATCATTCCTATAAAATTGGCGACGATTGGACCAATCCGAGCGCTTGAATAACGTCAGCCTCATCACATTGGTACTTACACACATATACACAAAAACATTCTGGAGCGTCGTGGCGTTATGTCGTGGCAATATGTCACCCCATCGTGTTGCACTCGAATCAGGGTTTGAACTGCGTTAGAAGGGGGTGATTTTGACAGATTGATTCTGATGGAACATACACGCCTGATACTTACTTTAAAACCGGTCGTTTCTCGGGGGTCAGGGTGCTTAGTCTAGGCGCGTGCTCAGGCCAGGCATGGGGAATGAGCCTTCTGCGTTTTTGCCGCCTACTTGCAAGCTATTCATGTGCATCAATAGGACGGACAAGGCCGTTTCTATATTGGGCGAAATCAGGAGATCAGTCTGAATGAGAGTTGGTGGACCTGGTGGTATAACATAAACCTCGATGCTGTTTGTCAAGCTTGGCCCCGTGAGAGCGGCTACTAGGCAGACGCTCTGATGAACATTCATACGAAAGTGGGAAGGAAGAAAGGAGCAGTATTTTGAGAAAGGGTGTTGTCGTTTGTTATACGAAGGTAAGTGATAACATACGATTGTCGTTGTAAGGCACTTCTACTGCGACCGGGCAGCTGGCTGCAGATCGACTTGCCGCATGCTTCAGCTTCGTGTCGTAGGGTCTTCTTCTCTGAATCGGAGACCACAACGGAGAGACTAAAAGTACCCGAGGGGTACCATCCCCGTAGGTCGCCCCTCATGCATCATGTTGGGGGAAGATCATCCCAATGAACTTGATGTTCTACCTCGAATTTCTTAAAAACTTATCCTGCACCCACATGTTCGTAACTCGTTAACATTGATAATATCGTTAACGTTATCTCTTTTTCTTTTTTTTTTTTAACAATCGGACTCGGATGGTCGTCACCACGCCCCTATTCAATACGCGAAAATTTTTGGGAAAAAAGGAAAAGAAAAGAGGGACGGAAGAGAAATAAGAGCTGGAAAGCAACCGACCAAAACGAGATAAAGTACGACAGAGATCGAGGAAAAATGGTGAGGAACAATTGTTAGTCGTTAGGGCTCTATCATGCCGCGAATAATCTTCCCAGACCCCGAAAACAAAAAAAAAAATTAATTGAACACTCACCATATACCAATGATTGATGCTTATTATGTTCAGGCCTTAGCGGTGTACATAACAGCATCACCGACAACACCATAACAGCTGCAACAAACGAGACACAGCAGATTGGGTGACGAAACTCCCATCAATTTCTCACACTCCCACATTTCGGCCGTTCTGTCCCGCTCGTGCTTGTCGGCAAAGACCGCGGTGACTTACAGTCACAGTAATGTCACTTCGATGCATTCAAGTAGCCACTGGCAAGGTATTTGTCTGTCCATAGTGCGCTCATTTCGGTAACTTACAATGTGAGCCTGCAAAAGACTCTAATGCTGCGCAGGGTGGGTATTTGGAGTGGCGATGGATATACCTATGACCTTGAGAGCGAGGCTTGAGATTACCGTGGGTTTGGCTGCGCTTGTGGTGATTTAGCTATATATGGTTCTGACTGCAGAGACCGTGATTCCCAGTGGAAGGCGATGCGAGGTGATGTGATGCGATACGCCATTCGCTCACAGCAGTGGGATGTAGAGTATTACTGTAAATCATCAGCCATTTTCTGGTGACGACGTTGATGGGAACTTCAAAACTATCGTGTTTGATCGCACCGGATATCACGCTGTTCATAGTTTGAACGAGTCAAATTGGATTAAATTAAGGACTAAGAACAAGATGCAATTGAACAAGAAACAAACGCTTGCAATGAGATGAGGATCGATATGTGTGCATGTAAAAATACAACAGCAAGAACGACAGAACATAACAGTAGAGTAAAACTTGTGCGGTACGGCGAATCGGGAAGTTGCTCTGATCGAAGAGAAGCCTCGCGAAGTACCCAAGGGTGTGGGCGTATGTGAAGAAGAGGGGGATGAAGGATGACGACCAAGAAATGGATACACATCAAGAGGGATGAAGAATGAGAAAATGCAAGGTGGTACAACTGTTCGAACCCGCGAAATATTGAAAATTTCCCTTCGCTTCTCGCTCTATTACAGTCCATTGATATAGAATAACCAAGGAAAAACCGAGGCCCCTAGTGGTGTGGTAATGGATCGCGTAGAGGATAATGGAGATGGAGATGGATCTAAGTAGGGTAAAGGCAAAAGGGATAGCGTGTATGTTGCGGAGTAATGCCTCTTATTGTTCCGCCTCTCGTTAAACATGAGAAATGGTAGTATAACCAAAAGAGGATAGCGAGGATGGCGGTGTAGACGTTACGTTGTGTGTGCTAGTTGTGGCAGGGAGCGCATCCGGATATTGAGTGGAATGGAATGGAGAGTGGGCGAAGTGGTACCGGATCGATGGATGGATTCGCGGGTGAAGACGGGGGCGTAATGGTTTAAAAGGCTCTCGGAATTCAATCCTTGGTCATGTTCTTTGAAGTGGGATGCGTATGGGGAAAAGAGCAAGTGAGGGCAATGGGTGTATTAGTATTAGAGGATAGTATTCTTGATTGCATGCGTTGAACTGAAGATTGCGCCGTGGTATCAAGTCGAAAGCAAGATGAGCATTAGACATAGATGATTGGATTGCAGATGAACGAGATGATGGTATCGTTGAGAGAGAAAAGTTGTGGAGAAATATCTTGAGATGATGATGGGTGCTTGTGCGGCTTAGCTGAATACAGGTAAGATCGAGATCAAGTGATGAGACCCTGGGTCAGCCACGCGAGGGAATTGCAGAAGAGAGTGTACTCACCAGAACAACCAGCACAGCACAATAGAAGATGAATAGAAGAACAGACGATAGATGCCCCCTTCCCTCTAGTATACACACTCTCACGATTTGATAGAGCGAGTTTACCTGAATGGGCATGTTGGAGAGTGAGATCCGCGCCAACCACAGTGACAGCACTGGGGGGCACTGAAGTTCAGGCAATCTGAACCGTCGTTGCACTCTTGGGATGGTGTTGGTATTGAACCAAATACGGAAGTGTATTCCGAAGGTTGGTGGTGGTGATGGTGTGCGGAGAGGTGGGACCCGGAGGTGGTCGAAGTCGAAGGAGAGTCCGCGGATGAGTGCATGTGTGTGGTGAGTTGGTTGTTGTTTGCGTTGGACGTGAATGGGAGACGTGATATGCCAGGGGATCGACTTGCAGAAGTGGAGGAGGCGGATTGTAGGCAAGACTCGAGATTGAACGGGTCTATTTATCTGGTGGTATAGGCCGGGAACATCCAGGAAGGATCGTCCGGCGCGTAAGACCCTATACCATTGGTGGCGTATTTTTTTTTTGCAATGGACGAATGAGGATTGTATTGTGTGTGGGGTGAGGGGAGGGGAGGGGTTAATTGGTGGTATGAGTGGATAACCAACAGATCTTGTCTTCCGCGTGAACCGCAAATATGACAAACCGATTTTTGGACAATTTCTGCATCCGTTTTCGGCCTTTGGGGTACGGGGAGGGGGTGGCAGGAGCTGACCCGTTCACCCTTCCTCTTCTCGACACCGTGTCCTCAGGGTTCCGAGAGCAATTGACCTGGCTCACTTCAAGAAGGAATCTCACATTCGGATTCCAGCCTCGGAATCCTATCAACATCAACAGCACGCGACCACAACAACCACAACACTTACACTGATACACTGCCACCTCCCGAGTTCTCCTCAACTGACCAGAATGGCGTGAATGACCGGCCACGTTGTCGTTTCTTCTCTTATTGCGCAGTTGATTATCACAAAGTTGCAATTCCCTGTGTGTTGCTGTGTATCCGTGGCCTCCCTTCGCTCTTTCATCAAGTCACCTTGTTTGTTGGACTTGTGATCAATCGTACTGCCCGACCTCGCTCTTTGCAACATGTTCTTCCTTGAGGCCACCGCCTTCAACGATTTGGCCATTGTCCTTGTGTACACCATCGCTACCACTAGCGAAATAGACAAACAACACGAGCCCTGGTCGCTGCTGAACCCCAGGCCTCAACGCAGTTGACAAACAACTCTTACACTCCGCAAAAGAATTATCAGATCGAAGGCCTGCCATGAAAGTTCAGAACCCTTATCACCCGCACCCATACTCGTGTCCCTCGCCCTTCAACCTATGGGGCTTCGCGTTCTCAACCTCTCCTTCTCGCCTTCACATTGAGGCACACAAGATTCACTTGAATTAACCAATAAATGGGCTTCGGTCTCGTGGATCTTTTAGAATCTTAGTATTTTTCAAACACCGCGATGTTGGATAATCGATGAGAGAACATGAACCTTGAACGTTTGAACTGCTGAACATTGGGCCCGGATTTCACAGCGCGTATCCATGTATGTGGACATGCGCGAAGGTACGCCAAGGAACCCGCAATCAAAACCTGCCTCGCTTAGTATAATATGCCAGGTTGTTCTTTCCCAAGGACAATTAATATGGATCCCACACAAGCGCTCTTGATCACGAACAAACCTGACGCCTTATGCGCTGCGATTATTATTGTTACCATCGCTACTCGCTTGCACTCGGTGTCGGCTGTTCCGAGACTAAGGAGTTAAAGTTGACTGTATAATGTTTTGTCGTGCGGTCGCGGATCAATGTCAACGTCAAGACAATTATACTCACCTATGCAGGCATCTGTGTGATGTGAACTGAAGTTTTACCGTGTTGACGCTTAAGCGATTACAAAGGCTCGGAGATACACGCTTCTCGGCTACCTTCAACAGTAATCAACGGTCGTTGTCACGGTATCTTCTCGATTTCACCATGAGCAAACAAGTGTGCTCTTCTATCACCTATTTTTAACATAAAACGTAACGTACTCACCCAGGCTTATTCTCACACCGAGATAATTATCCCTTAATCTCTTAATTAACATCAAGTAAGAACCTCAAAACGATTTTTCGGCCCGGTCATGATGCCGGATGCAGTATAGTAGCCTCACTCCTATTTTGAATGTAATAATTACCACAATACTCATCATGATGTTGGCACAGACCCACTGTGATTAAGAGAGAAGTCAAGACGCTCAGAATCCAACATTCAACGTTCTCCCGATCCGATATCCACGACATTCGGGAGAAGAAGGTTAAGTCCAAGATGAAAAAGCTTGATTCGTCGACCATGGCCGAATGCTTACCTATCGGTGGTGCTTGGTGCCCAGTGACCAGAAGCTTATGCGCCAAGTTGTTCACTGACAGGCGTCATCAGAGTGCACAGAAATGCTTGAAGGTCTTCTCGGCACGCAAGTGGCGGCCTCATGGAAGGCACATCAGATAGGAACGTGATTATTAATTTAGCTGCGGACTGGTAATAGCATGCCAAACCTCACCGCATCGGCAATTATCTTGTTCGTAACTGCAGATTACTCATGAACTCATGTGAAATCTTGTCGTTTGCGATAATACTGCAAAACTAGATAGTTTTAGGGTGTGTGCAATAAGTCGAGTACTCATGGATATAAGATGCAGCGATGGTGCTTTTAAGGTAAGTCAGCGAGTGGTATGTTATGTCCACTCCAACCAGAACGGAAGATAGAAATTTCTAATCTTCACCCTGCCTGAATGACCTAACTGATCCCAGATACGCTAATGTGAACAAGCTACTAATTTTCGAGTTCGGCACACATCGCGGAGTACCAGCAAGCTATTTTATCTTTCTGCCGGCCTGCAAGACGAGCTAAGGTTCTGAATCGCATTATTGTCATCCCTGAATGCTAACGTCCAAAGCCGGTACGTACCTAAGCCTTACACACCAATGAACTATGGTCTTCGTTTAAGCTCTAGCGTGAGTAAATGTCTATTTGACTCAACGATCATGGTACTTGTGATTAACCGCGCGCATGCGCATACTATGCGCCTTTATCCCAGACTGGGAGAAGTGAGTTGAACACGTTGGCGACTATCGCGTCATGCGGGGCATGCCTCAGAAGGGTCGACAAAATGAGTATATGTCCCTGATGATGGCATTCAAAGTATAGGCCAGATGCAATTGACATTATTCACCGTAAGTCCCTGGACCACGCGTCTGCTGTCGTTCTAATATAATAACCGTGAGATAACGATGGCTTGATTCAGGTGTGAAAGTTCTACAGGCAGTCACGATGCCTTCCAGTAAGCTTATGATTGGAGTGTACCCATCATGAGCTAAGGGATCACGTAGATCATGATGATAGACCCAGTGAGTCGGGATGAAAGAGTATTATACTCATCCCATCAATTCAAGCAAATCATGATTCACTCAACATCCCCGTCAATGGATATTAGGTGTCAACACATTGCACGCACGAAATGCTTTTACCAGACATGCACACATGCCCAATCAGCAAAATGAATATCGTGACCAACCACACATTCGTACTGGCGCCGCTCAGTGACAGGCTAACCTTCAAGCTTCAAGCTTCATGTTCCGTGTCCAATTCGTCGAGTCCTATTGAAATTTGCATCTTAACCATATGTGCTCCTCCATACACCCGAATGCCTCCATTTGGCAGCACTAGACCATACCCACTTCAATTCGGATCCAAGGTCGATTGATAAGATAAGTCCTTCTCCCGTACCTTCTGATACTCTCAACAGAATATACAGCATACAGTGCAATGCTGTCTAACGTCAATGTCAATGTCATCATTTTTCAGGCTGTTGGTTCATCTCGATTGAGTTATTATCAAGGTTCCGCAATACCCCTTGTATGCGGAGCGTTTCGTTGTCACCTTCCAGTTGCATCATCATTACGGCAGTACCACAATTCTCATGTCGCACAGTGCGATTCATTCCCCCGTATCACAGACACATTAGGAACTGAAGTCAACACTTACCTCTTCAATGTCCACTAGAATAAATAAGTGTGTAGCCTTCGACGGGGTAACCGGTGTGTGGCTGGTTTTCCCGGATACCGTAAACTATGAATACCTGAGATATGTTCCAAGACGAAGCTTATTCCCCAACTGGCAAATGGTTTACGGCTTTGTGAAACGTGACAACGATGCTGTCTGACATGGAAGGCATTGCCTTGCCTAAAGCCGGTCGTCTAATAATCCCCCTCTCGTTCTTGCCCTCGTGGCCCTGCGCGCCTCCTCAAATAAACACGAGGCCTCCCGCTGTCAATGACACTGCCTGAAAGAGCAATAACATTAGTGTACAGCCTACTGGGTTTTGATAGCACTGAGGAACCGAGAAAATGTGTGTTGTTTCGCGAAAAGAAATGGCGTTGTTGACAGCAACAACACGGTGAGAACGCAATTCCGTGACATCAACCACCGCATCTTACTGTTTTTTCACTGATGCGATCAACATAGCTTATTCTGAGTAAGTGTCTGGATTGCAGTATAATTACCTGTCACGATGTCCAATATCATACGATTGAATTGCTTCTCCCGTGCTATTGAGCTGTTGATCTTAACATTTTGTGGCTGATACCTCCTAGAAGGCACTGTGAGCGCCAACGTCGTACCATTGGCGTATATTTTCAAGCTGATCCACCTAAACAGCTATATCTGAGACGAAGCCCACCCTTGGATTCTCAAATCCTATCAAAATCGACGAATTGAACAGGAGATATAGCTGCCGGATGCCTACAAAAGGACGGGATGAAGAGAGCATCGAACGTCCCCATGAACCGCTACAGGACATTCATCTCGACACCGCAACACCGTGGGCCATGACAGCATCGAAGCTTGATCCCGTAGAGCATGCAGTAGCCCCATCCTACTAATCAAACAACTTTAATCTCTGTAGGATTCCGCTTCTTTGGTGTGTCTGCCCATCAATAGTTTCCGTTAGACAGGATGAGTCCTTCTCCTCAGTGTAATTCAAGTTCATGATGGCGAAAGACGGAGCTGCCAAGTCTGGGTCGGACCTCATTATCGCCAAGCCTCGTCGTGACCACGCTTCCAGACTGGCCTACACCGAAGTTAGACGTGGCCTTGGCATTGAAGACAATCGCCGAGGGGACATTCGCGTATGGCAACGGCTTAAACTTGTCTGCGTTCCATTTGATCGGCTGAAGGCCTACAAAAGGGAGTCTGAAAGCATAATTTAGGATCATTAGCCTTGATGTGTCGTTGATTCGTAAGTTAGTTGTCATCGATGAGGTGAAGTTTAGGTGGGGAACCTGTGTCCGAGCAACGAATCCGACGAGAAAGAGGTGAAGTGAGGTGCTGAATGTACAGGTAACATCGACGTCATCCTCCAGAAACGATGTATGCCTCGGAGGTAACACTCTGCGCAAAAGCGTTTGTCTATGACGTCTTCGTATGCATTTGACCACGACACCAGCCTCGTGCTACGCCATGAAATTGGTAACGAAAATGTTGGCGATATGAAGCTGAATGTGACGGGGCAAAACCTTCCTCCCTATGACCAACAAGGGATGTTCTGTTTATTGAACTGCAATGAATGTTATATATGATTTCAGCAAACCCAGTCAATAAGCTGGGCGATGGGCTGAATGATGCGCTTCGCGGTTGAAATATTTTGAGCTTACTAACCTCTACTACGTAGAGGAGCTTCGGGACTCCACATGCCAAAAACTCCATCTGAGTGTCCTTGACAAAAATTGCCTTAAGAAAGAACGGACAAGATAAGAGAGGTGTGGGATGTAGCTTATCTAGATCTGCAATGCTTTACGTTGAATTTCATATAAAAATTTCACAAGGCCGGTACTTGAAGCTTGAAGGGGATAGTATTCCCACGTCATGCTCAGCCGCGATTAACGATTTGAGCCCGAAATACATAGATCCATGTTCGCATTTTCCGGAGATGAATCTCGAGCCCTAGGTTTGTACTGGTAATTGACTGTACAATCGGACTCTCGGCGCGCAATTTAACCTCACGTTCATTGGGCTGTCTCATTGCTAGCCTCGTGCATCATTGGTAAATATTTATGCCGCGACCATCAATATCCCATCAAGGTGCACCAACTCATATATATGCAGTTTAAAGGCCTCGGCCTGTTGCGTCACGTACCTCTCTGCCCATTGTGTCATATCGCTAGCCTGAGTTCAACCATTTACACTATCACATAAGAGTCATATATAAGACATCTTGAGTATTTGGACTCGTTCCCTCCTCTGGTCTTCCCTCGTAGTCAAACTCTCACCCTTTAACTGTTTCGCAACCAGTCCAAACCATCCATCAGGGATCACAATCTCGCGGCGCTCTAGGATAGCCTATGATATCTGGAAACCGGAACCAACGGGCGGAATGAGGTGCACCGCCTCGTACAGTCGGAACCATAATTTGTTGACGAGGATCCCGGATATCCCAGTGATATTTGAGAAATCCCCCCCCCCTTTCGATCAGATCTTTCTAACCCCATCAGGATATGATTTGTACTGCACACGGTGCAGGTCAGTTGCTCTAGGCCTTAGGGGCAAATGTGGCGTATACGGGGCATTCTGAGATTCCTTCCTCTGGATAATCGGGAAGTATCAGCGCCGTGATAGAGGTGGGTATGACGCCCCGAATGCAAGGTAAGCCTAATGCTAAATACCATTGGTTTGTACTAACTGTAATCATTCGGCTCGAAATTCAGGGCGATTCCTATGCTATCCATCCTACACTTTGCATGAGGCCAAGGATTCTTGTCTCACACTACATCCACCCAAGCCCCGCAACCACCACAGGATTCGGAAAGGAGTCTTTCGATGAGACCAGGAATCCTTGAAGCACAAGAGCCTCCACGAGAAGGACAGAGATCTCCGAGTCACGTATCCCATGACGCAAGCATTACATTCATCGTGCTGATGATGAATAAGCACCTCACCCCCTTGGGAAGTGGAGTAAAAAATACATTCGCCCCTGCTGCATGCAGCAAGCCTTAAGCTCAGCGTGTGCTACGAGGTGCTGAGGGGGTGACGTCATGAGATAAAGTTTGCTGCTGCTGCGTCAAGACCTCGTCGATATCTATCTGCTCCAACGTTCGTGACATTCGCGTAGTCGACCCTGTCAATATCGTAGGTAAGAGATCAACAAAACATATACTTTGTTTTTCACACGGGCACTGGCGCGAACTCTAAATGCAATTTTCTTACTCTCATGACCAGAACCGATGCTCCACTGGGTTCGCGTAAGGAGGTGGCAATACATCACGTACACTGACTTTCAATGAAAAGGAGGAGCTGCAACGGTGACCGCATCGAACGAGCCTACGTCTTTGCACATGGAAATGTTCTGCATAACATGTGCCGTGTGGCATTCTCCCACGCTCTTTGGCGATAAGATCGTACGAAATATATTCGCATTGCTATCGCAGATGACCTCGGGATCATCAACGAATCCGTGCAGGACTCGATGTTCCCTTAAATTGCGATGATTGCAGCCGCCAATGAGCGAGGCGCGTGGTGCTGGCATCGGTATTACCAACAGAACTTTTGAATGTTACAGTAGAACTATTTCGAGGGCATGTTAATTAGTGAAAATGTTTCTAACTCGTCGTCTATAACTACGGCTGCGACGCAGTTCAAGAAGTGATGCGTATCAAGGGTGGGCTGATAACTAATGCTGCCTGGACTCAAGATTCTTACCCTGGGCGTATTGGGAAGGAAGCAACACAACTCACCGACCATTCCGCACGAGTGAAGAGCACGGTTGGAGGTCAGTACTGTGCCCGGAGCTATTGCGGACATAGAACGACGAATTGCGGAATAGTGCGCGCCCTTTGCCTCCACATAATTTGATATGATTGCATTCTGTCAACAAAATAAGTCGTGGTACCTGAGCAACACCGTTTAGCATCACCGAAAAGTATATCTGGATTTGGGCTTTGGGCTATCAGTGTTATCTGACAGAAGAAGGAAGGATACTGACCATAATGAGATAGTGAATAGGACCAAAATCCAAAAGCCAGCTCTTGTTCATATTCTGACCCTGAGGACTAAGCAACAAAACTAAATCAAACCTGAGAGTCTGCCCTGTTTTCCATCATAACAGATACCATCCGGATCCTCGAATAAACTGGGATAGATTAATTCAGGAAGGAGGGAAGAAATTCAACAAGTTAGATAACCGGTGCACTGAGGTTCATGGGAAGATTGTACCCAGACCACGTTTTAGACATTTTCTACCACACATTCTTTATTGGCTAGTTCAGAGGACATATTTTCTCCAGTGAACGCGCATTTTATTTTATGAGAGCCGGTCCCTCGCATGGTTTCCTCTCCCAAGTCCAATGACGTGGGTGGACCACGGTGATAGTTGTTGCAATGAGTGAGTGAATCAATAACGACCAAAGTACCAGTCCGGTTCGTTTGCGTGAACCATCCTTGACAGACAGTAATGAATCACTGCTCGAATTCGATTAGTAGTGTATTCTCAATACCTGGATTCCCGAGACTATCGTGACCGTTCGACCTGACAGTCTCAGCTTGTAACCGAAGGAGACGTGGCAGCAGGGAAGAAGATAGACCCTGTTACAGAAAAGGGAAGTCCAAGGCGCAAGAAACGAGCCGCGAAAGTGGCGAACCCAAAGAAGCGAAAGCTGTGAAGGTGCAAAAGCACTTTTCAACAGGGAAGTGGCCTGTGCGACTGCTCTCTCAGGGGATCACGAAGACATTGAACTCATTTCACCATGAAAAATCTATAGACTGCTAGTGTTGATCGACAGAAGGTCCAACAGAGCTTTCGCGTACCACTGCCAGTTTAATTAGGAAGCAAAGCGGATAACTTTCACCAGGGTTATACCGTGCTCATGAATCTTAGCACGACCCAGGCAGCTACCAATTCAGTTCATAGATAACAGGCAGTTGGAGCGCGGGCCTCGACCATCGGAGTAAATTTTGCCTGAGCCCAAGTCCACTAGCAGTGACGTACATCAAAAATTTCGGAATATGATCTTCGTTCAGGCCTGAGGCTTTGAACACAGAAGGAATGCCTTGCTTAGCCAGTGTCTGGGAAATAGATTGGAGCCAGCCATGATTGGAGCGGCGAGACTATTACGAGGTGCTTGAGCCTACGAGTGACATTGACAGATCGATAGAGTACAGAAAGGAACCTGGTGAGAGGCAACGCCCATGTCAAAGCCATGCTGGTTTGTTATTGAGTGCTAGTAGTAGTAGTAGTAGCAGTATCAGAGCATAGCACCTCTGTTGGAAGGTACGATAGAAGGAACGTGTTGATGAGGCAATATATCCTTATGCTTCGGCGCTGGCTCCATCCCATCCGCGAAAGGTCAAACGGACAGGGTTGGTTCGACAGGGCCAGCTGTGAGAGTGTCGGTCATATCCAAGTCAATCAGGACCACAGGGGCCCTATTGCACCCATCCATACCTTCTCTCAGAATTAATCCGGCCTGTGCTGTCCTGTGCGATTTCGGTGGCCTTTCCCTTTCTGAGGAAGGAATGCCGAGGTGGAGCACAGAAAATCTTCCAAGAATCGGCGGCCCAAATGAATGCCATAGGATGATGGTTAGTGCAAGTCTGGTCCATAACGGGGCCACGACTACCGATCGCTAAATTTATCCACTAAGCTATGTACCTATGGATTGTGGGCTAACTGAGCTCTGATAAGAGTCATGGGTGACTGAACTCTCCCGAACTTTTAACAATCATGGAAAGAATTAGACACACCTATTGGAACATGACATAGCCATGAACTGACAACCTCCTTCGAACTTTAATGATAAGGTTCCCAGGAGGGAAAAATCGCAACGAATAGCCCTGAAACGTCCTATGGACCATTCCAAGTTTCCAACGTGATACAAAAGAAATTACCGCATCCAAACCTTTCCCAATATAGAAAGTCGGAGTGGTCGAACATTTGTGGGGAAATCGCAGGCGTGGGTCACTTTAACCCAGTTGGGGTAGTTGGGATCAACCGCTTGTTCCTTGCTGGAATCTCGGAAGCCGGATCACGGCAATGCCGTCAGCAAAGTGGTTCAGATCCTTTGCGCTTAGTGTGTTTGTTCTTTTAGAATCCCAAGGTCTTCAGATCCTCGAGGAAATGCTTGATCGAGCCCGGAAACGCCCAGAAAGAGAAGAATTGGGCAGTTTCTATATGGTGTGAGAGGCCAAAATAAGACCCAAGTGCTTGACTAGAGACGTTATTAGGCTGCGCTTAAGGAAGAGAAGCCCACCGTTAATTGAAGTCAGAGGTATCTAGAGGGAAGGGCATTGTTACTCGCAACGTATGCGTCATTCGGTGGTGGGGGTCTATGTACCCGCTCAATCGACACAAGCGCGGTACGATTCGCTTAAGGTATTCCAATTTAATCCGCTTGGTCGCCGACGGTCTTTGGGGGCTGAATCATGACCGAAAGTTCCGTTTCAAGTTTGATATCAGGAGGCAGTTGCTCAAGATAAGGGACACTCAAGAGGGTCGTCTCCCATAATCGACATCCTAGCATCTCAAAACGTCGCATCGCCACGAAGTAGTCGATAGGTGTGGTCAAATGGTCCTCTGTTGACATTGGTTGAACCTCGTTCGAGCAGATCAAAGCTTCTCGACCATTTATGGGTAAAAATTAAAATAGTTGAGAATTTTGTGTGCTATACACAACGTCAAGAGAACTCTATATGGGCTTGAAGCCATCCTTCGCGGGAATGTATTTGCGTAAGATCCGAAACGAGTTCTATCATACGAGAACAAATACGGTCTCCGATCTCTACCGGTCCACCTCTCTGTGGATGATGTCATGAAAGTTAGTGGTGTTGGTCATCAGAGGCAGACTATACATACCCGAACACGAGGTCCTGTGGTATGGGGGACGAGACATTGCAAAAATTGATAAGCAGCATATAGAGGGCTGTGGATATAACCCACCATGGTACCGATAATGGCCACTGCATCAGCAAGCATGTGCTATTTGGTGGGAGAAAGAGGGAAGAATCATCAGCAAAAGCCTTGGGTATACTACAATACGCCGAGGAACAAGAAAATGAAATAAATTTACATCTGGAAATGCAGGGAGGGGGATGACGGGATCAGCAGCAACACCATTGTGAATAGAAGACCACATACGTCTCATCATGAAATCCGATCCTGCAAGGTGAGCAAACCCGGGAGCGCGGATGGAGCATCTGTAAGGCCGGTTGGTTCCGTCACTAGAACGAGATGATTTGTCAGACATGAAATCAGAAAGGAATCAAGAAGTAATGGCAGAATACACGCACGAGACAAGGTAAACCGCCATCTCCCCTTTGGGTGCCTCGATCGCACTGTAGGTCTCTCCTGGAGGAACTGAATACCCCTCGCTAAAGATCTGCAGGCGAATGCCGTGACAACATTATCAGGAGACACAACTATGGCAACAACATACCTTGAAGTGATGAATTAATGCCTCCATGCTCTCCTTCATTGACGCGCGGGGAGGGGGTACGAGTTTGTGGTCGTCAACCTTCACAGCACCTGGTGTTATCTTGTTTAGGCACTAAGTCAGCAGAGCATTCCTGTCAAAAGTTGAATAGTCATGAGTACTGAAGGGACAGACTTGGCTAATAATTTGCAAGCTTTCTCGCATTTCTTGGACCCGGCAAAGATAGCGATCATAACAGTCACCATGAATGCCGACAGGAATGTCAAACTCAACCTAGGCCGATGTTAGTAAACTAATTAATCAATCGCAACTAGAAGCCTACCTCAGCATATTTGTCGTACGGATGAACTTTACGCAAATCCCAGGGCACGCCACTCCCTCGCAACATTACGCCACTAAAACTATAATCCATCGCTTGCTCCGCAGTGACGACCCCGATGCCAACTGTTCTCTCTTTCCAAATCCGATTACCAGTCACGACTTCTTCAATTTCATCAACTCGACTGCCAAATTGTGTTGCCCATTTGAAGATGTCCTCGAGCAGGCCGTGAGGTAGGTCATACGCGACACCGCCTGGACGGACATATGCGGCGTGTAGTCGGGCACCGGACACTCGTTCGTAGAATTCCATCAGCTTCTCGCGTTCCTCGAAACCCCACAAGAAAGGTGTCAATGCACCAACATCCATAGCATGTGTCAAAACGGCCATGAGGTCTATTGAAGGGTAAGTGGCGAGTGTTGTATAAGTGTGCAAACCTACGGTTTAGGATACGAGTAATCTCTCCGAAAAGAGTTCGTATCCATTGTGCGCGTTCTGGAACTTCGATATTAAGAAGTTTCTCCACGGCGAGAGAGTAGCAAAGCTCGTTAGTCACTGTTGAGTGGTTAGTCCCTGGAGGATACCTATGCCATATGATGGGTTTCACGCACTCATGGAAACGTAATCCAGGCGGTCAAAGTAGGGCAGAGCTTGCAGATAAGTCTTGTACTCAATAAGCTTCTCCGTCCCGCGGTGCAGAAGGCCCACATGCTAAGCCAGTAGACATCAATGATAACAGTTGTGGAACCAGTTGCGCTGTTAAACATACAGGGTCCGCTCGTAGAATTTCCTCGCCATTCAACTCCAAAATCATACGAAGCACACCATGTGCAGCAGGATGCTGAGGACTATAGAGAATGAGTTTCGTGCACCATAATTTGAAGCGTCAGGGTCACTGGACGCACCCAAAGTTCACTGTATAAGTTTGCAGGTCAACAACAAAGCACTATATTGAGTTCCACAACGCTGCTCACCAGTGAAGTGCCGCATTTTGGCCTCCGACCTTGAAGTTGGATCGGACAGCACTTCAGCTGCACTCATTCCTTGCAGGTCCTCAACGGTGTGGTACTCATATGCGTTTTTTGTAGCAGGTGAGTCTCTCTGGGTATGTTCGGTCTGGCGAAGTATAGATGAAGCAGTGAGGTTACGACGCAAGGGCGTGGAAGCATGCATCGTTCGCGCACAGCGCGCTATCGAGCGCAGCATCATAGTGGCCATCAAGAAGGAGTGGAAGTCGTCGTTGTTGACGTCGAGTTACTGGATGAAGGCTTCGGAATTTGGCGGGAAGGCGTGACGGTGATCATGTGACAGATCATAACGTCACACGTCGCTCCGCAATTCCTGCACTTAACTCGATGATATCGCCAAAGCCTCGTATTCTGTTCATCATCTGGATTCTTTGTGCGTCTATTGTGCATGCCGATGAAAAGGCGTGCACCGCTCATGTAAATGGCAAGTATTATGACCTGAACCCACTAAGGTCGAGGTGCGCCTGTTCGCAGCATGCTTGGGGTGTTCTGGATGATGACAAGATGACGCCTTAGCTGGGACTATGAATTAAGGACTATCAATGGTCGCTTACTAGTGTTCAATATTTGTGGGAGAATTGCGCGCGATACCTTCGGCATGAAGGACATCGACCCTTCCAAGATCGCTGGATTCCTCAGACGAGATCATGGCGATATTTCAATTGGGTAAGTCATGCTAATCATCTTTTGGTACCCTCATGCACACCATTATAGAGCTCTGAATACCACCCTAACCGTATTCGAATCTCGGCCGAGACTTACATTCCTCGAAGGATCACCATGTTACAGTCAATCTGACAACCAGGATGATCAACGGGCGTCGGCAGTGATTGACTTTGTATGTGATACTTCTGTATTTGGTGTAGGCAAACCCCGTCTCGTTTCAAGCTTTCCTCCGTATGACGACGAGAATGCGTGCGGATTTGCAATCGAGTGGCGCACCCATGTGAGTTTTATGTTGTCGACTTCAAGACATGAAACTTAGGTCCGATAAGCTTGCCTGCCCAACGAGCGAAGAAGGAGGCGCGTGGAGTTTAATTGCTATATTAGCTGTCACGTAAGCCCTTCCCAAAATCGACCACCCCAAAACTCTAGTCTGATCCTATTTCAAGAATCCTATCATTCCTCATGCTTTACGCCATCCTTGGGACACTGTACAATCGATTTGTCCTGAATCTGCGCGGCTTTGATCAGATTCCACAATTCTCACTTGAAAGCATGAGATATCACGCAGCAGAGGCCTGGGATTGGGCGAAGGACGTGGTCGAAAATTATCGCCACAATGGTGGTTTTAGGAGTTACCAAGGATTCCGCCCAGTACCTGAACAAGACGGAATACTTGGACAAGGGGATTACCTGTCTACTAATCCTGTCAGCCATTATACCCAATCGCATGCTGACACAGATTCGGGGTCATATAGGCCCGAGGGTGGGGATGCAGGGAGCGTTGATACCATACATAGTGGTTTCGTACGACCCACACCACGTTCTGGCCTAAGCGTCAGGACTGTTGAGACTAATCCTATCTCCCATCACACCCAATCGCAGCAAACTCAATTCCAAAATCACCCTGAATCAGCTGCACAACCACCCTCACCTCCACCTAAAAACCTTGCTGCCCAACCGCAAGAACTGGGTCAGGTTGCTCCCCGAGAACACCATGAATTTACAGTTGGCGACGACGACAATGATGAGCAAGAACTAGGGGATATCGGCTCGGAGACATCCTCTCCTAGTGAAGGCTCGTCCGCGTCTCGTTCTGGGCCTGATTTCCCCTCTACCTCACTTGGCAGAGGAAGTGCTACACAACCTCGCAATGACGCAGCATCAAGAGGTCGGGATCTTGGGGATGGTGGGACAATCCGTTTGTAGGGTGTAATGGCGTATGCGGCACTCGTCCGCTATGGGGGATCTATCCATATTGCTTGTTGCATTCTCTTATCTCTATCGCGTATTTGAGTGCGTTAATCTGTGCAAAAGATGCTATTCCTAAGATTGGCACGTGCACGATAGGGTTGACACAAATATTGATCTTTCATCTATGCATGCATGCATATGGTTGGTGCTCTATTCGCTTGGAATTGGCTTGGCCACCCTATGTAATACATTGCATATTTCATATGTAGTCCTCGCTCCAACGATGCCCTGTCTACCCTTGTACACGCTGCGTTGTTTTGAGCCCAACCCACCCCAATTTTATCAGGGCACCAAGCACTTCGGTGCACCTACAAGATCGGCAGAAGGTTCTTGCATCACTGCGCTCCATGTTTAAGTAATATCTGCAACCACTCACAAGATGATTGCGTTAAGGCGCTCACATGCTTCCCTCGATCGAAGTGCTTTTTCTCCAGAAATCATGGGGCCGCAGAAATTTGCTGCGCTGACCTCGGCAAAGACTTAGGCCGTATGCCGCCTCCATGCACCACGTCACGTTAATTTGTTTTACTCACGCAGATGCCAAATTATAGGTGCCATTCCATTAGTCTCACCTCCAAGGGTCCCGACACATAGTCCACCCTTCGTGGATAATACAGAGTATGAACAGGCACTGTTTAAATACCATATTTATCCAAGGGTAATCCTCGGCGAATAGCTTCTCAGATCGTGAACGTATTGATTACCTTAGGGTTGGCGAATCCCATCGGGGTCCTCAAATACAGCACTATTCGACACAGAAGAAAGGATATTGTGTTGCTGCTGATTGCTAGGGGGTAAGTACCTGTCATACCAAGAATGGTCTCTTTCTAATGTTAAGTTGTCAGTAATTATAGACCCATAGGTATTGCTACCCATAGTAACTCTGCGATGCTGTTGGCTGTGCTTGGTGGTTACACCGCTGCATACATCGACAGTGATAGATTGATTGTGTCTACTTGGGCACCTTATTAGTTGTCAGGATCTTCTCACGTGGGTCGTTCCCGAAGGACATTTTCAACGAAGAGTTTACTAATTGATGCTCACTGAATAAGTTGCGACTTATTGAGGGAATTCACTCCGCATGCACTACTGAGCGGCGGCTGGCCAGTCAGGAGTTGGTTTGTCAGCCCCAATCGAACCCTGAAGTACCAGTTATTCCCATTGAATACCTATTTGGTCTTAGGTTCTCGCTTTCAAGAACTGCTCCCACAGCTATTGTTAGGCGGCGGGAGGCTTAGGTTACGAAAAAAGGCATAAATCAGCGCAGTATCCCCGCGAGTTTCCATTTGTCATCCTTGAACAATCGTTGTGAGTGTTATTTTGTTTCGGCTAAGAAGTTCGATGGTCGATGATACGTAGTGACCAGCAGGGCCGCGTGGGGGGAGCTCGACTAACACTTTCTCGACACCGATCATCGCCATCCAGTTCTCACAGATACTGTGCTTACAGTTTACGGGTGCCTACAACTGTTTGAATTACACTGACATAAGGATAGGCGGCCAGAGCAATGTTTATAATCACGGTGAAGGTCATAGGCAGTGATGGCTGATTTTGCCCTTGCCATAGACCATAGTAAGGGAAATCATTGTAGCTTACAGGTCCGACACTTCAGGGAAAGTTATAACTCGGCAATGCTCCAAGAATTCATATATCCTGAAAGTGATTTATCCAGGCGGGGTTGATAATGGTAATGGCGTCAGCAAAAGATATTTCCCTCTACCGAGTCAGGCTTAGCAGTAGCGCAGACCGGGAAGGTCCTCTGTGCGTTCCACCTTTTCATCAGAGTTGGTAGTAATTGTATAGTGTATATAACGTACGCGAATATTAATAGACTCACGTCATTTCCGAACTACCGTCCAACGAACTTAACGTATTGGCTCAGTTTTTTCATCATCCCCATTCGGCAACAAGCAAGCCGCGAGCAAGTGGTTTTTGAATTGTTGCTATTCCGTCTGAGGTGACGATCAATTACTTAACAGCAACTTCTGGTTCGATTCTCTGAGGACCGAATTGTCACTAAGTTTCAACCCAGTGTCGAGAACGTAGTAGCCACATGGTTTGAGAAGTTGCAAGGATCGTTGTCGAAACGTGGCCCGGAAATCTCATTCAGTCTTAGGACGCATACAAGGATAATGACTACTCTAGTCGTTTTGCGCTATAGACGAGGAATACGGTATGTAAGTGATAGATTGCAACAAGAGATAGGAAATATCATCACAAAGTTGATTTATTTTCTTGTCCAATACCCAATCATCACACCCGCACGAGCTAGCTCGCAATTCGTTCCTTCTGCTTTCAAGATCAACAAAAGCAGTTGTGAGCGGTAACCCTTCCAGTATCCTGCCTTTCCTATCCATTTCCCAAATAATGGAACCAGGGCCGCTCCAAACCCACGTCGCCAACCCTTCTGTCGTTCGGATGATATTGGGAGATTCTTCCATGATACTACCCAGTCCACAGCGGTAGAAAGACGTTAGCAAAGATACAATATCCAAGTATACCTCAACATTTGTAGTCAAGTAACTAGCTTCCGTTTCGTGCATGCAAGTCTCAATGACTTCATGATAGATTGACAAGGACAACAAGTTCTGAATAGTTTCGCGAGTTTCTGGATTCAGAGCCTCGTTATCTGGCAAATAAGCTCCCAAACCTTTCGTGACAGACTGCAAAGTCTCCACGAACAACTTTTGGGGACTCGAATGGGTATCCAAGTCATGTAGCATGCCGATGGTAAAAGAACGCCTTCCCTCCCTGCTGTTAAGTTGTTCCGGAGGCGCTTCGGATAGAAAATATGAGTCGAAGGCAGATAGAATCAGGTAAAACGCAATAGCAACGAGTGACGGGCAGCAGAGCTCGATGGAGGAACAGGTGTTTGAGCCCTGACAGTTCTTTGAGGGAAGAGCAACTTGCCAGCAGGCCCGACAATAGGTTGTATCGCAAAAAGCGCACGTAATGTAGACCATTGTCTTAGGTGGCAGTCGCATGGGATGCCATCTCCGAATATCGCACTACAAACTTTCTATTAGCGCCATTGACGTCAACAAATGCTCGGTCATCTTCGCACCATGTAGGACAGATCTGCAGAAAAGGCGTCACCGCATTGTTGACAATTGCCTACTCCCAGAAATAAATCCAAGTGCTCTAGGAGTCTGAGCTCGCTCGTAGTCACTGGGGAAGGGGATTCATCATGATAGGATTCTACTGGAGAGAAATCGTCTTCGTCTATGGGTCGATCTTGAGCACTGAGTAATGCTGGAAGGACGTTGAATGCAGCTAGAGGTTTTGCTTTACTAAAATCAACGTTAATGAGTTTTTGGTTACAGGAGTATAACTTGACCAACTTTTTTCTGCTAGTTGAGTTGATTTCTTCTGAATCAAAGTCCGCATCCTCGCGACAACATGGAGCAACTAGAATGGGCAGAACTTTGCGATTTGGGTTTGATTCAAACAATGAGCTCCAATAGCCCTCAAGGGCGGCGGTTTCTTTCGACATCTCGATGGCCAACGCTACTTGTCGGTCTTCGTCCATATCTTGCAGTTTGTCAGTGCCCGTTCCTTGATAGCCTGTAAATTGTGTCTGCAGCAGAACTGGCGCTTGAAGTGGGATAAAGAATGTGGAAGTTGTTTCGATGATTGTGACGCTGCTTATGAAAGGTGGGAAGGAATGCCGTGTGAGGGCATCTTCAGTGCCATCGGAAGGCTGGGCAGATAGCAGTGACTGTGTGTACTCAGTCATACTTGATAGCAGCGCTGCAGTTGCGGGTGGAAGTAGATTCGCAGCACAGAGCTACGAAGTGCCCCCAGTACGGCACTCAAATGGTCACCATTATCCACGCCAACCACGCGGAAGGAAGCACTTCTGAATGGTGCGAGTTCTGACGTGCGCTGTGGATCCGGCCCTCGTGTTGAACCAGGTCGGCAGCCTCATGGCCGCATAGGCTTGCGAATGATTCGATCGGATTACTGACTAGTGGATCAATATCGATGAGTAGTGGAGAAAGCACCATCTTTTATTTTATAGATCAAACAAAAGCCACTATTTATCCTTGTCGTACACCCAACCCAACCCGTCTACTACCATCGTTTCTCGGAACAGGTCAAGAGGGACTATGTCCCGAGCCAATGCTTGGGCTATCCATTTAGCTCGTAACTCCCAATTTATATATCCATACTTCGGCATCCAGATGTTGTCTTTGAGCCTGACTCACTTAGTTTGCGCTATTCCAGCGACAGCATCATGTAGGACAGGCACAGTACGCATCGGAAGGACTTACATGGGAGCGTGTATCGATGAAGCGCTGGTTGCAATGCACCCCATTTCGTGACAAGGTCATATTGGTCCCAGATGTGTTGTATGGTATAACTAATTCCGGGTGTATCAAATATATCAAGATCACCCAACCGATGCAACTCCGAAATGACAGGGGTGATTGTAGAAACTAAACCGTAATGCACATCGTGAGCCGGTTAAAGTCAGAGGCTGATTCCGGCTTATCTAAGTGTTGAATACGACGACAACGAACATTAAGGTGATATTCAACCTCACTAGATTGCGCAAGTGAATCGAAACCGCGGGTAGCCACTCATATTCAACGTTGTCGGAATATTTCGAAGGCAACAAGGGCTACAGTTGTTCTCGAGATAGCTTCCATGATATCATCGGCAGTTTTGCCATGGGTGGTTCTCCATACGACACCAACGTGATTTATCGTAGAACGAGGGAGAATAGAAAAAGCCACATCAGATGGGCCGGAAAGTCGTTGCAGATTCAGCCGTTCCATGCGTTAGAGTAACTTGTGGGCCATTGGGTCGCGGGACCTGGATTATCAGCTTACTTATGTGCACATTTTTCAATAGAAACTTCGAGAAACTGCAATGGGGCAGAATGCAGTTCCGAAGGTTGGGTAAGGAGGTAAGATCCAAGAGGTTGAGTTGCACGATTCCTGTAGCAGGTAAAATATCAAGGAATCGCAATCGTGTCATTTTAGGAATAGCACTCGCAATCAATCGAGAGTCTTCTTCAGAAAAATGTCCCCCAGGAGAATTGTCATAATCCCTGGAGAATCGAGTAAGGCGCAATCCGCTAATGTTCAGTCAGTTTGGCTGAAAATGGACTGACAGTATAAAGCGATGGAATGAAGAGCCGCCTCGAGGCCATTCAAGATGATTATGCAACATTTCAGGGCCTGAGAAGCGCTAGTCATACGAAGTACGCGATATATCCAACGTACTGCATGAGGATAAAAGAACTTCGACGTCCGTGCAAGGGCGACTTGGTCCGTCAGCGACAGAAGATCCATAGTTTCGTCAATTAGCTCGTCAGGAATATTGGTTGTTTGAAAGGACGACTTGGTTCTCGATGCCATAAACGATGAACCTGACTAGGACAGCGAAACAGACTCGTTTACGACCAATCTTCGGTGATCACGTGATAGCGAACCGGCCCTGAAATGGAAATCGACACGCCAGCGAGCTCATCGTGGGCAGCCCCGACAACGCGGAAGTCTGCAATATCAGTCTCTTTCTCTGATAGTTCGACTCAGCATACGGATACCAAGCGTCTATGGTAAGTGCTATTGAGTATCAGATCGCTTAATGCTGAGCGATCTTTGAATTAAGGTTGTCCTCGCAGCATCAATATGCACCAAAGGCGGGAAAGGTGTGTGGTGATGATGCAACGTAGATGATCAAAACGATTGAAATGCGCATTAGTGGTCATTTCACGACAGTTTCGTGATATGACTCGAACGAGGATCGAGTCGCTACTCGCATCGTTTCCGAAATTGATACCGACCAACACGCAACACACCTCTATTGAAACAGAAGAAGTTCGATACGTTTATCAACCCTTGGAAGACCTCTATATCCTGTTAATCACGAACAAGGCATCAAATATCTTGCAAGATATAGACACTCTCCATTTGTTTGCACGCGTCGTATCTGATATCTGTCGAAGTGCAGACGAGAGGGAGATCCTGAAAAATGCATTCGAACTCCTTGGGGCGTTTGATGAGATTGTCAGCTTAGGTTATAGAGAGCAGGTCAACCTCATGCAGGTCAGAAATGTCTTAGAAATGGAGAGTCATGAAGAGAAGATCCAGGAAATTATAGCCAGAGTGTGTATCGTTTACATCCTTTCCCTTTACATCCTTTCCCATCTTGATCACGCATATGTGTCGCTTTAGAACAAGGAAGCCGAAGCGAAAGAAGAACTCAAGCGCCGTGCTAAACAACTGGAGATGCAACGGCGGGAACAACAGCGGAGAGCAGGCGCCGCTGGCGGCAGCAATTATCTTGGAAGTGGTATCAGTGGATATGCACCTGTTCCTCGTTTCGAAACACCGGATGTCTCGGCCGTCTCCCGTATTACTACCTCATCACCAGCACCTTCTACCCGTGCACCCGCCTTTAAAGGTTCCGGCATGAAACTTGGGGCTAAAAAGACGAAACAAGCAGAGCTCTTGGATGCCCTTGGAGGTGATGTCCTATCAAGCGTCACCGATATCTCCATACCCCCAACTCCGTCTGTTGCTACTCCTGAACAAACTCTCCCCAAGGCAACTGGTAGAGGCAGTCTACCTGAGGTTGCTCAAGAATCGTAAGCCTCCAGGCTGCTTACTATTAACCCTCACTCATCGGTCATTAGCATCCATATCGTCATCAAAGAGCAACTCTCGCTCTCGTTGCTACGCGATGGTGGCGTACAATCCATGGAACTCAAAGGAGATATGAACTTGCATATCTCTGATCCGGCGTTCGCCAACGTGCGAATAACACTCACACCATCCACGGATTTTGGTGGCAACAATCTGCAGTTCAAACAGCATCCTAATGTTGCTAAATTTGCTCCTGGTCAAACCCGCGTTGTGGCGCTGAAAGACGCATCCAAATCCTTCCCTGTTGGACAAAGCCTGGCCGTCTTAAAATGGAGGTATGCGGGCACTGACGAGAGTAACGTCCCCCTTTCGAGTAAGTGATCGTGCGACATAACAGCACACAGGTTGACAGCTCGCGATCATAGTCAACTGCTGGCCATCACCCTCCAATGATGGAACTTGTGAAGTCAGCATAGAGTACGAGCTAGAACATGAGAACATCACCCTACATGATGTGGACATCTCCATTCCCTTGCCGTAAGTCTAGCACTTTGTTTCTCAAGTCGATTAGCACATCCAACGCTTTCGGTTCAGCGCGGGCTCCTATCCCACCGTAGCATCGCACTCTGGGGAATGGGCCCTCGACCCCTCATCGCACTCACTTGCGTGGTCAATTCCCATCATCTCAGCGTCAGATGAATCATCGCGTTCGGGATCGATCATTTTCAATGTTGGTGGGGATGATCCTGGAGCATTCTTCCCTGTCGATGTTAAGTTCATTGCACAAGGAAGTTTGGCTAGTGTTGGAATAGCAAAGGTTGCAAAAGTGGATGGCGGAGAGGATCTGCCTTACTCGGTTGATGCTATCCTCAACACCGAGGGTTATTTGGTGGTGTAGAATAGGGGCTGACAACCATAGCGCTAAAATTCTAAGTGGGGATACCAAGGCTCAACGATTGCATCATCGACTAAACAGTTTGGGTCTGCCTTACTTAATTTGTCATGTCAGCTGGTCTGGAGGTGAAAAATGCTGTCAAATTGCCAGAAAGAACTAATATTAAGTATCCCAGTTCAGTTTTGGCTCATGACCCTTGATACCCATGCCTCATACATAGATGACACACAAGGACAGCGACTTTAAGCTTTATAGCCAATTTCGTCTAGGCTCATCACGTGCCAAGACCGGCCTTTTTGGCGTGATGGTTCATCATATACAGTACTTATGTCATAAGTTGATATCTTGCTCCTCGAGATGGAAACCCGAGATGATGGAGAAATTTGTTGTTGGATACGCTTTATATCCTCAGTATTGAAATAGAGAATAAAGGCCGAAGGGAACCTTCACGTATAAGGCAGTTAGAGGAGCGAGGAGGCTAAGAGGTCAGATATGATTGACAGCTTGACCCGACGATGCACATTCAGATCAGCTTCATCCAGAGTTGAGATGCGTAGATTTGACGCTGATACGTTGACTATAGAAGAGGGACAATAATCGCTGAGCATGGCCAAATCCTCGATACTGTGTTGAGGCGAGGGTTTGAAAACTTTGCTGCGAAGGTCTACCATGGCCAGTGGTGGCATATAAGACACACTTTGCACACGACCTTTAATCGCGATCGACAGCTAGGAGATCGAACCGAACCAAGCGCTCTGATGAGCAATATGTCCATCACACGTTCAATGAAGGAGGCTAAACGCGACTGTATTTCCAACTGGGGTTAAGAGCGAGAACAAGGCGTGGTGACATATGCCCACGAGACTGGACATCGTACAGATCCAACCCTCTGAGGATGTTGAAGTTCTATATGGAGAATTGGCAATGTCGGGAGTAACTGCCCCATTTGTAAAGAATCTGGAACTTCGAACCATCCAAAATAGCGCTTTGATACAAAGAATAGGTACCAGATGACAGGAAGTATTACATTGGCAATTGTAATTACTCTACAAATCACCTTGGTAACATCTGCCCGTGACTTGTACACATGTTTGTGCCTTTCGAATGGGCGTACCAGAAGCTCCAATGCGGCACAAGATCTTGTGTTCTCCACTTGTTCCGGTATCAACCGCCTCAAATTCACCAGCTGATGAATGACAGAGAATGGCAGATATTGTCAGAATGGCGGCGGTCATCCGATCACTGTAGGATCGGCTTTCTGGGCGTTATCAGAAAAGCAAGGTGACCCAGCCCTAGAGTACTTAGGGTGAATCATCCCAGACTGATCATTCATTGATAGGATCTATTACTATGCCCGAATTAGGCTGATAGCAGGAGTTTCAATGTCCCAGTGTGCGTCACGGATGGATAGAATCGGAGGCGTAACCTAGAGCCCCCCTGCCGTTTTGCGGACCATAACCGCAGACTTCGATGGATTTAAACAATCCGAATCAGGACGAGGTTGCAACAAGCGAGTCGGCGTGGGTTGTTATCGATTTATCAAGGAGGATTTGATTAAGATTTCGCACCGTGACGTAGGATATGAATACGGGCTGGCCATGGATGAGGGATGAGAAGTATTGTCCAACAAAAGGGGTCCAGGTAAATCAGCCTCGGGATACCCCTGAAGTGTTTTCCGGGATATCGCGATCAAAGGGAGTCTTGTTAAGGCTAGTGTGGCCATCGTGACTGCGGGATGATGATCCCGGGATGGTTGAGGGTATGTGCTTCCGACATGTCAACGGGCTGATGTGGAGACTCCAAAGAAGCCCAAATGATGTTGCTTCCTCATAATAGAGAATGCTCCTAACAACTTATAACGTAAATATCATGAGTTTCAAACTTTGACATACGACGTGAAAGCTCACCAGACGGGATTCTCACTATAAGGGTGCAACCTCAGAAGCGTAGGGAGGATTATCTCCATCAGCAAAGCATCAGAAGGCTCCTGTAGATGGGTAGATTATACTGTGCATGATGGCGGTCATGCCGCAAGCTTGAGGTCGCACCGTGGGGAAAGACGAAAACCGGCACGGTCAGTATCATGTCGGAAGCAAAAGAATCGCAAGATCCATTCGGAAGTCGGTCAGGATACAGTCATTCCTCGCTGAACTGGACAACCAAATATACTTGGTATCCACATCTTACCGGGCAACATTGACTACGAAATCTTGAGAAAAGTAGTAAGCGCTCAGCAACGTCACATTTATTAGGCAACTGGACAGTCACACCTACCATTGTTGACATGCCTCCTTGGCTACTGACCCACTCCGTAACTTGGCAGCTTATTTAGCTTAGATAATAGCGATCTCTTCCCATGTCTGCCTATTCGCTAACCATTCAGTTGTATGCTCGTTCTCGACAACTTGACTCGCGGATATTATTATTTCGCATATTCGGCAACGTTTCCCCACTTTGCTGCTTTTCCTGTCAACAAACGGAAAGCCTACCCCACCTATTTTCACATTGCCTGCGTTTCAACTTCATTCGTCGTCAGCATGCAGCACATTTGCAGGCAGCTCTGTAGTCTTTCCTCGCCAGATGGTTCCCACATGAACATATAGCCCATGACCTTGCTTGCTTTATCATTTTCCATCCTGACGCCTGGCCTACTGCTTCCCCGGTGTATGGTTTGGGGTTGGTACCACAGGTACAATATTTACCTTCAAGCTTCTTTTCCTTGCCTTCCGACAAACAACAACAGGTGGTGTCTGCGCTTCACACCGCTCTCCATCGCGCCTTCGTTCGCTTAGCCGGCCACATATGGTCTATCGTTCGTTCTTCTCGTTACGTGGGAACGAGACTAGGGACACAAATGATTGCATGTTTAAGCACATAGATCAATGTAAAACTCCGACACGGCATAAGTCGGCAAGCGCGACAAGCAACACTTTTCTCGTCGCTACTCAAACCAAATTTAGTGCAAAAAACACATCCAGCAAATGGTAATATGGTGTGTTACATGTCAGGTAACAAGTCTGCTGTGAATTGAGCTGAGGTTGAGCAAGATACTCAAGGTGTCCGGTGGCCAATGTGTGTGATATCGTCACGATCTAATTTCGGATATACATTTTCTCTCACACGATTTTGGTCCTCAGGCTTTCAGAAGGTACCCAGCTTCCTCCTGAAATTCAAGACAGTGTCCCCCAACTTCGACTAATCGACTGCTTCTCTCACATCATGGACTCGAAACCCAAATCCATTGGCATCGGATTTGTTGGCCTATCCGCAAATGGCTGGGCCGCAACGCAATTAGCGGGTCCATTGTTCGAGGAACCCCTCAAATCTCGTTATCGGCTGGTCGCTGTATGCACCACAAACGCTGAATCTGCCACGGCGACCGCCAAAAAGTACACCGAACTTACTGGCTACCCCGTCAAGGCATACCACGGATCTGCCAAGGCCATCTCCAATGACCCAGATGTAGATCTTGTCGTTGTCGCTGTTAAAACACCAGACCATCGAGATCCGGCTTTGGCTGCGATAGATGCTGGAAAGGATCTTTTTTTGGAGTGGGCCGTTGGCGGTACCTCAAAAATTGCCCAGGAGATTGCAGATGCCGCAAAACGGAAGGGGGTAAAGACCATCATTGGCACCCAAGGAAGACAATCGCTGGCGATCAAGGAGGTAAGCGTTTACATTTAGGCTTTAATAATCGGGAACTGATTTAATACCCTACGTCATGATAGTTAAAACCCATCGTCGAATCTGGAAGGTTCGGCCGTATGTTATCAACCACTGTTGTAAGTCAAGGATCAGACATTTTGACGAATGCATAGAACCTTACATCATTTAGAGTGCTACCCTCGCTGCTGAGATAAACTTCTGGGGCCCTACTATCTCCGAGGGGGTATTATACTTCAATTCCCCCCGCAGCGGTGCATCCTTTTTTGATATAGCAGGTGGTCACTTCCTGGAACCTTTTATGTTCGCCCTTGGTCCAATCACCTCTGTATTTGCGACTGCCGCCATCAAATTTCCAACGGCCCAAGTTCTTGACGCCGGGGGACAATCTACAGGCAAAACCGTCCAAAATCAGAACCCAGACCAAATCGCCGTCAGTGGAACGTTGGCCAATGGCGCAGTATATAACTTTCATTTCCGGAGTGGAGTGGAAGCACGTGCGACAAAGACCGTCAAATCACTGATTTGGACTATCGACTTCGAGCACGGGAGCATTCGACTTGAAAGCGACCATCCTGCTGGGTGCCTTATCAATATAACTGAGCCAAGGTTGTTCGTGGATGGGGAGGAAGTAATTTTGCCGGATGCAGACAAGCCTGCTCACATAAAGAATGCGTGGTTGGAATATACAAAAGGTGAAAGTGGGAATTATCCTACTATTGAGGATGGGGTCAAGTTGAGACGCATCTTGGACGCCGTCTTTGAAAGCAGCGAGACAGGAAAGAGGATCGATCTTGATTAGGAACTTCAGTAAAGTACTTCATGTGTAGTACTAGTACGTAGATAGGTTGCATACGGATGCGTACTTATTGGCGCTGAAAGGACCACAGGCACGATAAGTCACGCGCCAACAACCGCTTCGTACTAACCTTCACATTCATCAAATACCCACAGGTATGCGTGGTTGAGCACAGCTCATTTCTCAACCCGACCGATTGCACGTTGCAGACGAAGAACAAAGCTTCGGGATCGTCACCTGCCTAAAGACGCACACTTTCCTGATGCCCAAGACGGACGAGATTTCAGTGTTTCTACGTCGCGCTCCAGTTCCGGCCTGCTTCTCCCAGTTGTTGACTACATGAGATTTTCGAGATCTGGCTCAGTGGTAGATCGCCGTATAATAGTGTCAAGAAATTGCCTGAAGTGTCGCAGGTTTGCCTTCAATGGAGGGGAATAATTCTCGCTCATCAGTCTTTTTGGTCTGTCATCTACGTTCCTCGTCCAACGCTGACTCCACTACCGCTCGTCCAACGCTGACTCCACTACCGCTCGTTGAACTCTGGCTCATACGAAGTGGATCAACATACTCTTTTTGAACCGAAAATATGTGGTGTTGTGTCCACGATCTCGACCTTTTCATCCAGCACTCGCTCCGTTGGAAATCCGTTCAATTCTGGTTTACAGGGACTCATACGTCTCAGGCGCTGTGGAGATTAGACAAGGGATCAGTGGAGAAACTAGAACATGCCTCATTGTCAGCCGCGTGCTGGCCAGAGGGGCATCTACTCCACGTATGGAATGTTTTTGGTTTATCACGGATGTTGCCCAACGCCGATCTTTTAACACAACCAATACAACCAGCGACATTACTTCCATGGCATCAATTAATCTCCCTTTCCAATGTTTATTTCTGGGATTGTCACATTTTACTCGACGTTTTCAGTCAATGCACGGATCTCGAGGACCTTAGTTTCGCTTTCCCCAGTGGACAAGTAGCTCACATGCCTCACGCCATTACCCTCCCCCGACTTCGAAAGCTGCAGATATTGTTGTCGTTCGATACGCCTCTAGTGTTGCTTAATTTGATGGCACCAATGTTAGACCAATACCGAAAGTTGGATCTCGGCGGAGCAATTTTCAATGCTCAATAGTTTCCTAGCAAGATCCGAATGCAAGTTACTATCATTGGGTCTCGAATATGAAGGTGCTGAGGAAGAATTGCCTGCTGGTACCATCGCCCTTTTCAACTCACCAAGCTTGGCTCAAGTCGAAGAAGTCAGCCTAGTAAACTTGCACACGGACGTCATTCAGGTCTTGACAAACCGAAAATGAATCCCAGGAACCTTGGCCGTTATTGCGTAAACTCGACCTGAGGCATTATTATCAAACTGTCGCGCAAGGTCGCATCGCGTCGGTGTTCTTGTCTCGGGCTCAGTCAAGAGCACTGAAAGAAGTCACCGTTTGTGTTGCCGGGGAAGAACATAAGTTTGCTAAAGATCTTGAAGTGGCGGAGAGGTTACAAGGACCGGGTCTGGATGTAAGATCAATTTTAGCTGGCGCTCGGGGAATCAGCGGAGTGACTGATATCCTCTACGTTGGGTCATTATGCGTCTCAATGGATACGCTGTGGATAAGCTCACGCTTTGAATGTACTGTACATGTCCAGTTACACAGAATTGGCAGACCTGCAGACAGCTAATAGTTTATGACGACAAGTCAGCTGCAGGAAATTCGGGAGTTATATGTTTTTTTCGAAATGATTTGTATTTCACCCTTGGTTCGTAATTATATGCCAATCCTCTGAGCTATTGAACATGTACATCTGCCAGAACAATCAAGGAATAATCCTCTCACCGTGTCAGTGCTTTGCTGTCCTGTTCCGAGTCCCGGCGTTACCGAAGTAACTCCGACATTGCGGTCTCCTCGGAAGGTTGTTGCGTTGTGCCTTCGACGTCTTGCACGTCTGCGTTGAGGTCCGGAGGTCTCGAGCAATATCGCCCGAATCTTCAACACGCTTTTGATCAGGTCTTAATGTACGACATGAACATCACCACCTTTGGTGGGGCAAGACAAATAAAAGTCGATAACCTACAAAATGACCAGCATGCAAATCAGCCAGGAGCAGCGAGATTCATCAAATAGTATCATGCATCGGTTCACTCAAGAAAAAAGATTTGAGTACCTTGCTTCTAGCCGCATGCAGGTCCCGCCTCAATATGTATTTCCAAGGCCGTTAATGAAGATAGGCTTATCTTTAAAAGCGCGTTCAAGCTCCTGACGGGCCTCGTGAACTTGAGAGGCGACGGCACTGTATGTCTATCGATAGTGCTAAAGTTATCATACAATGGCATTCATTCACACTTGGATAAATAAACTGCAAATGGTATCGGTACACATTTACAACTTCCATTCATATGCCCTACCAAACTCATCCAAGGGGGGTCGTCCATACGTTGGCTAAATGCGACACATCAATCATCTTCTCCAGAGGAAAAGAGCGCAAGGCGACTCACAGCAGGTTGCGGCTTGTTGGCCAAAATGTTCTCAATCTTCTGCATAATTTCAGGAGTAAGCTTTGGAAGGACTTCCAACGCCTTCAAGTTTTCGACAACCTGCTCAGGCTTTGAAGCGCCCATAATGACGGTCGAGGTATTGGGGTTCCTCGCCACCCATGCGAGAGCTAACGCAGTCATGGTGGTTTGAAGTTCTGTACATTAATCGACCAAAAGTTGATGTGACCCTTATTACGCGTGCAGGAAAAAGCGGCGCACCCTCTTCAGCCAGTTTGGTCAATTCTTTCACTTTGCGAATCTTCTCTTGACCTTCGGGCTCTTCCAGCTCCTTCAGCGTCTCCTTGAACCTTCCAGAGTGCTGATCGAAGCGAGAACCTTGTGGGATCCCATTATTGTACTTGAGAGTCAAATAGCATCAGTCGTATGCGCATTTTTGAGGAATTGCCAACACTCACTTTGCCAGTTAGCAAACCACTTGCGAGAGAAGACCAGGCTGTGGTTCCAACGCCATAGTTGCGATAGATGGGGCTATAACGGCGAAATATGAGTCAAAATCCCTGTGGTTGAACGATTTGGATATTTACAGGTATTCCTTCTCAGGTCGCTCACGGTGGAACATGCTACGGATGACGTTAGTGCTCATGTGCTGGTAATGTAGTTACGACTTACTGGTGCTGGCATTGCTCAGCAATGGGAGGAATGAGACCCAAACGGGTCGAAACGTCTGAATGAAGACGCAATCAGCGACTCTACAGCTTATTACGATATGATAAACTACGCACGGTAAGCCTCTTCAATCTGTTGGGCACTCCATTCAGATGTTGCCCAGTAAAATGCCCAGCCCTTTTCGATGACATAGTTGAAGGCCCGAACTACTTCCTCCATGGGAACTGGACCACGGTTACACACTGCTCTCTCAAAACAGCGATGAACCAAGAACGGACGCACCATTGGAGTCCGCTCTGTGAGCAAAGATAACATCCACATAGTCCAATCCTAGTCTTTCCAAGCTCTCTTGCGTTCCCTCAATGATGCTGCAACCCCAATTCAATTCCTCTGACGATCAACTGCATTCACGGGGAAATAGCTTACTGTTTCCTCGACAGACCACCGTCATTAGGACCTTTTCTCACACCCCAGAACAACTTGGTGGTGATGATGAGGTCAGTTCGACGGAGTCCCAATTCTTTAATCACGCGGCCCCTGTATCCACCATGACATCAAAACGTCCGAGAGGAAGAAGAAACTCGCGAGAAGTACTTACATCTCTTTCTCTGATTGACCACCTGAATATTCCTCCGCGGTGTCGAACATGTTGATGCCATTTTCGAATGCGGTGAGGATGATATCCTATTGCACGTTTTGTCGACGAGGTTGTGAGGGATAGAAGCGTCCTATTTGACTCACTTTGACGGGATCTCCAATGACAGTACCACCAAGTGTAAGCCCTAGTTCACAATGAATCGTGTTTGAGCATCCATTCTGAATCTGCATTGAGTGCCAGACGTACAACCACCCAAGGAGAACAGTGGGACCCGAAGACCACTAGGGCCAAGCCTCCTGAAGATCATGTTCTTCGGGTTGAATTCTCGCTTGATCTCTCCCGACATGGTGTATGTGTAAGGAAGCTCTGGAGATAGAAAAGAGCAAGAAAGAAACTGGAGATGTCACTGACAACCATACGGGGATTTTATATTCCAATAGAAGATGATGCGGATAGGCCAAAATCTGAGGACTTATCGATAAAGCGGATAAATTCTAAGTTTTACTAGGTGTGATAAGTATGGCATGTGCGGAGCTACGGTACATATTCCGGTACGGATTGGTTCGGCATAACTAAAAAAGACATTCTATCCTAAATTGGTCAGCCATATGGCCTGGGAGACTTACTAATTGATCCACCTGTGTGCCTAACTTTGATCTCAAGCAGCCACGACCACACTATGTTGGAGTGTATTTGAATAGTTGCTCCTAGCTGTGGGAGGTAGGAACACTTATGATGGACACTCTGGATTATTCGAACTGGAAGGGGCAAAACGCCAGGAGTCAACAGATATTCACTAAAAGCTCATGATAAGGGACAGGACTATGACACAACTTTGTAAGCAGGCATACAAATATATCTTCCTGAAAAACCTTCCCGATCACTGACGTCCCAATGGATCCAATGGAGGGCGACCATAGGTTGGCTGTGGCACCATACAACGGCAAATCAATGCCCGAAATAGCGCATCTAAGTCAAGAAGGAATCGCTTACCAATGGAGCAGGCGCATTATCCAAGATCGTCTCAATTTTCTCCATGATTTGAGGCGTTAGCTTAGGCAATACCTCAATGGCTTTGAGATTGTCCATTAATTGTTCAACGGACGAGGCACCGATAATGACTGTTGATGTATTTGGGTTCTTGGCAACCCAGGCTAAAGCCAACGCTGTCGGGGTGGTTTGCAATTCTATACAAAACAGGTGTGAGGGAATTGCCTGATTCATGAGTCGAGATCCTTACCATTCGCTGCGAGGTCGGTCAACGCTCTTACTTTACGAATTTGCTCCGACAGCTCGTGATTCTCCTCCGAGTCGAGATTTGTGAGGGAGGTCGCAGTGGATTTGAACATATCATGTTTTGCAAACCGAGAACCCTCCGGAAGTTTTCCGTCATTGTACTATCGAAGGAGTGAGTTTCAAAGCTCGAAAACACTTCATGATTTGCGAATTGCTATAGATACCTTTCCTGTCAGCAATCCGCCAGCAAGAGCCGAGAATACGGTTGTTCCTATCTAGTATTTCCTGTACATCGGCCTGGGGTGGACGTTAGAAAGAGGTCATATATGATATGGACCGCCTACGCGTATTCTTTCTCTGGTCGCTCACGGAAGAACATGCTAAAGAGGGTTCAATTAATGAAAACAAAGATACAAAAGTCCTGAATACGACTTACTTATGTTTGCATTGCTCAGCAATGGGTGCAATAAGGCGAAGCCGATTTGCGACGTCTAAAATCCAGTCGACGTCGAGGGTGACGATGACAAGCGTCGGTACTCACGAAAAGCCTCTTCAATCTGCTGTGCACTCCACTCGGATGTAGCCCAGTACAAAGCCTGACGTGTGATCACATGAAGCTGGGTCAAAGATCACTGCATGCCTCTTACCCAGCCCTGATTAATGACGAAATTGAATGCACGAACGATCTCTTCCATAGGAACTGCAAACACTGACACCATTTTAAGCCCATGGACGATGCTGTACAACTTCGTTTCCTACCACTGGGGTCACAACGATGAGCGAAAATGACGTCAACATAGTCGAGTTGCAGGCGCTTCAAGCTTTCTAGAGTGCCTTCGATGATGCTGTGCGATGCGTCGAGTAATGCTCTCAGTATGCGCGAGATATCCTTACTGTTTGCGTGAAAGTCCAGCATCGTTGGGACCAGTTCGAACGCCCCAAAAAATCTTGGTAGTGATAATTAAATCCGTACGACGAAAGCCAAGTTCCTTGATAGCACGACCCCTGTCCCGAGATGCATTACGAACGCTGTGATGCCTGAGGAATTTCAACCTCACATCTCTATTTCTGAGTTTCCGCGAGAGTAAGATTCAGCGGTATCGAACATGTTGATTCCGTTTGCAAATGCGGTACTGATGATCTCCTGATAACACGCACTTCAGATCGGAAAGTCCACAGCAAAATGTATAAGACGACTCACCTTAGATCCCTCGCTATTTAACGTTCCTCCTAGAGTCAACCCTACAAAGAGCGCCCATCACATCGAAACCATCCTTTGCTAGCGTTGGAAGACGTGAGGATTTACATCCGCCTAAAGAGAACACGGGTACTCTCAAACCACTAGGGCCAAGCCTCCGGAACGGCATGCCCTTCGGATCATACTCAACCTTGATCGTGCTTGGGTCTTGAGTTTGAGTCGGCATTGTAGATGGGTCAATATCGATGGAAGGGCGTTCTCAAGCTTCGTGTAGCTTATACAGTACAGTAAATCGTCCATGTGCTAATCGTCATCCGTGCCAAATGTTTGGCCCGAACTTTCATCCTGGTACCCTTTTAAGGTCATTTAGGAGACACGTGCTTTGGCAATAGAGATCGCCGGACCGCGGTTTCCGTTCTTTAACTTATTAGGAGTAGTCACCAAATTCAATGCTCGTAGGACATCTAGTACCCATATTTCTCATCGACCAACGCATACAATGGTGTGAATAGTTCAAGTGAAGAAAGTTACGTCCTAGTTAGATGTGCAGTACACAAAAACTGACTGAATACAATAATTATCAGATGATGATGTCATTGAATCATCATCCGTTCCACCTCCTCTCTCGTTGATTCACATCATGTCGCGAAGTGCTATCAACTTGATTCGACTTCCAATTGAATCTTTACGACGAGCACCGACAGCTGGGTTGCGCGTAACGGCTACACCTATTATCTCAAAACCACTCGGGAGCCATGCGGCGCGGAACTTCACAACTTATAGGGCGTTGTTCAGACCAGTCAATGCTCCTCCTCCAGCCACTGGTGGTTCAGGCCCCGGAAATGGTCAGTCCCACGGCTTCATTGATAACACGTAACTGCTTTACGACATATTTGCGAAACTGATGTCTGTTCACACTGCAATTAGCGGAGCTGAGGAAAGAACTGGTGGAAGTTCTGCGTGAACTACGTACGACTAATACGAACGTTAAAGAATTGCCTGGGGAGCTGCGCGCCGACCTGCGCCAGTTAGAGACAGATATGTCTAGGAATATTGATAGGTTGAATGGTGAGTTTCTCTCTTTGGCAAACTGTGATTTTAATATCGACTTGTTCTATGCTATAGTTGACTTGAACGTCTTCAAGGAAGAGGTGTGAATCGTCAACAATTAAGAGGCAGTGGATTGATGACAATACGTAATCAGCACGATAAAAGTACCAAATCCCTTCAGGGTGTCATTGGACTATTCGGAGCTGGGGTATGTAGTTGTCATTGGGAGAATTGGATGACTGACCATGGAAATTGTACGACTTATAGTTGCTATTCACAGTGTGGATATTGCTCAGGGAGTTTAAACTTGTCCAAACGAATCTTTTGGTAAGTAATGTGGATCATGTAAGACTTAACGTTGACTGCGCATATTAGATATTGGGACGAATGGAAGAAAAGAATAATGAGGTGAGCTTTGAGCCTTCCTGAATTTGGTTTATACAGTAATGATGTTGCGTAGTCTCTGAGATTGCTAGCTTCAAGAAACCTTGGTGAAAATGATACGAGAGGGTGATCAAGCGGAGTGTTTGCCAGCGGCTCGCACACCCGAAGGTTGAAGACACATAAACCGATTCACAAAGATGTACCTCGTTTTCAATTCCAGCGCCACGAATAATATAAATCTTCGCTTAGACAAGCATCATAAGTAGCTTCAGCAGCACCATCCTAAAGTGTATCATACGGCTGAGTGTATTGAATATTACATTGGATACTGTATTGTTAAAATAATTTGTCGGAGATATGTATTCAATTAGAGTCGACTGCCAACGCCACGGACGAGACGTACCATAACTCAAGTAAAAATTCAGAAGAGTTCGTGATGTGGGCCGTGTTAGTTAGTCAACGGATACCGTTCCATCAATGAGATACAACACCCCATTGGAAGCCTAAGAAGGATCCGTATTGGATAAATCGAAGCAGAATGCGCATGGGACTGCTACTTACCTCCTTCATTCTGGTTATCCGCACGCCATCCTCAAGCGTAACACGACTCCATTCGGGCCCTCGTCCGTCGCTCTTGGTGATGGGCGTAAATGTCACAGTCCTCCCATCCAGTAATGTCTGATATGTTTGGTCAAGGGTGACGGGGGATTGCTATCGACGTAGGGTTAGCACTGCGTGAAAGCGGAGTCTCGTTCGAGGGCACTTACGGGAATGATATGCGCCTGGATCCAGCGCTCCACATTCTTCTTCGAGCGTGAGTCGTACTCCTGCTCAGTGATGATGATGCCCTCATCGACTTCGTGAGGACTCTGATGTCTGAAGAAGGAATGATGACATAGTCAAATCCTGTAATAATAGAAGCTTGGCCAGTGATACGAACGGTTTGCGAGCAAGGGCCATCACGGCCTTGTTGGTGGGAACCAACATAGTGAGCCTATTGGCACTCTCCGAGGCATCTTCAAACATTCTGCTAAGTTCCAACTCTCTTGCATATGAGTAGAAGATAGACGCCGAAGACTCAATTGTCAATAGATCAGCAAGGGTGGGTTTGCGATGGCTGAGAGGAGTATAGACTTCATCTTGTGGTTCAGGAGGGGTCATTGCAATTTGGTCAACTTGGGAGGCAGTCGTAATGGGAGTGAAAGTTAACAGAGATAAGATAAGGAGACTTGGAACGTAAAGAGATAAATACATGTTAAGTGACTGAATGGAGCTAACCAGAAGCAAAGTCGACCATTGCTGGGCACTTTGCGCCAGTTGCCGGATAAATTTAATCTCCGTCCAAACATCGGCATGTTGACGGCGCATGCTACTTCGAGACCACCCTTCGACGGTGGGGACTCGGAAGGGTTTTACAGATCCTATTGCTAAAGTCAATTCCATGCGAACATTGGAGTGAATTCGTTTGAGATCTAGCCACAACTGGGTTGTATCGTTTTACTGTAGTCAAATTGATCGAGTGAAGGCTGATCGTATTTCAGGCCGAAATATCTGCACCTTGTGCTATTGAAGTGAATTGCCCAAGGACTTGTCCTTCTTGAAAGTATATCGAGGAGGATACCACCACCATGTACCCACATGCTATTACTCCAAGTAATAACGGGCGCTGCTGGCATTGCGTTTGTCACGTGGGAAGACCGCTTCATAATATTAGAAAAGGCGGGGCGACGCCCATCCCACCTCAACGGCACAACTATCTACTACGTGGCCAACGTCAGGCACGGCAGTAGTGGTTTGCCGTAAACGTGGGAAATTCCAACATCAGACCATCAGTGCCCGCGCTGGGTCACGGTGTTGATATTGCTGAGGCAACGATTTCTTCAACTCTCAAATGGTATGCCATGCAATCAGTCACGCTGTATCCACGATGCATACTGAACATTGCGAACAACCTAGGCCAGCCCCCAACTATCAGTGCACTCAGGCACATGTCACTTGAACATGATTTCTGGTTAGTCGCACTCCACTCACATGAGCTTGGTGATCGTTAATCTCGTTATAGACAAGGAGCAGTCGTTTTGGGATCGGCATCTACCTTCTACGTACTCTGATATCCCGCGCGGCGGCCACCAAAATCTGACAATTCATGGGGCCTCAGGAGGTTCACCAAATAGTCAAGGTGCGCCGTGGATTGTTTGATGATTATGGCGCCCGTGGATTGACATAAAGGAATAGTGCAGTATCTCCCCACTGAACTCCTGCAGAAGATTGTCCGTGATCATGTCCTATTACCTGAAGACATCGTGCAAATGCACCACAAATTAGCTCCTTTAACCCAAGTTTGTCGTCGATGGAGGGCGAGCCTGATCGCCCAACCTACGTTCTGGTGTTATATCAACAGTCAAAGCCCGCGACCGGCACTTGTTTCGCTCATCGAGCTCTGGATCATACGGAGCGGCCCAACGTGCCCGCTTTCCCTCACTCTCGTTGGAGATGGTGAATACGCCACATTGGATTCAATTATAGATCTCTTCGTTTCTCAAGTTCACCGGTGGAAGGATATTGAGCTCGAGCTATTGGGACCACAACCCCATGAAGCAATTTACTGTTTGGAGGAGGGATCTGCTGCAATCCTAGAATCTGCTTCCTTGTGGGCTCAATCCTGGCCCGTGGAGGCCCGAACTCGCCTTTGGGAATTATTCGGCTCGTCTCCGTTGTTATGCAAAGCTGAGCTATACGCCCTACCTTCGGTTTCCGTAACTTTGCTTCCGTGGGGCCGGTTGACTCGCCTCTTGCTGCCGGACGATCTACCTTGCAAAACGCTGCTGGACATACTCGCGAACTGTGGCAACTTGGAGGACTTGGGAGTAACTAGTCTCAACGGAGAGGTACCAACTCCCTCGGAGCCGATTCTGCTCCCTCGACTCAGGAAACTCTCACTGTACATCTCCGCGGAGTCACCTCAGGCACTGACGAACCTGAAGGCCCCGGTGCTGGATACTCTGGATATTTATTGTTCGACCGAGCTCCTGCCAGACCAGTTCTTCTATCTCACCGAACTGCTATCAAAATTCGAATGCAAATTGCGAAAATTGATTCTCGTGAATTACGAGCAATCACTCGAGTCTCTTTTGCCTTTCCTCTGGTCACAAAGCCTCAATGACCTTCAAGCTGTGGATCTTACCCTCGTCGATACAGACATTATCCAGCAACTGGAGATACGGGAAGATTCGTCGAAACCCGGTATCCTTTGGCCCTCATTGCAGAAGCTACACTTGGAGCTCGACCACGTGATGCTGGAGGATGGTTTGATTGGGTCGATGTTGTTGTCACGAACAGGAGCTGGTAGTCTGTTAAAGGATGTGAAGATCGTGGTCAACCAACAGGCGCACGACTTCGCTCGGGACTCGGAGGTGTTGGAGAATTTACGAGGACTAGGCTTACAAGTATATAGCGTGTTTGGTTCAGATTAATGCCGGACTACTCGACGGACGACGGATGGGAGTGTTATGTCTGACATTATATTTCTGTCTATTACGTATCACGGCGCGCAATCAATCGCAAAACATGACTGTATGCGTGAAAATACTTTCATCAATGCGTGAGAAATACTGGGCATTTTCCGCTCTCGACATCGATCTGATACACTTAGTACCCAGTAAGGCGCACATGGGCATTGCTGCGAAGGAGAGTGCCCATGGTTTTCGGTTGAACGCACTGAACTGTCCCCACCTGGAAACATATTTACTGCTCATAGAGGAAGAAAACTATTCTGGGAAAGGCACTTGTTTGCATCCCATCGAAAGACCCGGGGGAATGAACCTACAAAGATTCGTAATTTCTGATGCCGAGAGATAGCCAGATTGACGGGGAGTTGTCGCCGCTCGATTTTGGTCCAACATCTTTGTTTTATCATTCTCGTTTGCCTCAGTCCTACTGGTCGAACTTTGGTCATACGCAGCGGTCTCATCTGCTCACTTTCCCTGACACTAAATAGCTATGTTGGCCTTAATCCGGTTGAAGAAGGCGTGGATATCAGACAAATCATGGATCTCGTTGTTGCTCGGGCACACCGGTTTCTTAAGTTTCACTTAGAAGGGGAATCAGCTTTAAAGGCACTATCTGACCTTGAGAGGGTATCAGTGATGGCGCTGGAATCTGTCTCTCCGGGCTCAAGAATGGCCTCAAGAGGCTCTTTTCCGACTTTGGGGCTCCTGCGGTTCTTCTCCACTATTACCCTAGGTCAATTATTTATCCCCATGTCATTACTTCCTTGGCACTAATTAACCTATCTATCGCCTCCGGACGAAATCCGGTGTCAAGATGCTGACAAGTTGCACCAACCTATAGGGCTTGTCAATTCTGGCTTGCAGCGGGGAGGCACCTTTTCAATCGCAGAAAATCACACTCTCAACCCTCAAGTTATTGTTGATATACATTGTGGGTAGTCCGTACGAGGTTTGATGAATATCGCGGCACCTATCCTAGAGAAGTTCGACCTTTTCTGCGATGTTTGCCTACCGGAACACATTTCCTGCATCAACATCTTTCATCGCAATAGGGCTGCCAAAATGCAATCTCTGGAGGTGACAAGCTACGAGCAACGGTTGGAGGCATCCATCCCATTCCTCAAATTGCCAAATCTCAATCAGCTTCGCGATGTCGATCTCACCCTTACTGATGCGAATATTATCCAGCTATTGATGGTACAGGGTGGTATGCACATACCACCATTCTATGGCTCTCACTGCACAAAGTCAAGTTAGACCTTGATTGAAATGCAGTAGAACATGGCTCGATAGGTTCGATGCTGCTTTCGCGCGTGAACGCAGGAAAGGGAATAGAGGAAGGGAAACTCGAGTGAGCTCACAGCTCACCAATTTGTACAGAACTTGGCATAGTTAACAGGCTTTTAAACTCGGGCGCTTCACAAGTTGAGTATATGTCGTCGGGAGTGGGTAGAAGGTACTTACTGGCAATGTACAACCAAACTTCCGAGTTCGTTTTGTCCCTGAATATGCAATGAAGTCGGGAATTCGAAAACAGTATATTTTGCACGCGACTACCGAGCACTCAATGGGCATGTAATAGTGGAATGCTTAGAAGGTGACAGATTACAAGGCGGTTTAAGCTATGAAAAAGAAGATATTACTTAGTTTGCCGAGCTTCCACTTCGCCCGTCTGTTGCGATCTTCATTTCCATTTTGGGACATCATCCGCCCCATCCGCCTTTTCAGGAAGGTAGCTTGTCATTTATAGTAAGGGGCAAATATGTACAACTTGAAACGCCGACTGAGCAACATGAATGCCTGGTTGGGCATATTGCCTGACTGCAGCCAAACCTCAATTTTCTTTCAACCAACACCCTGTATCTCCCTTTTGCCGCACTCGCTCTTGCGCTTCTGGTTCCCAAAGTCTTTTTTGTTGCAACGTCCATCCTCGTCGCGTGGACTGGTACTACAAGAGGAAGGGGGGCGTGAAGATGAGGTTCCGCTTACGGTCATTTATCAAATTCATGAAATTGATTGTCATGCCCCATCCGGTGAGTATATTCTCCTTTGTTAGAACGCTGGGAGGAATTTGTACTCTAAACTTTGGCGGGTGTGTTGTTGGGGTCACGGCATTGGAGAAAGCGTGCAAGGCGATTACCCATCGCTGGCTAATTTGACTCCATAATTCTTCTCGCATTGGTCCGAGTCTTCTACTTTATGTCACGTATGGACTGACCACTCTACCACAGCCCTTTACGATCCCTCCCTCCCGTCCAGAAACCTACCAGCGTTATCATCCACGGGCTTTTTCAGGAAAAAGCGACTCAAGGCCAGAAAGGCCAGCAATGCCCTTAGCCTCACGCTCTGGTATACCATCAGGTGGTCATGAAGCCTACGTGTATATTCACCAGGTCGAACAGACGTGGAACTCTGATGCATCGAGTAGGTTGCGCTTCATCCCCTAGCTGGCTGCAAATTGTAAACCAGTTGACAAATTTGGCAAAGTGTTAAGCGATAACTATACGCCCCATCGCCGGACCCAGCGATTCAGTGCAATGGGTAATTACGATTCAGATCAATCCACCACAAGAATGGGCCACCGTGATCGCAGAAGTTACCCAATGTATGAACGATCAAGACGAACGCGTCGTGCGAATCACGAGCAATTTAATTCGTATGGTGTGAGCTTCACTGGAAGCGATGCGTGTTGTTGTGCTTGCCATTGTGGCCAACTAGGTGCCGGATACTACCTCCCACCTCTTCCTGCCGTCAGTCGTGTAGTAAGTAAAATTTGTACCTGGATGAACAGTGGCATAAAATATGACTGTTTGAGCAGATGTCCCCACCATCGCCATCGCCTGTTAAACGAAGAAGAGTATTGAGCGATAAGCCCATTGTATGTTCATGTTGTATTTGCTTTCCCTCCTATGTCAACTGAGCATCTTTTAGCATCGAGTAAGTCGAGCCCGGTAATACGATCTATCGCCGTCAGTCTGATATATAGGAACTCAGCTCCATCGAAGTTCTGGTTACTCAACCTGTGCAACCACCACAAGTAGAATGCCATCAAGGAGAAGCTACGTGGCCCCTAAAAGTGGTTCCATGGTGGGTTTAGCTCCACCAATTCAAAGTTTAGGGGTGGGTGTTAGCATTCCTCGTCGGGTTGAGAATTTGGCTCGTACACTATAACCCACTGGGGCTCGTGTATTGGGGCTTGATCATAATATGTAGCGCACGTAGTTTGGGGATTTCGATACCCTAGTAATTTGTTATGCCCCATCTTCACTCTTTTGAGTATTGACCCCGAATGCTGACACCCTTTTGTCCATGGTTGCCGTGGTGGTGCTGCTTCACTCTTCGTCTTTCTCAATACAGCAAAAAGAAAATCAAGACCCAAGATATTATTTGAAATATACCCATAACAATCAAACTCAAGCTTGCAATTCACAGATGCTTCACGAAGCGCAATCACACCAGTGGGTGACTTCAGCTGGGATAGGAGGTGTTGCGCGTGATGAAACGGTGCGAAGTGATTCTGGAAGCATACAATCAAGAACGGGTTTGAGAAGGAGTACGGGCCGAATAGCAGTTGGTATCGTCCAACCTGAGAGCGTGAGTGCTGCAGAAGCTTATTCTCGAAATTTGGCTCGTTGATGTGACTATCTTATGCAGTTCTCGTGTTCATCTGGGTCAGGACCAGGCATAACTCGTGACTCATACACGCCCAGCCCACGAGAATCTTGGAGTAGTCAGCGTACTTCGTTGGCTGGGAGTATCCTCAGCTCAAACAGCGGACTCGTCCTTGTTCCACCAAACTCGCTAGCTTCAACGACAGTGGATCCCTGTGCTGCTACGATGATACCGAGCACAGGCTCGATCACGTCGGATAAAACCACGCCTATGTCCAACACAATGACTTTGGCTGCAGGACAACAGCCGATGATGGGGGAATACGCTGGTGCTGCTGCAACCGCCGTCCCTATCATAAGGACGACAGCCTATCCAATGCCGTTTGAATTGGATCTTTCCCCTATTATGGAAGACGTCCAGAATTCTCTTGGGAGCCCATCTCCAGATCCTGGCAGGGCTTCTGACATAACGCCACAGGAGACAGAACAGAAGAGCACTGTGGTTGAGAGTGCACGCGTTGAAGGAGAATACAAGGGGGACGAATGCGGGACTGGTTTCAATACTCAAGATGATACAACGATTCGAGGACGAAAACCCGCCTCATATCGAGCGAAACCCGGTCACAGAGGAAGCAAAAACGACGGCAAGATACAGCAAGCCGATGCTGCGCGATTGCTACCACCTTTCAAGTTAGTTCCAAGCCAGGCTTCCTTACGTCGTCATAATCGACAAGGTGGGAGTGATGGGCATACTGGAAGCCCAGAACGAGCCCAGCAGTTGTCGGCTCGGGAGGAACGCGGGCCCCTGTACCAAATTCAGGAGAGCGGAAATGAGCAACATGGGAGTGCAGATAGTCCGGACAATTCTTCCCTTGCGTATAGCTGCGGCGATGCGTATATGCGCGCTTGCGAGGTTGGAACTCCACCCAATGCTGGTGACCCTGGTGTCAACCACGGTAGTACAAATGGCAGCGGGTACGATGATACTTTTTTCACTGCTCCTTCTGGGCCATCTCCTGTCGCCTCAAATGGCCCGGAGGATGATATCGGTCTACAGCGGATATCATGGCCACAAACTGCACTCGATAATGCTGGTTGTGCAGGTTTAATTTCACCCTCGGGCGCCACGGAGCTTATTCCAGACTCGTCTCAAGTTCGTTCCGAGGACAAAAGCAGAATCCGAACACGAAGGTCCAGCAATGCGTCTTCGTCTAATTGGAGCTGCGGGATTTATCCCGAATTTGATTGGATGTGTAGCCCCAAGATGGAGGAGTGGCGAAATAGAAATGAGCACAATAGCGATGCTCACGGGAAAAGCGTTGATAAGGCGGGGCTCAGCGATACGAACATAGAATGCCAATCGCGCGACGAAACCTATCAGGTCCTCAAATCTGAATGCCGAAATAATGATTCTATCAGCGACCCCTTTGTGCTGTACTCGGCATTGCAGGTAGCAGTCAACAGTTCTAGCATTGAGCCGGAGCATAATCAATATCGCGACTCCGGAATATCAGGGATGAAAGTCAACGTACTGGGCAATACTAATAATATAGAACATAGTCAGGGCCACCAAGAACAATTCGCACAGGGTAAGTGTCATTACCACCCTCTTTCTATTTTTTTCCATTATTGCAAACGCGCTTTGCGGGTCACGCGCCGCAGACGTGCGATGTAAGGCCAAAGGCTGCGGTTGGATCGTGGGGGTGGACTCTGAGGCAACAAGTTTTTTTGTGCCTCCTCTCAGCTTCGCCTTCTTCCAGTATCTTCCTTGTGTTCTACCTGAGCACTTGTGGGAGATAAACTATCTTTAGCTTCCTTGTTGATGAACTTCTCCGCCGTATGGAGCACCGCAGCGGTACTGTTTGGCGGGCTGATTCCTTTTCGGTTTGAGGACAGATTTAAATCTTATCCACTGACATGGTACCCCTGCCGTTCGTTTGCAGATGATGTTGATGCCGTGAAGAGTCGAAGGTGGAAACGTGACTATGGCGTTCCGAAATTGCACAACCGCACTTTTCACGTAGATGTGCAAAAACAATTCGAAGGCCGGGGGGGGCAGCGAGACAAGGGTTTGGGCCCCGAAATTCCAGAGAGACCTACATTTCGCGGGTTCGGGAAATCGGGGTCAAAGTTTACAGAACGAGCTGATTGGTGGCTCGAGCCTTCTCCCTCCCTTGGTTCGTGGTCGATTCAGGCCGTCGAAGGAGAGTTAACGAGCCAGCATTTCCATGATGCTGCAAGACCATCAGATGTCCATACAAATGACGTAGGTGAGAGACTTTCCGTATTGTCTCCTTCATCGGAACTGCGGTTCGGCTTGCGGCAATGTCGAGTCGCTATGAGATTAAGATACCCACGGCCTCAGCGAGTTAACGCCGAGAAAAGGTTGAAGGGCACATATATGCTTGTATGCGCTCACTTGGAGTATATCGTGATAGCTGTGAGGTCAACTCCTGGGTCTTGAGGCGCTGTTCCGTCGATCTGGGTCGACTTCCGTGATAGCTGACAGGAATGCATCTTTCTGCAGAGGTTGTTGCGAGCTTGTGTCCTATGGATGATGAACTGCATGAGGTATCAAGTGAGTTTGAACAAGTCGTAGGCTATTTGACACAGTACGCATGAAATGTGTCTTCCCCAGGTGATTGCCAGCATGTCGACGCATTGGACAGGATTCGGCGGCCAAACTGCGGGATCGATACCTCACCATCTATTCATTCAACGAAACAAACCAATTTTTACGATATCAGCACAGATGATGGGGTAGATGGACAAAATGATTCATTGGCTACCTTCCCGACAATTCCGACGTTGACGCTAACTTTTGCCACCCCCCCACTTTCACGGCCTGCCACACTGAGCTCGTCAATGGTGTTTGGAACACCGCCATCAGAGAATGATGAAATATGCGAGGACCATCGTCTGAAACTGCGGACGCAAGATTGTTTAGGACCGGCTGAACGGAAAAGATTGTTGGGTAACACAAACCATACTGGAGAGCAAAGCATAAAGGAGATCGTTGCCAGCATGTCAACCAGCATTGTAGGTATTCAAGCTGGTACAACGCCCAGACAACACCCATTCTGGTTGCGCCGACGGCTCCCAATCCAGCGGAACCAATTGCGTAACGACAATATGACGACGGAGGCCAAACGGCAAAATGGTCAAATTGACGAGAACCTAAACTCTAATTCTCAAGTGATGGTCATAGGATCAGGAGCGGAGAGATTTCACGGAAGTATGGGTGCTGTGAAGAATGACAATCACAGCAGGTCCACGACGGGTGTAAGAGCTAGACACCCACTTGCAACGGGCCGCGTGAAGATACGTCATCGCGAGTCACGAAAGAAAATAGGAAGGAAACGGGACAAGCAAATTCAATGCGATACGCCTGCCGGAGCTGGGGACGATGACAACCGACGTGGTGCTAGAAGGGTGTGGAGGTGGATTGAAGGCTTACTCAGAGGAATACTTCGGCGCAGGTGATGGTCCCTTCCTCGATCTGCATCCGATTGACGATCGAGGGTGCACCTTCATTCATATGATCCAACAATAATGCCGTATTTGTCGTAGTTCATATTTGTCTTCGTATATTGACAATTTACAGTGGCCAGTACAGTTAATTGCACATTTTTTTAACCTTGTGAGAGGAAGGATGTCCAGCTTTTCATGACGGCAACCTTTGGCGCTGGAGCAGCATAGATGTAGCAAGGAAAAAGCTGCAGAGCAAGAGAATGATGTGGGGCAAGCATCAATGCACCAGGTGATCGGGGAAGCTGGAAGAGTCAGGACGGCAGCCTCCGTTCGGACCCAGGTTTCGCATCATTTTAATTCTGTGATTCAAATGTGCTCGTCCTTGGATGCAATGGGCAACTAGTTATGACTGTGCTCGGACCTGAAGCGCCCCATCGACCTTCGCGTTAGTTATCATTTTAATTATATTGAGTAGACTCGTAAAACTGAGTGAGCAGAACGCCATAGGGCGAGGGATTTCCGTGCCGACTTGCTGGATCCACCCATGGCCAAAAGAGTGGAAAAGCTCTTGCGATCACGCAGGGAAGGTGATAGCTCAGCATGGGGCCACACGTACCGTACCTTCGTTTCGCCTATAGTTGGAGGAACTTGAAGCTGGCTGCTGCACCACTAGACTGGGTCTGCACACGCTCTATCCAGTCTGGTCATGCTATATATTCTCCAGGAACCTCGCAGGTAAACTCCGTTCCTTATCCTCCATAATACCTTCACATAATGACCCTAACCAACGCTCTAGACGGTACCAGCGCAAAGACTCATGAGACGTCACGAAACAAACGGTTATCGTGCACTGGGCATTTGAAGACATCAGCCCACGCCGTCCTACGCCACCTGAGGAAACATACAGGCACAGGCATAGTCTGTGCTGTCGCTTACTTTGACCCGTGAGTCGTCCTCCTCTATCGACATAGGGGTTGATACTAGTTTTATTACCCGTTGCTTGCACTCACTGATTTCAATCTACGTGGCGTAGTGGTAATTGGAGTGTTGATCTTGCAGCTGGATCGCAATTTGGCTACCGCCTCCTCTTTGTTGTACTTCTCGCTGGTACCTTTGCCATCTTTCTCCAGGTTCGTATGCCATTATGGTGGCTAGAGAGTGGTAAATGATGTATTTTTACAGGTTCTGTGCAGTCGGCTGGGGTGTATCACTGGCTTAGGTAAGTCCACACAGTGCTTTATTTTCATGGGAGGCCACTCTCGCTTCGGGACATGGTATGCGGTCCAAAATTGCTATGGTGAGACACAGAGAATGCTGGAAGCCACCTATATGTTGGGTGTATAATAATCTCTCCTGTATGAATCGTGCCAGTAACTGGAGCGTTTACCTGGTCAACTTTCCCATTATTTTCTCACCCTCGTTATTCGTGCCCGTTTACGTCGTTGCTAACAATTCAGCCTGTAGACCTTGCTTCTCACGTTCGCCTTCTGCTACATGACCGGCCAAAATATACTCTTGCCTATCGATGGCTCGGACTTTATCCGTTATATCTTCTTGCCGAAGTTGCGATAATAGCGACGGACTTGGCAGAACTCCTTGGTTCAGCTATCGCACTTTGTCTGCTTTTTCCACACTTACAACTGTGGCATGGCGTCCTTCTTACAGCGTTCGACGTTTTGATCATCTTGGGTCTCGGCGATCCCCTACGAGGTAAACCCGTCAAGGCGTTCGAGGTTTTAGTCTCTATACTGGTGAGTTTACCTTCGAGTTGATGCCTGCCCGCCATCATGATGCGTTTCCATTCTCCATTCATGATCACGATAGGTCCTCGTAGTGTTAATTTCCATGTCAATAATTATTGCGGAGATTCAACCTAACTGGGGTGATGCGTTCCAGGGGTACATCCCATCGAAGTATATCTTCCAACAAGGAGGACTGTACACATGTAATTAATTCACTTCTCCCTGCCTACTTCACCAACCCTCAAGACTTGCCTATACAGCGGTGGGAATCATCGGCGCTACGATCATGCCCCATTCACTCTTTCTTGGTTCTGCGTTGGCTACTCAGGATCGTATCTCCTATAGAAAGAATGCCGCTGCAGTGGAAGGAGCTGATTCAGAAGAAGAAAAACTCTCGGCTGAATCAGACGAACATCCCGATAACGCTTCCAGGCGAGATCAACTTCTGCGGTACCTCCGGGAAGCGAAAGAAGGTGTTCTCATACAATTCCGTATTCCCCCACCCAGCACACAGTCTACTAAGGCCAAACTTCATTCTGAGAGGGAGAATAATTCCCTTCCTTTTGTGAAAGCTCATATATATCACGGGATTGTTGATGTAGTCGTAAGCCTGGTGGGCTTTGCCCTGATGATTAATTCAATGTCAGCCCCAGCTTCATAAATCTTGACTCCTGTTTACTAATGATGGTTATAACGATTCTCAGGATAACAATCCTTGCCGCTGCGGTATTCTTTTTTGGGAAAGAAGGTAGCAAGCAAACGTCGCCAGCAAGTCTGTTTGATGCGTATGACCTGATTAACGACCTTTTGGGACTATGTACGCCTTTCCATTCAGGGAGTAATTCACTTCTAACATACTGGTGATCGTTTCAGACGCTGCCAAGTTGTTTGCAGTCGCGTTATTAGCCGCTGGGCAGGTGAGGCCAATCAAACTCTTATAGGAGTAACCCCTAATCCAATTCTCCACCCCTTCCACGCCAGAGCTCATCCATCCTCGCCACCGTTTCTGGTCAAGCTGTTGCTGAAGGCTTTCTTCACTGGCGTGTTTCAGTAAGTTGATGCTCCATCACCCTCCGACCCAAACTAATTCATCCGTAGCCTGTCATTCGCCGCCTTGCCACGCGACTTCTCGCAATCATCCCTTCTATAGCCGTAGCAATCGGGGCCGGAAGGCACGGTATTGATACTCTTCTCGTTGCATCTCAAGTTGTCCTTTCTATCACACTTCCATTTATCACTTTCCCTCTTCTCTACTGTACTTCATCAAAATCTATCATGCGAGTTCGAATCCCACAGCCATCTCCAGCTATAACTCCCGAGTCCCCCACTTCCCAAATGGCGACGATGGAAGAATCCATCATCATCATCAACTCCCGTGCACCGACGGAATCAACCTCGTCCAGTATTGCACAGCTGGAACAAGGTACCAAACAAGAAGAATTTGTGGATTTCAGCAATTCCATTGTGATGACCACTATGGGTGGGGCTGTTTGGCTGGTCATCGTAGCAGCCAACTTTTACGCGATTATTGATTTGGCGCGCGGTTAGGGATGATCAATGATCGATGTGCTATGCATCAGATAACAACATCAGCAAACCTACGGTATTTATTGGAAGTCTGTATACCTTTGTAGCTACAGATTATTTGGTTTTTATGTGTAGCATGCTCTGTATATTTATTTCAAAAATCTTTGCAAACTAAAAGTAATGATATATATGATTCACGTTTCGGATAACAAGAAATTGAAACGTTCTATTCAACTTGCTTGGTGCAAGGGCAACATGGTTCTCCTTCTGCGGACACGATTGATACAAATGATTGGTGCCTATATTGATGCAACTTTGCATTTACTCCAACACCCTCAGAATTGTGTTGTCCCTTAGTAGAAAATGAGGATGCGTCGCGGAACGCCAGTGACAGTAAAGCTACATGCGAGCAATGAGAAGACAAAAGTTACAGGTGCATATATGCGAAGGTTGTAGCAATAGGATGGTATCTTAGTTATGTTGCTTCTCCAGTGGATCAATGATAACACCAGGCTACGAACAAAGGCAATAAGTACTCTGCTCCAAGGAATTGAAGAGTGAAAAGGCATACCTTCTTGACCACCTTGGGCAAAGTAGCTCTCTGGAACCCAACTCTGGTGTTCCACTCCACGCCTAGTGGTCTCTCCATACTCCTCTCGAACTGCGCTTGACTGGTATAAGGATATGGCAAGTCCTTCACCAAGTACTTGGCTGCTTTCTTATCGCGTTTCTCGGAAATGATGACATGCGCTTTACCGTAGTCGGCACGAGATTTAGGGTCTATGCCAGGTAATTTCTTTATTAGATGAGGTTTCGGAGGGGCCTTGCGTGCGCCGACACCTCCCCATGATCCCTGAAATGAAACGATTGTTTGTAAGATGGTTGAAGATGGAGTAGTGGAGGGTTTGAACTCACCCAACCCGGAAGAGTTATGTCAACTTCACGAGGAGCGTCTTCCGCAACAGCTCTCTTCTTGGTTTCCTCGAATTGCTGAAGGAGACCAACGTCAGCAATCACACTTAGCAAAAGCAAACAGAAAACAGTAAAATGATACACGAATGAAAGTTGAAATTCACAACGAGCCAAGAGCATTCCACAGTCGATGAGAACACGCAGTGGGAAAGATAGAGTAGACAAGCTTAATTGAAGGATGCAACGAACCTTCACCACATTGTCGCCAGCAAACGCCAGAGCCACCAGCTCTCGCTGTTCAAACGCCTTCAGCCCCTTATGTGAAGCTTGCGCATTTTTATCCTTCTTCATCAAAAGCTTCTCTTGCTCCTCCAATTCACTATGCACGTCAGAATCATCGTCAGCTTCACCCTCAGGCAGAGCTGATGTTGATGTTGTGGCAGCACTTGATTTACCCTTGTCTTGGGTCTTCTTCGTTGTCGATAACTGCGTAGACTGCTGCGCAGATGCGGTTGGATTTTCGAGGGCTAACACCTTTTCTGACGAAATCTCAACAACAGCGTCCTCCTTGGCCTTGGCCTTTTCTTCTTCCCGTTTTCTCGCCAACTTTTTCAACTTGTTCTTCGACTTTTCGATCTGATCGCTTTCCTTGGAAACGATGACTTCATTATGTTTCCGAGCCATTTTATTTCCGCTGGATAAGGAGCCCTGCAGCTGGGGGACAAGCCATGGGTTGACTTCGGATTCATTTGGTAGAGGAACAGTTGGTCTTTTATGCTGTTCAGGTGACGAGGGGGGAGGGGAGAGGAGGTCTGTTGATTTTAATGTTACGCTCGAAGTATCCGACGCTAAGGAACCCATAGGGCGTGTTAGAGGTTGGGATGTGACCTAAATATGGGCGGATTGTTAGCGTTTGTGATTTGCATGGTGAAATGTCGGAGGGGATGATGCTGAGGAGATACACCTACCGAGGCACCTGGACGGTACACAACGCGACCACCAGCCCGAACTGCGATGACCCCACTGGGAGGGTCAGCCACACCATCGTTGACTCCTTCTTCATCATCACTGTTTTCTTCTCCCAATTCTTTAAAGAATTCGTCCGCAATCTTGTCTGTTTCCCGTTGTTGACGTGCCATTGCGTCTTTCATGAATTTCATCTCGAACACGCTCTTCCCTTTCTTGCTGCCAGGTGCTGTGTCGACATCTTTGTTATCCAATGCCTGAATTTCATCGAAAGCAGTCTGCTTGATCTTTTCGATTCCATCCCCATTCTCGCCATCTTCATCGTTTTCACTTTCATCATGTTCGGCCTCGCTCTCGTCACTCCCGATTCCCTGAATCTTCTTCCTTAGTTTTTCCCCTCTATCAAGCATGTCTTCGATGTCTCTTCTCGTCTCTTCATCCAGACCCTCTCTTCCCTTCATTTTCTTCGCCCATTTCCCAGTATATTTATGTTTGAGAGTTGCTCGCTCCTTCGCCCTCTCGTACTCCTTCGTCACCCTCGACTCTTCATCGTCTTCGTCATCATGTTCATCAATTTTTTCACCCAACCTCTCGCGTTCCTTCCGCTTGAGCTTTCTATACGTTTTGCTCTTGATCTTTGCTATTCTCTTGGCTTTGACCTCTGCGCGGAACATCAGTTCACGCATCTTCCGTAGTTCGGCGCGACGTTGAGCAACTTCTTCCACAGATAGCTTATTCATTTGTAGCATTGTATCTTCTGTCTGCTCAATATCTTGCTCTCGCATTTTGGCGGACTTGAGGAGCGAATCCACTGCGCTTTCCAGCTGTGTCGAAGGCTAGGAAGGGAAAAAAAATAGTCAGGCACGCATATTATGTCAAAAAGGTATACATACCTTGAACTTGGCAGCTAGTTCGAGATTCGAAACACGTCCCGCTGTGGGCGCTTGCAACGGGAAGCTCAAATGTTCTGCCTGTTGTCATTGGATCAGATACTCGTCTTTCAGAGTTAAACACTTCGTACCTCTCGTATCCGCTTCATAGCCCCGGCCCATTTTTGCACCTCTTCCTTGGTTTGCTCATAGGCTGCTTCACGGTTTAATCGTTCTTGAGTTCTTTGGGGGAGGGGAGCTGATAGGGTCTTAGTCTTTGACGATGTTAGTCCCTTGGTTGAGTTTTTTAGGGATAGAAGAACAGAGGATTGATTGGCCAGTGGTGCTAGGAGATCGTCGATGTTCAACTTTGTATCTACAGAAAGGAATACCCAAGATATAAGCGTCGAGTCCATCGAGTCCAAAGGCGAAAGAGGTGATGCACATACCACCAACCTGGGCACTAAACTCGTTTTCTGTGCCAGCTGTTGTTGTCTCTTTCAAGACGCGACGTTTTCGTGCTCTTGACTCCCCACCAGACCCAAATGCGGCTGCATCCCCTTCCCCGGGTATTTTGCGTTTCTTTGAAGATGTATCCAGACTTGAGATGAAGTTCTGGAGATCATCCAGAGCTCCAGGAGCAGCGTTTTCGTCATCTGAGGGTGCAAAGTCCATGGCAATATCCATCTGCTCCTCTGAATTGGAAGCATCACTATCTGTCTCCTCTCCGTCACTAAAATCCTCGGCTTTTGACATAGAGTCGTCCTCGTTCCCTTCCTGTGTACTTTTTGTTGCTTTAGCGTCTTCGGTAGCCCCTTGCTGTTCGCGGGTCACGCCGTTTTCAGGTGATTCATCGTCAGAAATCTTTGCTCGTCCGTCTATGATGTCCAGTAGGTCATAGAATTCATCGTCAGCACCTTCTTCCTCCTCGTCGCTGTTGATGTTTCCGTTCTCTGAGACTTTTTGGTTTGCAGCGTCGGGATCCGCATCCGACTCGTCATCATCATCTTCGTTCAGATCAACTTCGAATCGGACTTTTGGTATTGACCGTGATTTACGATTTGCCTTGATTCCTGACTGCTATAATTACTATCGTCAATCTTAGTGCGGATGGATTATTGGATACAGGTGGGCCAACTTGCCTGCTTTTTGAAGAATCCAGCGTACTGTTCCTCATCACTCTCCTCAAATGCGGCATCACTATCGATGTCCTCGTCATCCTCACTATCAATCTTCTCGTCCTCGTCATTCTCACCAATCAACCTGGCGCGTAACTTTTCTCGATCACCCTCAATCTCTCCGTTGGGTGCTACACCCCAATCTGTAGCTTCGTCTCTATCCAAATCCAATTGAATCTTTGAACGCCGCACTTTCTCTGGGGCGTATTCGTAGACATCATTAGTTGTTAGTTGGGCTTTTCGAGACACTCGTTTGGCATAGCCTGCAGCGTTAGCCTTTTTCGTTGGCGGCCGCGTTTTCACGACTTGGGATCCAGGCTGCCTGCCTGTTCGCCTTTTTGTTCCATTAGCCTTGACCATGGCGACGGCACGACAGGACTGCAAGTGAGAATGGTGAAGGAGAAAATCGCACTTCCATATTTGGACATGTGATGCGGCAATATGCGCCAGTGTCACTCCAGGATGGAGAGTGCGCTTCAAAATGTGTTACGCGACGCAAACATCGCCATGATGGGGCTTTGGTAGACATCTCGTATGTTAACGAAGCGATGTTTTAAAGTACTGCCACAACGACAAGAAGGGCCCCGAGCTTGCGCGCTCTTTGCCCTGACCATAACACTATTCGCCTCCCCCTCTGACCACACTGCTTTGTGAAGCTCTTGGCTATCATCAAATTGACGTTGGATCCACTGCACATGCCGTTATACATGTTATGTTCACGCCAAGGAGGCACTGCCATTTTTTGTTCGTGCTCTAAGTTCTCCGCGACATAAAAGACTACAGTTCGTAGAGGTTAGTCGATACTCACATTACGCTCTCGATTCCTCCTTTGCTAGACAGTACACTGATGAAGAGTCTTTTCCTGACTTTAGGCATATGTGCCTTCGTCTCCCTGTCGTTGGCCCTTACGACGAAGCCCACACCCCAAAATGAACGACGGCAAAAGGGTAACTTGTGTCTTGTCTATTGTTCAAAACGCTGATCTCTCTTATTAGCCGAGCACGTCGTGCATCGAGCGCTACCTGACCATTCTCTTCGAGTCCATGAACCAAGATTATGTGATCCTGATGTTCGACAATACTCAGGCTACCTCAACATCACCGACACGAAGCACCTGTTCTTCTGGTATACCTTATCCATCAATCCCTCACGTCTTTACTCATCAACCAAAACTTCCTTGCGTACCAGGTTCTTTGAATCGCGTTCCTCCCCATCGACTGACCCTGTTGTCCTCTGGCTGAATGGTGGACCAGGTTGTACTTCATCCACCGGTCTCTTTTTCGCATTGGGACCGTGTCAAATAACCAAAAACGGAACGTCAACAAGGCTCAACCCCAATAGTTGGAACTCAAATGCTAACATCATATTCCTCGATCAGCCCGTTGGAACTGGATTTTCATATGGCTCCGAGCTTGTTCGCAATACCCCAGTGGCAGCAGCTGACGTATACGCTTTCCTTCAACTATTCATGCACCGGTTCCCCGAGTACGCATCGTTGCCTTTCCATATGGCGGCTGAAAGCTATGGAGGTGTATATTTGCCAAATATGGCCCACGTCATTCATCACAGGAATAAACAGCTCGTATATGCGCCTTCGGCGGAAGCTTCGACTGGTCTACAAAGGATCAATTTGAAATCCATTATGCTTGGAAATGGACTAACGGATCCTCTCATCCAAATGCCTTCGATTGTGGACTATGCTTGTGAAGGCCCATTTGCAGTGTTTGAACCGTACGGAGAGATTTGCGAGGAGATGAGGATGGATGCACCTGTCTGTCAAAAGTTGATTAAGGAGTGCTATAGGTCAGATAACCGGGAGACTTGCATGCCTGCTGCGGTGTTCTGCTGGCAAATGCTCTATGGCCCTCTCGAAAGTAGGCATTTTTTCACCACTAGTGCGAATGGATTGCTTAGGGGGAATCTAGCTACCCGTCGCAACATTTACGATGTGAGGATGCTTTGCGATCCTGCCATTAGTGGGCCAAGTTGCTACCGCGAACTACCTTGGATCGATATTTATCTTAATACACCAGCTGTTCAAGAGGAGCTTGGCGTCAACGTCGGTCACACGTTCCAGGGCTGTAATATGACGGTGAATACACAGTTCCTGTTCCAAGGCGATGCGATGCGCGATACCGCCTCGTTGCTGACGGACTTGGTAAATGATGGGATACGACTTCTAGTCTTCGTCGGCAATGCGGGTGAGTACATCCATCTCGATCTTCGTTACGTGTGCTCACGCTCACTTGATAGATATGTTGTGCAATTACATCGTAGGCTTTTCGCGCTGGTCTTTGGGCTTGTCTTTAACCGCTAGTTCTAGGGTGAGGAGCGATGGGTAGCGGCGTTGGATAGCGCCTTCCAGCGGGAATTTGCTAACGCACCACTGGTGCCATGGATTCTGCCGAGCTCAGGAAGACAGGCAGGTGTGCTGCGAACTGCTGGTGGCAATGGGAGAACAGCAGGGAATGTGACATACCTCGCTGTATTCGAAGCTGGGTAAGGACATAAAACCATTGTAATTGAAGTGATGGTGCTGATTCGTGTGCTTTTCTTCATCAGACATATGGTTCCCCATGACCAACCTGAAGCGGCATTGGTAGGTCCTCCGCATTGTGGAGCATAAGAGCGCAAAAAACTAACGAATGCATTTAGGACATGTTGAATTATTGGGTTCAAGATCGGCCGTTGACAGCATAGCATACTGTTGGTATAGCAGCACACGACATTACTATCTTGATTCATCAAGGGCTCCCTAGGATGACATGTATTCACATGTAATAACCTTTGGTAGCGTACCCAATGTCCAGTAATGTACATCCCTCGCGCGATGGCTACCACATGGTTCGATGGGTTGGTGGCTTTAGCGCCGTGAACCTCGGCCCTAACTTTAAACTTGGGGACGGTACGATTGGATCAAATCCAAGGCAAGCATCGCAGAAGGAACCGCAAACCAGCAACCATCTCCTAAGTTGCACCGGTAGATCATGGGAGAATTAATGTGGTCGGCACCCATCGTATCTCGTACGCCATGGCGGATGAGACGACGCGAAGGCTACCAGCGAACGAGAGGACTAGCTTCGTCAGGTGATGTGTTGGGCCTAGTGCTACGATAATTTGAATGGGACCCATCGTTGCACGCTTTGCGCCACAGTCCTTGTCGCCAAAGAAGTGGGTGTGAATGAGGCTAAAGTTCATTAAGCATCTTTCTTCCTTTAATTTGGTAGAAGAACCTGAGGACTCCCAGGTTAAACGATGCAAGTCCTTCATCCTCACCGGCAAAGCCGGGCCAACCAGGCGGTAACACTGTTATGAGCCGCTCGTCAGACGTTCAAGGTGTGACTTATGGTGCCTATGGTCACCAATCTGTGACTGAACAAGTTTCATCAGAAATACACCCTGAGCCTGCCGGATCATTTCTTTGCATTCGATATTGGGAGTTCGTAGCCTTCAGTATCCAGAACGCTCGACATGCATTAGATATTATACAAAGTGTCCAACATGATATCGTCCTTGTTCGAGTGGCACCCCAATTCGAACATGCCTCAGCACTGGCAACCTTGCTGAGCTTGAACATGCCCATCCCCCGCGGGGTTCCCGTCCGGGAACGCAGGTACGCTCTTAGGATCCATCACTCCTGGAACGTCCATACTCGGGTTCGTCTTGAAGAACGACTGAGGTTTCAATGTCAAGCTCAAATGCTCAACCGGCATCCTGTATTTTCTCTCCATTAGCTTGATCATTTCGCCTACGACAAGCAACCACAAACGTACACAGGCCAATCCTCAGGTCTCGGAATATGACTTGTACCTGGCAAATCAAAGTTAACTCGAGGAAGACTCCCCAAGAAAAGCTGAGACAGACCTATCGTGACGAACACCACCAAATCCTCATCTACGATATTCATCTTACCCTCAACCCATTTGCCAATCGAATCTTTGGGTTCCTCTCTCGTCTGCGATACATACTTCCCAGACGGCCACATCCTACTCCCATCTGCAGTCTCGATATCCCTACACACCCATAGTGGGTGTTTCAAAAACGCAGCACGCCTGATAGCCCACCCATCAAGTTTACTCATGCTAGGTGTAACACCCCCTTTCAATCCGATGACGTATCCAACGTCTTTTCCACTGGAGTAGTGTTGCCTATTACGATTCACGATCCTCCATCGGCGTTCTTTCTCAAGATCATAAGGTCGACCCGTTTCTTCCGTAAGGATTGTTTCTTTGATCGTAAACGCATTACCAGCGTAGTTGCCATCAGAGCCAGTTGGTGCGTCGACGGGGACGATGTCAGTTTCCACAACGGAGTTTGAGAGCCCATCAATCATAGGATCGATACGAACGCAGAAGATATGTTGGTGGTAATGCGCATGGATATTAGGTGCAACCATCGTTCCATGAGGGGTTGGTTCGCCATCCTCCGCGACATAGACCTGAAGTATGCCAGACAGCCGGATTTCTGCTTCGATGCTTCCGTCTTGGTAGAACATATAGTTCCAAATGTACTCTACTCCATGTCAGATATGCAGAAAAGGTAGGATGAAGATTATCCTACCATAGTTCGCCAAAGTGCAAACCATGCTGACGACAAGGCGGCGCCTACGAACAGTCCTGGAGCGACCATTTGGGCGATAGTCACTATGCTTCCACAGAACTCCCGCATCCTCTTCATGAATGCAGATGGCGTTCTTAATTATTAGTGCAGAACCATTGTGGCCGACAAACGCTCCTGGCTAGAGAGATTTTCATGAATTCATCGCCCAGGGAGACTGTTGGGGACCGTACTAAGTAATGGATTTCGCCTACACAATCGCAGCCAAGGGAGAGTTCGTTCGCCATTGTTCCCATCCCGTACTCTCCACTATGATGAATAAGGGTAAGGCATGGAAAAAAATAACATGGACGGGGACAACTTACGTATCGAAGGCAAATTTTCGCGGGTGCGGGTGTTCTGGTGCACCATAGGGCACAACCATCTCTCCCAATGAGAGGCGATATATAAGAGGTCGAACTTCTCCGTGGTCGTTGTATGTTATCGTGGACAGTGCCAAACCTTCTCTCTGGCTGAAGGCTTTGAGTTGCATATGCGTAGTAAATATCTAACACCTCTGACACAGTCAAACAAGCGGCATACCGACGTGCATTCTCCAGTTTTGCCATTCCAATACATGGCCGTCCATCTTAAAGCTGACGCCCTCTGGCTGTAGAATATGAAGAGGCTTCAGGTCTTCCCTAAGCTTGAACCCAGGCTCATTCTGTTCCATAAGATCTGGAAGGAAATCGAACGGTCGCAATGGAGGGGGAATCCTTTTTCGATTGGCAGCTTCCAACGAATCATCGGTCAGAGGCGGCGGGATACTACTTGGAACGCTCAGAATATGTCCGTTTGGAGTTTCCTTGTAATGAGCAGGAAAGTCTCGAGGTACATGAGACACGAGCAGAATGTGGAAAATACGACTCTCACCAATGTGGATAACTTCCACCGTATGCGCGTCGATTACGGGGATGAAATCCTAAAAATATGTGTCAACTCGGGCTTGATTAGGATTGGAAGCACAATGCGCACCAACGGATGGGCATAAAGATTTTCGTGCTCGGAGAATCTCGCAAATACAAGACACTGCTGTACCCGCCTATGTTGAGGGAATCGTTCGTCATATCCGATCGACCATCCATCGCAACGAATCTGATCTGGTTTTACGCCTGTCCCATATTTGAGGATCACATCCCCACGAAGTAAGAGCGTAACCAACTCACCAACGTCCTTGGCTAACTTTTGCACCCGGAGGTCGTTCCTGACTACCACTTCTGCTTTGATAAGCTCCTCAACAGAGAGTTGAGGATGGGCATTTTCAGGTAGTCTTTCGCATGCGTCCACAAACCATTCGTTGTCTTTCAGGGTAAGTAGGGCATTGTAGGCGCATCTGTTCCAAATTAAGTTGAGTGTGTGCACATGGTTCGCGACTCAATGGCAAAATACCCTCCCACAATGTCCAAAAACTAAATACACATTTAAAGGCGCACTTCATCAAGCTTTGTTACCGTAGGATCAATCGGCAAAAGATGCTCACATCAACCTCCGCTCTCCGAATAATAGGAACCGCCGGCTCAGGTTTACCACCAGGTGTTACTGGAATTCCCAAATAGGCGAGCACTGCTTTCTTCGGAGGTGGTATGAGGTAGCAAGTGATAAATTTCATTGCTTTGATGCCCAATGAGTTGATTACATGGTGCTTGACAGACAACGTCGCAGCTGCGATCTGACATGATTTGGCTTAATGTATATCGATAGGATTATATGCCTCATTCACCTCATCCGGGGATAGGGGATCCAAGGGATGGTCGAAACCTGATTTCAGAGGTCCCACTGGGACATGTACAGAAGATGCGGTCGCTGGAAGAATAGACATAGCCGTCGTCTATGACTGACAATGATAAGCCATTGATAGGCGATCGCGTTCCGGCCACCATCGCTGGTACCGGAACAGAAATTGCAGGGTCTTCGGCCGAAATCGCGACACCGGCAGTCAATCACCTGGGCTTAGGGCCCAGCAGTTCTGCGTGGTTTTAAGATTCAATGTATCAACTCATGATATCGTGGACTAACTTCATTCAGGTCGTGGTTCCAAAGTCCACGTCTTGCGATAACGGAAATGATATCGCCGTGGCGATGTCCTTCATTCATGCAGCTTTCAACGCCTTACCCTAGGGCTTCCCACGTTCGGGATGGTTTCGCGAAAGCCGAATGTTTCTAACATTGGGCATCTGGTCCCAGCGTTCTGATTATAAGTCAGTTCCGTACGCATACACCGGGCGTTCTGATGCCGTGGCTGTTTGGGAATAGCACTTATACGTCACCCACACTTCCAGTCACTCTGCAAGTTCACAACACGCTTTGCAAACTGTCATTAACTCCTTGTCTCTTCCACTAGAACCCATACGTGTTCAAACGTCATTCAAGGGTCATAACAAATGAGTCGTATGATTATTGATATCCGATGGACCTTCCACGTTTAATTTGGATCCATGCAGCATTGCAGGATCCGCTCGCTGCCCTTGCTTTGGTTTGGACGATTATTTTTCCGAAGTAACTCCGCTTGAATGGGGGGTACTATATGTTGTCGGAACAATTCTACTCACCCTTGAAGCCTCTGTGCTATCTCCACCGCCTGTAATGGCCCAAGCGAACACTGATATCGAACTTTTGTCTCATCGACAGCCAGGTGCCACTACCGACGACGATTCAATCGTGCTCAAGTCGCTTTCCCATCTTGAGCTAGGCACCCCTGTACCTGAATTGGAAAAGGATAATGGAGTCATCGATCCGTCCTCAAAAGTCCCGACTGTGTCCATAACCTCCAACTCGGATGCCAAGGGGCATGAGGCAACAAAGGCGCAAGTACGAAAAGGTCACATCCAGCTCATTACGCTCTGCTGGTGTGTCTTGATCGCGGGCTGGAACGACGGCACAACTGGTCCTTTACTTCCCCGAATCCAGAAGGAGTACAACGTAGGTTATTTGTTCTTAATCCAAACACAGCTTTCCTGATTTATACTACCAATAAGGTTGGATTTACTATCGTATCCTTTGTCTTCATCTCTGGCTGCGTGGTACATCTTGTCACGCTATTTGATCTTCGCGTGCTCAGAGTAATCAGGGTTTCATTCTGGGCTCATTCCTCAACGTTTACCTTGCCCACAGATACAACTTTGGAAAAGTGAGTGACTAGCTTAGCACCGTTGTCATCGTGCTCACCTAGATTGTTCATCAGATTATTTTCTTTGGTAGGTATTTCACTCCTTGCTTTATCGGAATTTCAAGACCTATCAGAGGAGCTTAAAACCTTCGCCAAGGTTCCCTCCTGCAGCTAGTGGCGTATTCTATCCAGGCTGCAGCACCACCTTTTCCGGCGTATGTACTGGGATTTGGGCTTAATGGAATTGGATTCGCATGGCAGGTTCGTGAGCGTGTATCCCCGACGATCTGCATGCTGAGTATAAAGATTAGGACGCTCACGCAATTGGCTACACCGCAGCAATCAAAACTAATGCCGAAACAAAGATGGGTTTACTGCACGCCGCATATGGTGCGCTACTCCAGTTTCTTATCTGTTGAGATTATACGCTGAGTGAATCACACGAATGATTTCATGCAGGTGCGGGCGCATTAGCGGCCCCATTGGTTTCCACACAATTCGCACAAATGGAACGATGGTCATTCCACTACCTCATCTCCCTTGGCATCTCGATCTCTAATTCCATAGCCTTGCTGGTCATATTCCGTCTTAGATCCCAAGATGGTGTGTATTCTCTCGTCAAACCAGCCCTCACTTAATCGAACCTTCAAACAGACTGCCTAATTGAAATGGGGCAGACGGCAGGAGAGAAGGGAACCTCCCAACAGAGTGCATATAGGCAGATCTTTGGTCTGCGGAACGTTCATTTGCTTGCATTCTTTATTCTTGTTTATGTTGGGGTGGAGGTTACTCTTGGAGGTATGAAACAACCTGGGCGATGGTCTGTATACGTGAATGCTGATATTTACTTTAATCAGGCTGGATCGTCACCTATATCATTCAGGTCCGTCAAGGCGGTGCCTCATCTGGCTACATCTCATCTGGGTTCTTCGGTGGTATGTCGTCAATTTGTTCCTCTTTACCATATCTTAGCACCGCTCTAGGTCTCATGCTTGGGAGAGTTTTACTGCTGTGGATAAATAAGAAAGTCGGCGAACGTCGTGTCCTCTTTGTATACTCCGTTCTGGCCATTGGGTAATGAACTCCTACCATGCACAATACATTTACTGACTCTTCACATTCAGGCTTGAATTTGTTGTCTGGTTTGTGCCACACTTGGTTGGCTCAGCCATCGCAGTATCCTTTGTTGGGATGTTACTGGGACCCATGTACCCTATCGCCATGAATCATGCAGGTAGAGTACTTCCACAATGGCTCCTAACAAGTTCCATTGGTTGGATTGCGGGCTTCGGTCAAGCAGGTAGCGCTCTGATACCTTTTTTGACTGGCGTCCTGAGTCAACGATGGGGAATCTCAAGCTTACAGCCCTTGTGCGTTATTTCTGTCTCCTTTGCTTCATTTGACTGAGCCACTCTAGTGTTATCGTTATGATGGCGATTATGACCATCCTGTGGGGTTTGGTACCCGCGTCTGCCCGGAAACCCGAGTAAAAAATAAAAGATTTTTAGAGATAGACTGCAGTGTGATTTCCATACGACCTTGTGAACTAGTCTCTGTTGCTTTCCGTTGATTAGTCCACGAAACGTTTCTATGTTCAATGCCCTATCTCAGAATGTTACTGAGTAGTGCCATGATGATATGACGACTAGGATGTTCGGGCTGGGGTTGGGAACCAACGAATTCCTCATGAACTGAACAGGCAGGTGCTTGGGGGATAACATCCTTCACTAGCTTCACTAATGAGGTTGATCCTGCAAGTGGAGTCACGGCATTTCAGAAAAACCTCTGGAACTTCCTCCTCAACTACTATGACCGCACTCAATTTCAGCGACTGATATAAATTATCTTGCCCGTTGCATGAGTGAAGGCCAACTTCGATTAACGTGCCAGGGCTCTCCACGTCTCCGATGAATCCATTCATTAGACGATAAGTGTGTCTTGATTATCAGCGTATGTGCTATCTCAAAACTAACACCTTCCCATTACTCTCCAGATTTTTGAGATGAAAGCTGTCATGAAATGTGGGGCGTCAGATGATAGACCTGTTGGACGACTCAAACGTTCAACGGATATCAACTCATGGCACAATTGCAAGATCGAAATGTCCGAGATGACAACCAATCGTCCATCTTGTAAGACGATGTTAGCAGCGTATCGCGCGACCACGGTTTCTACGCTGGTAACGCTAAACTCGTCCTCCGTAGATTGGATGCATATATGAGGAAGCCCTTTATAATGGTCCGTGGGTAAACCGGCCCGGGAACCGTGTGTGACCAGGCGTTCGGCGCTTCTTAGAAATATCCAGAACAACGTCCAGAACATCCTCTTTAAAGCATACGAAATCGGGCCCCACTTTCTAACGTGGTTTCTGCACAGCAACTTCGCTTCCTCAAGACCATAATAGAAAGATTGGACTAATTGTTCCACTAGTGGCTTGCTCCGGAAATATGCGATGCAATGGGGGTTGAGGAAGATCTTTCAAAAACGCAAGGCCATTGACACTTGTGGGTCCATATGGATTTGTTGGTGTATTCCAAGCATTTCATATCTTGCGCCTGTCGTAGGTTTGAGGCATTTGAGGCAAGTGTTGTTTTGTCCACAGGAATTGAATAGCTATCAACTGAGGCTATCGAATATCCTCAATTGCGCTCTCTTCACAGCAATTGACATCAAGGCAAACAGCGTGCTCAACTACAATCAGCAATCAACTTTCTGAAATCGCCTCAACAATGGTCTGCATTTGAAGTCCTGTTGTTAACGTAGACATATAAATACCACCAGTTAATGCGCCCTCTTCTTGAAACGACCTTCAAAAACTATGAACAATACTCAAGTCACATGTACCGCATCGCGTGAGTGTTCTATTCGGTGTACAAAAATGTAATTGACCACCTTGAAATAAACAGACGAAGAGCGATTGTTCTGGGCAGATTACTTTCGATCCGAAGGAACTGCTCGCCAACGCAACGCACCTATCCAGAGGCGAGACACAGATAATCTCACTCGCTTCAACTACAATCCTGCTTCGTGGTCTGGCCCATCTTCATTCCCATTATTAACCCATCCTGTAGAACTTCTCCTTAATGTGTTCACTTTCGCGATTCGCGAAGACGACGACATCGGACTTGTTGATCCCAGATATACTACCAAACTTACGCAGATTTGTCGATACTGGAGAGGTGTGGCGCTCGGCATCCCAACGTTATGGGCCTTCATTAATGTGGCAGCCGAAAATCCGGGCTCTCGACATCGAGTTCGTCTATGGTTGATACGCACGGGCTCGACCTGCCCATTGTTACTAGGGTTGGGTTACGACGCTGGACCCGAACTCTGGGAGGACGTGACGCGGCAGTACCTGTCCTATCGCCACCGTTGGCACACCATCTTCTTTTGTTTCCCTCATTCTGGTCTAAAATCATTGAAACTGCTTGCCCAGCATCCACGAATGGTGGACCCTGACTTGACCGCCATGACTCTGGAGTGCATGGGCTGTCCAACTGAAATCCAGCATGACGCGTGGACCACGCTTGCGTCCTCTCAGAAGCTCAGAGATATTCCCCTCAGAGGCTCGACTCCTGGTCTTTTTATTTCACCCGTTCCGTGGCATCAGTTAAACCGCCTATCGATAGTAGCAGTCGACTTTCATTTAATATTGGGTGCCCTCGTTCACTGCCAGGTTCTCGAAGACTTGGAAATATCACCCAATACATCCAAGGTACTCCCAACATGCGCGTCGTCAATCACGCTTCCTCCATTGCGCAGACTTTCGCTGTACACCGGAACGGATTCTGGGCTGCTGATTGACTGCTTCACGGCTCCCTGTTTACGCGACTTTTACATTTCCCAGGGAGGACGGCTTCAATCTCGCCCACCCTCCCTTCATTCATTCCTCGACCGATCATAATGCTCATTAAATATACCTTCGAATTCATAGACTCTGGTCTTACGGAGGACGCATATCTCCAGTATATCCGGTCGCCTCTTCTCGCTGGGGTAAAATGCGCGAAGTTTTCAGGGCATTTGTCCGATAAAACTGTTACGGCGCTGACCTTGAGCAACTACAAAGACGCTGGGAGGTTCTTCCCAGTGCTACAATTGCTTTCTCTTAGGGTAATGGAACGATCTAATATGGGATTAATCGAAGGAATGATATTCTCAAGGGTTAGTGAGGGAAGTCTGAAGTCTGTCATAGTGTCTGTGGAAGGCACCGGTGTTTCGAGTGAATTTGCGGCGAAGACAGTGGCAAAGTTCAATGTAGACGTTGCCATAGTATATATGATCTCATAATAGAATATCACGATCACTTATTATGTCGAGGCATCTTTGTTGATGTTCAGACCATAGAGTACAGATGGAGCTTCAATTACATTTTCACCACCACGATACATGAGGTTGCCAGCGTCAAGAGATCGAAGGACTAAAACAGCTCAAGAGCATAGCTTGATAACCAGGGGTCACTATTTGGAGAAAAACAAAGGCGGGTTGACATGCCCTTTAGGAATCGAATACTGCTGATACCATCGAGAGAGAGATGGATACCAAGTAAACCACCAACAGTAAGCGCGCCGGCAAAGCAGGATTGGCGCCGGCAGTGGAGTTTTGACGTCAAAATGCGACCCACCTTAGACCTACATTACTATCAATTAAGTCAAGTACACCGAAGTGGACTATATATCCAGAGCTGCATCGACACCTTGAATCAGAAGGACATTGTCGATTCTACCAGAGTTCTTCGTTCCGAAGGGCCCTACGATTAGCGGAGGGTTGAAGGAATGGCGAAATTGGGCTAGAATGGTGTCATTCAACCCAGCGCTGCCGATGACGCGTTCGACAGTGAGCTGGATGGGCAACGGGTTCTTGACTGTGAAGAGTGAATATAAGTGTGTGGATAGTTTTATCTGAGGTCCTATTGTCAAATATAATCCTGTATAAGCTGAATTGATTGAGGTGAAACACGAGATTTTAGCAACACTCACGATATCATATTCGTGGTCAGCGCTTCTAGCTGGAAAAGGCTGTGTTGGGGCAGCTGAACTCGAAATGAATGCAGATGATGACTTACGGTGATGAATGCACTGATGTCCCAGACAAATCCAACATGAAGTGCGCCAAGGAGCCTCCAATGGACAGCGCCGGTGCAGTAAGACCACTACTAGCGAACAAGAGTAAATTTACGACGAGAAGCAGGAGCCAAGCAGGTTATATTGTGACACCACAGGGTATCTAGTTAGGTCGCTCGTCTGTACCTTATAGTAAGTTTATACGGGACCTCATCCGACCACGCAGAAATAGTAACGTCTGAAGATGTCCAGTCTTCTGAAGTCTATTGAGCACTGGGTCGTGCATTATGGTGCCATGAGGTCAATTTGACGCGCGCTCGTGAACTCAACGCCAATCAAGGTAATCAAGAAACCCGACCCCAAGGCGATTAAGGCAAAGAAACTATTTCGAAGGCTTGGGTGGTCGTGGCTGAGGAGAAAGTTTATGGTGCCCGATTTCGAAGCCCTGACACCGCCTTTATCAACCTGTGTAAACACGGATCCGTCACTCATTTACACTTCTCTTGCTCCTCACTCTTCTCGAAGATGGGTCGCTGGACGCAATACGACGAGGTACATTCCACGAACATGAGCGTGCGCAGGTTAGAGAACTCACGAAGAAGCTGTATTGTGGCGCCGTACATGACAGGATAGCTACCGCCTGCCAGAGGGCATGAGGCGTACTGGATACGATGCAGATACGGGGAGATATTACTTTACAGACCGGGATGGGTCAGTTTGGCAAGGAGCAGAAGGTGCTGAATTCAGTGAGATGACAAGAGGTGAGTTGGTTTGTACGCCTTCTATCTTCTCCCATTGCTTTACCTGGTTTGTGCCTTAGCCTCTGGCCCCGCGAGTGCCGCAGAGCGAAGCCAACCTGAAGAGCCTGACTCTGATATCGAAGCTATTGCAACCCGATCAGATGGCTATGCCCCTCTCGCGACCGATCCAGTAAGGGCCAGCCACTTTTTATCGTTCAGTCAAGTAAACTCCCTTCTGCGCTAGCATCATGATGCTACGGCCCATTATAAGCGCATCAATGCACAAGCCTACAGGACGCTATTTCCCTTCTTCCTCCTAATTGGTGTTATCATATTGCTAGTCTGGCGGGTAGTTCTTTCGCCAGGTGTCTCTCCGCCCCCGCCCTTATGTTCCGAGAAACACATACCTTATCTGGTTCAACCTGGAAACTCGTGTTGGGAGATTTCCCGGACGCATGGCTGCACATTGGAACAGTTGAAGCTGGCCAATCCCGATATCAACTGCAACAAGTTGATGCCTGGCATGACCGTCTGCCTACCTGAAGAAAGGAATTGAAGATCTCCAGTCCTTTGATATCTGACGCCCAGGGATCTCATGGATTCCTACTTTTCCTTGTACAATCTATTATGTATACAACGTCATGCATTCCGCCTACGGGCTTCGAACGTCATAGCTTAGAGAAGACTTGGCTACTAGCCTTCAACAAAAATGCTGGCTTATATGCCATATTCTCGTAACTTATTTGCGATGATATCTTTTCCGTGCCCATGACGTTGATGACTTGCGTTGGAACGGGTTTTGATCTTGAGGATCCTGAATGTATTGGCGCACTTCCTGTCCGAGATTTTACCCACCATACCCTCAACGTACCCACGCGTCAGGTCTCCGAGGGTTTCCGCATTGCAGCGCCCATGGTGCGGCCGGTCATGGTCCTTGCAGGAGGTGAATTGATGCTCGTACTAAAGAAGTGAGTGGTAATTCAGAGGGCTAGCAAATTGAGCAGAGACATCAATACATATACTGCAGTACAAGCCGATGCAAATGCTCCCAGGTACTACACTCCAAGTGACTTGGGTGGTACCGGAGGGATGCAGCGAGAGCGGATTAGGTCCCCCGTCTTCACTAGGTGTTCCCCTCGGTGCGATACCGTTTTCCTGGAGCTAGATAGCTCACAACCAGGAATGCTTGGTATGGTGTCGCACGATTTTGCTATTTTTTTCCCTTATCAAACCGTCATAAATGTCCGCTCGTCCATTGTTTGTGCGCGTCGACGATGAACCTGATGAAGACATGTAATACTAGAGTATGAAGGCCACGGTAATAACCGACGCATTGATCTGAACTCCATTTCGCGTGGTGCCCATTTGGTGCCCGTTGTTGGATCAGACCTTGTTCCGAGGGGTTGGGATCATACAAATACATTGGATGCTTTTCGTGCTTACTATAACAACTCGTTTGTTGATCATCAAGCTCACGGGTTCCTTCACACGTAGCTCGAGTAATTTGGGTTTTAAATGTGATATATATCGAACCTTCCAACAGAATGAACTTTCAAGTTGACTTTCCTACTTTCCTGACTCGAGAAAATGGTTGCAAGCCCGTGAATGTGGATTTGCAACTTTACTGATGTTTTATCCTAGACCAATCAGGAAACATTGTACGCAAAATAGTATTCACTGACATCCGACAACCTGGGTAGGAGACCAAAAACATAGTATCTTGCCATTATAATGTTCAATATCAAATTCAGGACACACACACATGACATTGACCGCATGGATGATCTGATAATACATTCTAGGTACAAGTTCCTCATTTCCAAGGGAGGAACATACTTTACGAAATAATTTTGACAACCAACTTTGCTCCCCTAACTTGGCCGGACCTGAGTTGTTGCAATCCAGCTTCGACACGCTCCTTGAGCGAGCCCTGGTCCATCAATACAACTTGAGCGGGCGAGATTAACCCGTCCGCCAACAACTTAGGAAGTATCTTTGGCATCAAGTTCTCCTTCAGGTATTCGTCCTGCAAATACTCAAAATGTCAGAGTTCGCTCCTCGTGGAACTATAAAACAGGATGTCACCGTTTGATAAAAGAATGTCCGCACACCCACGATACGGACAGACTTGGGAAGAGGGTTTGCGTCTCCTTCGGGAACAGCCATGTCATAGTCATCTTGTGACTGTTCGAACAAGCCTTCTCCTTTCTTAATCGGTAACAATACTCCCACTAGGCCGCCGTCCTCATCGACCAACTTTGAAATTATCTTCAGTGTTGCATTAGAAGTGATAGAATCCATAACTATTTTAGCTTTCCCATTTCCTCCGAAAGCCTTTGCAACTTCTTGATCCAAGGACGGTGAGTTATAGTCGATGACTGTATGTGCACCGAGCGACTTGACGTAAGCGTGGTGGCGGGGTGAAGCAGTAGCTACAACGTTGGCGTATCCCGCAAGTCTGAGGAGTTGGATAGCGTATTGACCGGCAGTTGATCCTGCACCATATATGAGGATAGGCACATTAGCAGTTGAGGGCGGTGTAGGAGCAGGGAACGAAGCTGGGAGGGAGATTTTAAGTTGATTAAAGATCGCGTAGAAGGCGCAGACAAAGTTATCTGGGATTGTGGACGCTTGTTCGAAAGACAGGCTATCTGGGATCTATAGATTGTGCACATCAGATCCTGCTTGGCAAATGAAGCGGGCTCAATACCTTTGCACAGACAGTGTATGAGACAGCAACATATTCACGAGTCGCTTTCGCTAGAGGAGCAGCAAACGAAAATGCTGCTATCTACATATCGAGAAGACGGATGAGCACTTTGTCGTTGTGTCAGTGAAATCACTTGCTCTGTCCCCTATCTTGAAGTCTTGGACGGATGAGCCGACTTGGACAACTTCGCCGGAAATGGAGTACCCCAAAACAATTGGATATTCCGCTACCATAAACCCTGTATCTGTCTGATAGGTGTCTGGTGGAATCAAAGCTCCATATGCTACTTTGACTAAGACTTCATCCTGTCCGGGGGTTGGGGTAGGAAGCTGCAATTCTTCGATCTTGTTGGGTCCTGTAAGCACGACAGCAGTGTGAGCACTCGGAATAGCCATGGTGATGATGATGATGATGGTGGAATGTGTCTGAAAAAGTAGTGGAGTTCAGCCTATTTATGGGCGCGAAGCCTCAAATAACGAGACTCGGCATTTATCCGTCCTTTAATCTCCATCTAATGTTCGAGAAACTGCACCACATTGACTAAGCAATGTGCTAGCTGTCGTATATCACCAATACCAGCGACCGTCGCATGGGGCAATCCTTCCAGCCCTGGTGGACTGGTCAAACAATGACCCTGATTAAGCCAATAGCACGATTGGCTCGTCATCTGACAGTAGCAGATCGGAAATACCCGAATTCTGGGAGCATCGTGCTGTCTGACATCTTCACCATGACTTCCATCTTGTATAGTGGGACGACGCAGCTTCCTCGAATGTTTTTCAAATAGAAATTTCGACGAACAAAGGCATATCCGATTTGCGCGACATAATCATGAAACGAAAGACGGCCGCCTGGAACATTCCGTTTATGATCCAAGCAACATCAAGCTCTATACCTTCAGGTGCTGCACTCCGCTGCGGCCAACACGCAAATTAAATGCGCTTATTCGCAAACTGAAGGATGGTCTATGGCAATGGATGCTTGATGATCACATGCAAAAGTTCGTTTGCTACGGCATCAAACTCAAGGATCATGACAATTTGGCATCGGCAGAAGAGCGTTTGCATCTACTCGTAGTACCAGGTATGATTGCCTGCTGTGACTGCTAGCATATTTGGTCTGGTATAACTTCAGTAAACAATGCTACTATGGTCAATGGTTGTACTTTTGTTCCGTGTTCTTCGGGTGCTGGTGACGCTATCCCTAGTTCAGTACATGCTGGCATTCTTTCAAGCTGGGAAACCGTGAAGGCGCACTAACATCAAGCCCGACATCAACGCTTTGTTTTGGTATACGATATTTGCAGATCAAAACCTCTTACCATTCCCATAGATATCATATATTCTAGATGCAGGGAGCGCCAGGATCCGAGTCTGGAAAGTCAAGCATTTGTGTCAAGCTAGCCGGATGATGATTTATGTCCCACGTTTATCAAGCATGTTCGTACCCGAAACCAGAACATTATCCTTGTCGCATTTGCGTGTATTGGCACCGTTCACCACTCATAGTTCCTCCGGAAGTATGCATGGGTTTACGACTAACGGAAATGGTTGCTCATGCGGTTCGATTTACACGAGAAGAGGTCGCAGCACATCTTCCGTTGGAGTACGCTATTCACCGCCACTATACTAGTAACTGTGGGCCATCCGGTTTGGAAGAATGGTTGTTTGAAATATCCCAAGTATCCCAAGGGCACTTGGCGTCGTTTGTTTCGCTCTGAATCTAATTGGTACGGAGATAGTACGTTATCATCGCTCTCAGAGCCATGCTTCTGATTAACGGAATCTAGAGCCGCGTGAAATCTAGCCGTAGGATCAACCTCAATGACTTATACATCGTATCTTGGAAAATACTTGGTAAAGGTCTATGGACTCTCGGACCGTCCACTCTGGGCCCGGATCGCATTGGCCGTCCGAGTTTATCGGGCGATGGACAAGTTGACCAATGGCACAACATTGCTGTCTCCAGAGTTTGGTACAACGTCACTTCCCAAATTTACTTCATTCGTCGTCCTATACCTTGATTCTCTTTTCGTCTGTATCTCGAGCTCATCGTTATCGCTCTCATTTGGTATTTGCCTTATCATCAGATAAGACGAGTAGCGTATATTATGCTCTGATCATGTATTCAGTACCTCAATGAATTTGATTCTCTCGTCTTTTTGATCTCACTCTTTTCCCCATTCCTCGAGATCAAAGATCAAAGTTGTATTTAAGAGAATCAACAGTCTATTATTAGCACTGACATCGACACATCCATTCGAGTTTTTATGCCTGACGCGTCAACCAGATCCTTCGCCAAGTAACCATCACCATCTTCTCCATCGTCTCCATCCTTTTCCCGATGTTCTGTACGTAAAATTCTTCTTCCACAACGTCCACAAACCGCCTACCCTCATACCCTGGTGCATTAAATCATCAAGGCACTGGCAACTGGATTATTATTGAAAGGTAGTCGCGAACAAGGGCAAGGATATCAATTACTACATTTTGGTACAGCTACCCGAGAAGCCCTTGGGTACCTTATATGTCTGCTTGCTTTTGATGTATTTTGTGTTTGCCCGCTGTTATTACATGTGGTGGTCTGATATCACTTCACCAGACCACCATCGTGCTCTTGTGGTCACTGATTGTATGCATATGTTGAGTTCTTCGAATGCTGGTGATGCCTTCCCTAGTCCAGATGATACCACTATCCTTCCAAGGCGGAGAACCATGGAGGCGCTCTATATAATTAATCTAGAGACCGAGACCTTGTTTGATATGCAGTATATGCACCCTGCTCCGCCTTCCCCCCCCTTCTCTTATGTATAGAGGACATGCGACCCACCACTGATTTCGACGCACAGTTCGCATCTCCGTTACATCGGATCTGGACTTCATGGCTATTTGGCGGCCTGAGACCACTCCCAGAAAGCTATCGTGCCATTACCCTTCTCGATGCGGTTACGAAAGCGGTCTCGACCTTGTCCATCGCAGTATTACGGCAGGCGCTACTTTCCGTGAATCTGGGCAAGGTAAGCTCTTCTGCCAACGGGAATTTTACCGGGCGATGGATAAGGCAACTGATGCTGTCTCCTGGATTTGGCACATCGCCCGGCACCCCAGGTGGGCGAGTAGACTTCTATATTAAAGAAAAGAAGTGGGGTATCGAATTTTTGCGGGACAGTAGTAAGCTTTCCGAGCTTGTTGCTCGGTTCAATTCTGGCGGCCGTTACCACCCATGGATTAGCAATAGTACAATTGAGGATTATATCACCGTGGATTTTGGGGAGAAGTTACCGAGCGTTCCTGAACCTGATACGTGTCATCGCATTCTCTCTGATTGACCTGGGTCACGAAGCATTTTGACAAACGCGAAGGAGCTGTATTGCTTCATTTTTTCCTTAGATTTTACCGAGTTTACGGTCTATGACGCTTCTTTGAAAGTCATAAAGTCTAACGTTAGCACTGGCTTTTAACAGCTACTTTGAATAAACCACTGCCTATATGCGTGTACCTTGTAGTCTTTGCGACTTTGTTATTCTAACCGAGTGTAATGTTACAAAAGCAAAAGTTGGCGTTGGAGTTAGCTCCTGCGAAGAAACAAGACGATCTCGATTAGAAGGGTATCCTGAAACACACAGCAACTTGAACAGTTGACTTCGCGGAACGACAGAGGAGACATATAGAATGCTAATATATGCAATGTCAACGAGGGACAGGGGTAAAAGTCGTAATCAACGGAGGCCATGAAAGGGATATATATAACGAGGGTACGTGGATGATTGGAAGGCAGGATATAATGAGTCGTTAGTTGGATGAAGAGGAATAGCGTTAAGATAGACAAGTGCGACTAAAGTGGACATAAAAAATGTCGTAACATCGAATGATCAAGGCCCGAAACTTGAGTATATGCGAACGATTATAAGATGCCGGCGCTCAAGAGCTTGCGTGATTATATCTGCCAGACTGTCAGCAAATGATGAGGGGTGACGGTATTAATCGAGACGCACCAAACTCAATTCTAACGTCCAAACGCGACGCGCCCAGAGCTTGATGGTCTTTGCAGGATTGCCTTCCTTATCCGGTAACTCAACCTCAAGCCCATCCCACCAGCATTTGCGCTTTTATATAAATTGGTGGAACAAGGCGCGGAGACGAAAACCAGACGAATGGCGTAAAGTACGAGGCAGTGATGTACGTCAGTCGGGAATCATAAATGAAGGCAGATATGAGCTCACCGCTGGTTTTCTCCAGAAGAGAAGTAACTTTTGGGCAGTGCTCATTTGTTGATAATCAACTTCGACCGGTTTGTCACTGCCCTGTGTATGGCTGATACCAGTCTTCAATAGTACAAGCGCAATTGAAGAAATGCAGCATCTAGAGGGTTCAAGTGCACGGTAACCCCATTCGTCGTCTCGATTGAAGCCACTGAAGGTAGTTGTCAGACAACAATAAAGGGACTGGGAGAGCAAAAAGACGAGGGGGAGAGCGCAGGGAATGGAAAATAACACACCTCATGCAAAGCATGTCAATGAGATGTTGCTCTGCGACGTTGTTCTCCTTGTTAACGTTCCGCTGCAACGCCGTGAAAATTTGTTTCTTGTCCATTAAATAATCTCCTGCTCTCCTCTTAATCTCCAACAGCGCCTCGTTTGCAATGCCGTTGGGATCAGTAGCAGCCTCGCCATCTTTTGGTGGTATGGAGAAGTACTCTAACTCTTCGCGGAGAACAATAATAGCTTGTTTCGTAATCAAGGGATTCTGTGTCGGCGGTGTTGAGAAATCGTTTGGAGGATTTTCGAGTAGGTATTGCTGGGCCGCAAGTAAGCCTGGTGTCGTAGTGGTACCATAGAAGGTATCAGATGCAGTCCGGAAGAACGTGAGGACGAATTGGAAACAGTCCGGATCGAACTAGTGTTACGGTAGCGATGTGGGGGCAAGTGGGTGACATCAGCAATGGTTCGCGCAAAGACAGGAATAGAGGAATCCAAGAAGGGCTTGTTGACATGATTGAGCAACACGATTCACAACGAATGCATATTGCAATGCTGGGGCCAACACAACATGGGATGAACTTACATCAACACCATACACTTCGTCGTCTTCATCAACTTCGCCTCCGAGTATAGCGCTTTGTCTGCTCAACACCAGTCCGTTCGGGAATAGACATAACAGAACGGATTCCGGAAGACTCATAATCGTATCTCTATCAACGTCGAAACGCCTTCCACGAAGGTCGAGGAGCAACCTTGTCAATAGTTGAGGTTGAAGATTCGCGCTTGGAGTGGGGACCTGCGAAACCTGGGTTATTGGGTTGGAAGACATTGAAGCTGTAGCCATAATGTATTGCAAGAAGAGAAAAAAGCGAGAGGAAGAGTGAGACTTGAGGAGGATGAAGGCCGTGAGGGAGGCGTGCGTACAGGGACAGGGACCGTGATTGGCGTGGTTACCTCAGCCAAACAATATTTGATGGTGCAAGTGCGTATCCTTGTCATTTTTATTCTACAGCAACACCACTGTTCCTTTACTCTCATGACCCTTAAATCGAGCCCTTGAACCGGTATTTTGACAAGGATGTCCATGAGGAACTAGCCGTTGTGCCGCGACGACCACGCTAGAAGCGCTGTTATGACTATGATATAAAGAGCCTCTCGTCTCTGGGAGGAGCAATCATCGATCCTCGATTGAACCATGCTCAACTCGGCACCAGTCCAGCGCAAACTTCTGACTTAAAAATGCATCGTGCGAAGTCCAAGGGAAAAGCTCTTAACGAAAGGAATACGAACTAAGTAAAGCGAAGCGGTATGTTATTGGTTGATTGGCTCACCTACCCATCGTGCTGTCAAGGCACGTGTCGCAAGACCTAATTAGATACTAGTAGCAATATAACTCCAGCCCGCTGCCCCAATAATTCGCTCGAATTACCTTGACTTCACCTCATCAATGTTGGCAACCACCAGAGCAGAGCTTACCAAATCGTCAGGATGCGTACTCGGCCCTAACAGAAGACCCTGTTCTATGCTGCGGCGCCCGTGTGTTAGTCCGGGGGCCTCCGCTTGATGCCCCACCTCCTGCTTTCATCGTCCACAGCGATACTCGACTAGTATCAGATGCAAATTGACTAAATAATATCCATAAACATTATTAAACTCCCACAACAGGAGGGTACCGATGTTGCGATGTTGAATATTTCGAATATGGGATTTGTATCTGCTGAACAACGATGGAGCGCAAGATGGAAGCTTAAGCAAGGCTTTTCCACGGTCAAGCGTTCAGTGAACCATTGCAAGGAGTGCGGTGGTGCAGATTAGACAGGAATATGCATTTACAGGGAACGCACTTACCGTCATGTATTGGATGCGAGCACTGTACACGTTCAACATCATCCCGTGTGTAAAGGGATATGACATACCCTAACTAGTGGTTCCTGTGGGATGGGTAGGCGGATTGGTTGTAGATCGCAGTTGCTGATGTACATTAATGAAATCAGTGGCAGCTCTGGGCGTTTACAAATACCAGTTGAACTGCTCTGTTTAAATTTCGACCAATACCTTATTGCCTCGCTGATTATAATCAGGAGGAATTGACTCATATGTGACATCAATGAGGATCCCATCTGTGCGGATTAATCGCGTCGGATTCCATGGTGTTGGCAAGCCTGAAGACAATAAGTCTTGAACTCCTTTCTGCTTTGGAGACACAGGTATGTATTCTACGACATGTCCCAAGTCGGGGCATTTATCATATGCAGACTTGTATGCAGATAGATCTGTCAGCCTTGGGTGTAATTTGACAGGATACTCCGGCCAAACCGGATAATTCTGGTTCTACTGACTAATATTCGTCCTTAATCAGCTTTTGTTAGCACACTTGCAGCGATGAATTAAAGGCTGTATCCCAAATCTCTACCACCTCCACGGCTCGTCTCTCTTATCATGGACTCGGAACCCAAATCCATTGGCATCGGATTTGTTGGCCTATCCGCAAATGGCTGGGCCGCATCGAAGTTAGCGGGTCCATTGTTCGAGGAGCCCCTCAAATCTCGTTATCGGCTGGTCGCTGTATGCACCACAAACGCTGAATCTGCCACGGCGACCGCCAAAAAGTACACCGAACTTACTGGCTACCCCGTCAAGGCATACCACGGATCTACCAAGGCCATCTCCAATGACCCAGATGTAGATCTTGTCGTTGTGTCTGTTAAAACACCGGACCATCGAGATCCGGCTTTGGCTGCGATAGATGCTGGAAAGGATCTTTTTGTGGAGTGGCCCCTTGGGGGTACTTTAAGAATTGCCCAGGAGATTGCAGATGCCGCAAAACGGAAGCGCGTAAGGACCTTCGTTGGTACCCAAGGAAGACAATCGCTGGTGATTAGGGAGGTAAGCATGGATATTTAGGCTTTGGTAATCGGGAACTGATCTAAATACCCTACGTCATGATAGTTAAAATCCATCGTCGAATCTGGAAGGCTTGGCCGTATGTTATCAACCACTGCTGTGAGTCAATTTATCAGACATTCTGACGAATGAATAGAATCTTACGCCACTTAGAGTGCTACCTGCCCTGCCGAGGCGAACGCCTGGGGCCCTACTGTCACCGAGCCGTATATATACCTGAACGCTGTCCGCAGCGGTGCATCCTATTTTGATATCGTTGGGGGTCACTTCCTAGAACCGTTCATGTTCGCCCTTGGTCCAATCACTTCTGTTTCTGCGACCACTTCCATCCAATTTCCAACGGCCCAAGTCCTTAACGCTGAGAGACAACCTACGGGCAAAACCGTCCAAAATAATAACCCAGACCAAATTGCCGTCAGTGGAATGTTGGCCAATGGCGCAGTATATAACCTTCATTTCCGTAGTGGAGTAAAAGCGCCAAAGACCCTCAAACCCGTGATTTGGACTGTCGACTTCGAGCACGGGAGCATTCGAATTGAAGGCGACCAACCCATCACCAATTTGACTGAACCAAAATTGTTCGTGGATGGGGAGGAAGTCATTTTGCCAAGTGCAGACAAGCCTGCTCACATAAAGAATGCGTGGTTGGAATATGCAAAAGGTGAAAGTGGGAATTATCCTACTATTGAGGATGGGGTCAAGTTGAGACGCCTTTTGAACGCCGTTTTTGAAAGCGGCGAGACAGGAAGGAGGATTAATCTTGATTAGGATCTTCGGTGGTGTACCCCATACGTACATTGATAGGTCGCATACGCATGCATACATGAGACTCTATTTGGTTTGCGTCTTGAACTGAATTTATAATGAATAGACACATTGAATGAGAGGGCATGGTCATATATTTTGTTATGCCAGAATGGCAGTAGCATTTCATTCTTTTGAGATCTTAGACGGGCTAATGGTTCACTACTACGTTGTGCACCGTAAGCATCAACTCACGCCCTATATGTAGTCCGACTCAGCACTAATATACTCTTCAAATCAATCCAATTTGGTCGATGTCCATCCAATGAAGGTTGTTAGGTGCTTTATTCAAAATGTTATGGCAATGGTGCTAGTTAATTTTAAACATCAGTATGGCAGTTGCGTAGTGCAGTCGGTCTCGCTTGACACAATGACCAGGTCGATAGTAGTTGAATCATTCTTTTTGAGCAATCGCACCTCCGCCTTGACATGCATGCTAGATATACGAACGTTAGTGACCATGAGGATACAAGTTTAAGGGAAATGTTACGTTGTCTATGCGCGCTGCGTCTTTTATCCGTGCTATGTGATTTATCAGGCCTAAATTACCCTATATTTGCATGATGGCAAAGATTGGTTCGCTCATATATGCAAGATTATGTGACCGGTAAAACCGACTTAGGACGTTCTCAGCTGCTACGCGTTCCTCAGTAGCGCCTTGAATCTCAAACGAACGTGACTGGCACCGGATCTTTGTAGAAAACCGTAGATGGAATCGAGGTCGGTTGGGTGCAGACCTGTCCCCTGCGATTTGATGTGCATGTAGTAAAGGGACTTGAGACGAGGCGCCTGTAAGTAGGGCAGATGTGATGACTCGGAGGATATTCGTAAAGACAACCATAGTTTTTCGAGGTCTGGAAGGGTAATTTGGACCGATGAAGGTGATATCTCGTCCGCCAGATATGGAACACATATCTCCTTCAATTTGGCAATTTTGAGGGACCTGGTAAAGAGTCTGACAGTTTGTCGCGGGTGGTACTGACAAAGAGGTTAATTGTTCCCATGGCAATAAATTGAGTGATATGATATCAGGGTCTCCGAGATCGACTTCTAGGGCCTTCCAAATTCCTGCATTACACTACTCGGCAGATAGCACCGATCGAGAATCGCATAGTTCGTTAAACATCCAGAGTGCAGACTCACATGCAGACAGGCGAAACCTCTCTAGCATGTTTGCTTCCCATTTGAATTGATCTGGATGGGGTGATGGAACGGTGTCGAGCAATTTCTTCCAATGTTGAACACCACCAACTTCGAAGTCGACAGACACTACCCCACCGGTGGATATGAGGAAGGAGTAGTTCCAAATCTTTCGACCATTCTCGGCCATGCCCCCGCCTTCAGCTATGGTCAACTTGATGTCAATAGATGCCTCCCGACTTCGAATGAGTGAAAGCTCGACAAAAGGGAATATGTCGCATTTTCTCGGGGTTTCGACCTGCAAATTGGTCCAAAGGGTTGCCAGTTGATGAGGACTTGACTCCAGCAGTGAGATACACTCGTTAGAAGAACGCTTCTAGCGTATTCATCTCGGGATCCGGCCGAGTTCTGTGATTCGTAATTTGGATTTGAACGGAGGAACGCATCGAATATTTGAGTTAGAGATCGTGGTTGCCCAACACTTCCGTAACGGGACCTAAATTGGCGTCAAGACATGTCCGTAAGCAATATTTTGAATAAACTCGGGTACCGGATGTCCAACCCTCGATGGTAGACCCAGTTTTCTGTCTAACACTGCGATGATCAATGTGGCGCAGCCAAAATTGTGTTTCTTGTGCATTTCGGAACTGCCTGGGTAGCCCGCGCCGCGTTGGTAATTCATCCCGATCCCAACAGCCAAATAACATTGCAACGCACCGGTGTTGGGTCTTGATCGGTAGTAGGACATGATTTCAGAGGGGGCGATTGCTAGTTTTTGAGAGCATGCGTATGCACACACACATATATATGCTGCTAGTCAAGTTGGACCATGATGTACGCTCAGGACTGCTCGTTTGAACGTTCAAGTTTCTTTTTGTGAATAAGGAAGTCAAGAAGTACGATGTTGACACTAATTTTTCTGCCTAAATTGGTAAGCATAGAGCGCACCCTCATGAGGGCTCGTGGTGGCTGTTTCAACCTTGTAATGCGCGAAGTTTTCACATGCGCCCAGCGCTTCAAGCTGAACAGATAGGATTTTGTTTGGGAAAGTACGATGAACGCCCCCCGAAATGCAGGTCTTGAAGCAATATAATGTCATGTCTCGGGAGCCAGAGATAGCACCACCGCCGTCCGGCAAGTCCGCGTCTTCCAAGGGCCAGTGGTAATGCCAATGAATGAAACATTTGACGTCCCTTCAGGAACAGATGAAACAACCTTTAGCAACCCAGAGAGTTGGAACATACCCTCACTTCACCTTCTGTCGCGTTCTCTTGAGCAGCCAAGCACCCAATTAGCCCGATAGTTAGTTGTCTGGATCCTGTCAAATTCAACTCCACACGTAGCGATCCGCAGTTCGAGCATTGTCGCACTGCTGCGGTCTGTACTTCAGTGCTCAATAATGCGGTGCATTCGGTGATCGACTCAAATATTTCTGATTTCTTGACTATGAACTTGAATGCTGCAGCTCTGAGGTAATGTAATGGCATTGTGGCGGTGACCCTGGGTAGGCAAGGCGGAGCATGCCGTGATTTGCAAGCCGTCACAGCAGCCTATAAAACGGATCGACCAAACATTCCTTTGCCTCTTACCACAGACCACCTCTTTGTTTCGACATCTCTGATACCAACAATCTACTATGGAAGACGAAGTCGCCGCTCTCGTATGTCAACGCTACTAGGGCGATGGATGTTACCCCTGACTGATCCCGTTGTTGCAGGTTATCGATAATGGCTCCGGCATGTGCAAGGCTGGCTGTATGTTTTCTTTTTTTTTAACTATACACGCCCAATACTCAATCGTCGTGTGTTTATCCCTTTTTCAGTTGCGGGTAATTAGCTTTCTATGTCTCTTTCTCTTTCATTGGTTAAACAGTCGAAATCACGTAGGTGATGATGCACCCCGTGCCGTGTTCCCGTATGTGTTTTCACTCCGACATCGGTACATTCTAGACAAACTCTAATGCATATGGATACGATAGTTCGATTGTCGGTCGTCCCCGCCACCAGGGTGTAATGGTCGGTATGGGCCAGAAAGACTCTTATGTTGGGTATGTCACGATATCAGACCTTATCATCCATACATCTGATCTCGCGATCTTACAGTGATGAAGCCCAATCAAAGCGTGGTATCCTTACTTTGAAGTACCCAATCGAACACGGTATTGTTACCAACTGGGATGACATGGAGAAGATCTGGCATCACACCTTTTACAATGAGCTTCGTGTTGCTCCTGAAGAACACCCCGTCCTCTTGACCGAGGCTCCTCTCAACCCCAAGGCTAACCGTGAGAAGATGACACAAATCATGTTCGAGACATTCAACGCGCCCGCGTTCTATGTCGCCATCCAGGCCGTCTTGTCCCTCTATGCCTCTGGTCGTACCACTGGTATCGTGCTTGACTCTGGTGACGGTGTCTCACACACTGTGCCCATCTACGAGGGTTTCGCGCTCCCACACGCAATCCTCCGTCTCGACTTGGCTGGTCGTGATCTCACCGACTTCTTAGTCAAGATCTTGATGGAGCGTGGTTACCCCTTCCACACCACTGCTGAGCGTGAAATCGTCCGAGATATCAAGGAGAAGCTCTGTTACGTCGCGCTTGACTTCGAGCAGGAGATGCAAACCGCTGCTCAATCCTCCGCTTTGGAGAAGAGCTACGAGTTGCCGGACGGACAAGTTATCACTATCGGTAATGAGCGGTAGGTTTGATTTTTGATTAAGGAACCAGTGAATGTATACTGACTGCCTTTATAGATTCCGCGCCCCTGAGGCCCTGTTCCAACCTGCCTTCTTGGGATTGGAAGCCGCTGGTATTCATGAGACCACGTTAGTACCATGAAATGGATTCGTCGATCGCGTCTTCTGACCTATATAATCTATCCAGTTACAACTCTATCTTCAAGTGCGATCTTGATATTCGTCGCGATCTCTACGGAAACGTTGTCCTCTCTGGTGGTACCACTATGTTCCCTGGTATTTCTGATCGTATGCAAAAGGAGTTGTCGGCTCTCTCTCCCGCTAGCATGAAGGTTGGTCTTGATTCGTAACTGGGCGTTGCCACCAGATGCTAACGCGACTCTGCGAAAACTAGGTCAAGATTGTCGCACCGCCTGAGCGCAAGTACTCCGTCTGGATTGGTGGTTCTATCTTGGCTTCCCTCAGTACCTTCCAAAACCTATGGTGCTCTAAGCAGGAGTATGACGAATCCGGCCCTGGCATCGTTCACCGCAGTACGTGTTCTTCCATTTCTTTGTGTTGATTTGGGATGCTTACGTGGTGTTGCAGAATGCTTCTAAACGACTCAAACGGTTGATGATGAGGATAGAAAAGAGGTTTTTGCGCGTGTACTTATCATAGCTGGATCGTAATGACTTGAATAACGAATTTCTTTTGGTTCTTGACCCTTTGTTTTTCGGGCGAAAGGCGGCGTGTGATCATGTGCATGATATGCGAGTGATAAGATTGCCTAGGATGTTAATCAAGGTGATCGATCTCGTCAAGATGTCCTGTGGAGATGATGCTATCATTCCATTGCCTCGAGCATGAAGAGTGTGCGTGATGCAAAGTTATCGCTACGCTGTAAGACTGAGCCCTGGAAGTCCATCTGGTAGCAAAATGGTATTTTCATGAAGCGATGGCAATGCAAAATTTTTCCGATGCCATCTAATTAGTGCTATCGGCATCGTCGAAGGCGATGACCACAATCAGTTTAGAAGTCGCGGTTACGTTAATCCACTGCCAGCACAGCATCAGAAGCTTCTCTCCGAGCCGGACCTCGTTCTGGATAAACACCTGCCAACGCTGTCAGTGAGTCTACGTTAGTGATATGAGAACCTCTCTTTTCATTGCGTCAAAGCTCGAAATTCAAATAGTATTCCAGCTGCAAGTCGATCTCGTATACTAAAGTGCTATTCTTTTGCTGATCGTCTGCAGAAGAACGTATAATCAAAGGCACGAGACACGAATATTGGTCCCGTGCGAACTGATCCATCCGTTCTGCTTCTCTTCAATCTTGAATATCATTGCAGCATGACCACTCTTCTTCCCTCCATGGCTGTATAGACATCATCGATTGCAACAAATCTCGGAGGATGCACAGCTACAGCCGCTCCAACGACGTGTTATCGTCGTCACATTTGCACGTGATTTTCAATTGAAACAGGGCCCATCACCAGCCCTGTGTCCGATTCAAAAACCTGAGCTCATAATCATTCGACTTCCCAAAAAGACGAACGTTCGTCCCCGTGCTCCTCTTTTCCTTCTCGCCACCTTCGCAACTGCCCCCTTCCTCCACCACAGCCTTTCTGCTCAGTAGATTGGTGAAGAAAATCCAAAAAAAAACTTGTTTTCTAGTCATTGTATCGTCAGGACGAATAACTAGCTTAATCAGGAAAAAAGATAAACAATAATGGGATACATCCCCCAGCAGTCGTTGGAGAGTCTTAACAAGTATGCTTACAAGGGCGTGGATAGGTGGGCATTGCGGTTGTCTCGAGGAACGTTAATTAAGGGATTTGTCCAGGTCCTTGGTATCTAAACATGTCCTTGGACCATTTTGGAGTTGGTTCGTGACGTTGTGGCCTACTACGATAGCACCTAATACTGTCAGTATCTCCTACGACAACCCCTTTCTCTGAGACGAAATGCCGACTGATTGTGAATTGTTGTACAGATTACGCTAACTGGACTCTCAATCGTAATTTATAATTTTACGACCATGATCTATTACGACCCCATATATCTAACGCAAAAGGAGGGTGCTGATGGTCCACCGAGGTGGATATATATTACGTGAGTTTCGATCTATTAACCCTCTTGACCCCTTTCGTACTGCGCCGTGGAGCACCCTGCTCATGACACGGTGGCGCGTCGTTATGGCTACTCCTTTGTGGTCTCGTGAGGTTGACGCTGGTATGTTCTGATTCTAGATGGGCCATTGGATTGTTCTTGTATCAGACTTTGGACGCGATTGATGGTAAACAGGCTAGGAGGACGGGTATGGCAGGGCCCTTAGGAGAGATGTTTGATCACGGTAGGTGTCCGTCTTCGTCCTCACTCCACACCTCGCAAATACACGTCGTCCTTCCTGCTAGTCCGATTTGACCGTAGCTGACGGTTTCTATACAGGATGCGACGCTTTGAATACTACTGTAAGCGCTGTTGTGCCCCTCAGTATACGACATTTCGATTGACGATGGTTGCGTACCAGTTGGAAGTCGTGCTGGCTAGTTATGCCCTAAACCTGGGCCGATCGTGGTGGACAGTAGCCTCTCAAATCGCTACGTTGGCCAACTTTTACTTGACCACGTGGGAAGAATACCACACAGGTAAGCTGCATTCCTCGGAGGGTATGAACGTACTCATATGGTGTTTAGGCCAACTCTACCTTGGAGTGTTCTCTGGTCCAGTCGAGGGCATCTTAATGATTGTGCTTATATATCTAATCACAGGAATATTCGGTAAGCACGTGGGATTATCCCCACTCCGGCGGCGTTGCTCATCACAATTGCAGGACCTACATTTTGGGACCAAAAGGTTTTCACCTTCCTGCACATCGACCACCTGTCGATAGTCCAAAAGATTCCCAACTACGCACTGAACGAGTGTTTCATGATTTTTGGTGGCTTTGGATTAGGATTTAATATCCTCATGTCCTACTCCAACGTCCGATCTGCGGTGAAACGACAGAATAAATCTACACTCCGGCCCCTTATCTACCTCATCCCCTTCCTGATTGCAGCTTCAATACAAGTGGTTTGGTTATCTGTCCCTCGATGGAGCCACTCCAACATCATCCATTCACCAGCCTTTGTTCCATTTTTATGTGCATGGGGGTTACAATTTGCCCATCAAGTCGGAAGAATGATTTTGGCACATGTCACAAGTGGACCGTTCCCGACATGGGATTGGATTTGGATTTGGAGTATTGTCGGCGCTTTGGACGCAAATATGCCCCGTATTCTTGGACGGTGAGTGAAACATGAGCGGTTTTATCGTGCGAGTGTGTGCATGCGTGACTGATCTCTGCGTCGTGTTTTGTGGTTGCAGTGCGCCCATCATCCAAACGACGGCAAAGAACACGACTATTTTCGTCTGGTTTACTTTGGCTGTATCGTTTATGGCATATTTCCGGTTCTGCACGTTGGTGATTAATGATATCACTGAATATCTTGGTATTGCTTGTTTTACGGTTAGGAAGAAGGACGACAGAGGCGTGTGGAGGAAGACAGACGTTCCTAATGGTAAAGCTGCGTAGACACAAATTCGCGGGAGTAAGTCCTGGACCTATCAGCCGTGGGCAAACGAGAATTAGTCACTCTTTCCCTTTTTACTCAGTCGGGCCGCTAGCCACGTAACTTGCTGACCTTTAGTCTAATGATGATATACTTATTTTGCGTCTGCTCTCAATTTACCCACCGGATCGGCCTGTTATTCCCGTGTGCACACTACCTTTGAGCGATCTTTATCATCATGTACCCATATGCAATGATTGCTTATGAGTCCTAACTTTTGCATTGGAATTGAAGACCTGGGGATTTGGCGATGGTGTCATTACCCATGTGGCGTGTGGATTGTTGGATTATTGTTGGGAGATAGTGGAATGTGATTTACGTTAGCATTTGGATTTCTCATTGTTATAAATAGATATATATTCTAGATGCGACCCCTGTTTTTGCTTTGCTATTCGGGAGTGTGGACAATACGAGCTGTCGGATGGGATTTCTGAAATCTATGCGTATATGCTCTACTTTCGGAGTACTTGTGATATCTACTGGGAGTGATTCACATTTGACAACCTCAACCTCATATATGCGCGTGACAATCTGACTATCATCCATCAGTGAACAACACCACTACTCCAACATGCTCACTCCATGGCAAATACACATGCTTGCCACGTTCCGTGGCTGCAAGCGCTCCTGCCAATCTTTAGATCTTGATGTCTGGACGTTCGACCGTTTCATCCTCAATTCAATTCTATAATACGCTCCTTGGATTTTTTGAATGTAAATCAGAATCCGACGACTGGCGCCACATCATTCCATATGACGGCTTCAGGGCTTAACGCGTGTTGGGTTAACTATTCGCTTGTTCATGATTACCTCTTTCTCATTGGGACCAGGCGCTCGGGAGATTCTCGAGGGATCGAGAGGGTATGATTATTTCATGTGACGCTCATCCCGAGTAGGATAGGATGGGAATCAAGTTGATTTTTTTCCCGTGAATCAACTGGCAAGGTAAGTACGCTTCTCAAATGCGGAATAAATCCCATCGCACTGCAGCTGGTGGGTTATTTATTTCTTCGCGTCTTAAAATAGCTCTCAGTTATGCCTGTGTGACCCATTTCAATGCCGGCTCCGGGTTATTTGTATCCCCATTTAAGGTATCATCGTGCTAGTTCATCTCCGCAGTTCATCAATCGATCATGACCAATGCGTGCCGACTCCGGGCAATTCACCCAGATGTTATAATTGCACAGTCATCGATTTCCTCCGGACTTCCTAATTTGGGCATTTCTGTCTGGACTCCCACGGTTCTGGATATAACCTCTTGGGCATGGATCTCTGACTTCAGACAGGCCACAAAGTCATATGGCATTGGATTGACTTGCTCTAGAGGCTGATACAGAGTCTTGTGAGATACCTAAAACCTCCCATCCCATTAATAAAACAGAATCATTGATCTATCTCAGTTCCCACCTACGGTCTGCGCTTGCGAAACACCTTCGTTTCAGACTCTGATATAATGCAGGGTTCGCTGATGATACGTCCAAGCCGGACGGGATCATCGCGAGAGGCTTTGAGATGAGTAGAATTAAGATGCAGATGGCTGGCCAACCATCGAACAAGAGCAAACGTAGCGGTTTAAACGGGTCCTGAGTTGTGTAGATTATGGTACAAAATTGTATTACTATTGGCTGAGTATGGTATTTTGAATACTCAACCAGTCCTGTGTTGGTCGATATCGGTCAATTCACAGGCCTGGACAGGTGCGGGGCGTGTCCGGACTTGCATATGACCCCTTAGGCTTGATACCCTTCTCTTGTCCGGACATAGTTGACGGCCTCTAGATGATCTCTGGGTGGAATTCTCCGGGGTCCTTGCGTGCCCCTTTGTCGTAAGAAAGAGAGAGAAAGAAGACTAGTTGTGCTAAAAACAACACACGGGACTATATGGGTCTAAAAGTAACGCTGTGACCCACCCCAAGCAAAAAAAACGCGGTGCCAATAAAACTAACTTTACCACTAACTGTATCTATACTGGGTTTCAAACTCCTACTTGAGCTCTTTGTACAAGGCATCTCAAGGCATCCAATTCTCCAAGCCTCAAAGGAAAGAGGAGTATTCTGAGATCTAGAGTCGATTCTTTTGGTTTGGATGAGAAGGAAAAGGTAAGAGGGTGTATTTTTAGAACTGATTGCCGCCTTACCCCTTTTATTTGTTGTGCACCGACTCATCTCTTCCCTATCCTTGCTGTAGGATATTTTCGGTGGAGGGTTGACGCGCCGGTCGGCCATGCATATATATTTGTGACCCTCATTCGCCGGAAATTAGTGGACCCTCGTTCGTCGGAAATAGCCTGCTCTTATTGTGGACAATTGTTGATGATAGTTGGGTCATGGGAGAAGGCAGAAGGCCTACCCAGCCGTCTAGCTGGCATTTGATGGAGGCACACGCTATCATCGACGAACTTTATTCCGCATGCGCAGGGATGATCTGCAACGACGACGTCCTTTACACCGCGTATCCGTTTATTATTGCTGGTAGAACGGCTAATATTGAACATGTCGGGTGTCCGAGGCCACGGTCTATATTCAGTCGACTGTTTCTGATTTACATTCGCAGTATATGTCACTGGACGTGCGCATGGGCGTTTGGAGTTATTTTGATGGAATTCATTTCGACTCTATGGGCTTTTCTATTTTTAACAACGGGAGGAGATTGTGTACTCTCCTGTGCCTTTCGTCGGTCAAACACACCCCCCTACACCCCTTTGCTTCCCCCTCCTTTGCTTCATGGTATCAACCTTCCACCCTTCCTTCCACTGCCTAATCCACTCTCTTCCCCCTAATCTCATATCCCCACTTCCATCTTCTTCCGTATTCCCAAAACACTCCCTCTCATCACATTCCACCAGGTTCATTGACTGGAAAGACCAAACGTGGAGCGTTTAATTTTGGCTTTCCTGTCAGAAACATACCCCGATCTTGTCGTTTTTCGTCCGTCACGCAACCGCAACCCAAGACGCAACCTAAACACCAAAAAAGTCTTGTCGCAAAATAGATTCTTGATATTTCAGCATCTCAATAGCCGCCACTCAATATCCCCCTTCCCCCTTCCCCACACCCCTGCTTAAAGGCGACTCTCTTTTTTACGAGGTCAACTGCGTTTGGAATTTGTTTGCCTGCTGTAACCCTTGAATCGGTTATAAGATACCGTCAAATACCGAGGTTGAGTCGCCGGCGGTTATTTATACCTGGTTCCTTCCTGTCAAGTCTTGGCTTTGGCTTGCGCTGCCTATTGAGATTCTTGGCTGTCGTCATACCTCTCCCTCCGCCTCCCCATATCTTTTGGTATTTTATATCCGAAATCAGCTGGTGGAGGTTTGAGTGTTGGGTATATCAGTGTATTGGGTGTGCAAGTGGGAAAGAAAAAGACAAGGGGAGCGCGATAACACTGCAAGAGCAAAGGTGGTCGCGTCAGTGCCAACCCTATCAGAGAACTTGGCGTTGAGAAAGGCTAACGGTTGCTTGTTCACTCTTAAGGTAATTATTTATCTCTGTCTTGGCCGTTGCTCTCTTTCCCTATCATTCCTGTCTCGCAGTAAGAGAAATGCTCACAGTTGCAATTTATTTCTCTAGTGAGGATCCAAGGCCTCGCACCTTGTTGCGACAAGAGCCGATCGTTGATGGGATCTATGAGATCTATTGGCCACCATAAACAACTATGTTAGTACACTTTCCTGCCACATTTCGTTTCTGCCGCAACTTTGGGACGTCCTGCCAGCTTTAATCCACTGATGGACCGCTGGGAAGCCGAACTCTTGACGTACAATTCTTATCTCTATCGGAACGTCCATCTACTCACACATATATTCATAGGTCAATACCCTCCTCGAGTATACCATGTAGCAACGAATATAGAGTCACGAGCACTAATGTTGCCACGACTACGTTCCTCTCGAAGACCACATATGCCCTTAACGTTTCTCAAGTTGATAATATATTGCTGGCCTACCCTGTGGCCACCAATGTCACGGCTGACAGCTCATCAGGGGACACATCGGGAACCTTAGCGCCCGCAACATCCACCTCACCACAGGCGCAGTCGCAGACAAGATCCATGTACATAAGCACCAACACAGCATTGCCACCCAGAAAACAGAGCTCATCACCTGTTGCTGTCATTGCAGGTTCATTTACTGGAGGAATTGTGTTACTTGCCATTGTGTTGACAATTCTATTGGTGAAGAGAAGAAAACGTCTACGGGTGAGTGTTCGATAAGAAATGTTGGAAATACTCAGAGTATGTTTCGATGTTTTTCCCTATCTTCCCTTTCGGTTGATAGACTTGTGTGTATTATACCGCTTGACGTTGGTTGCTCATGGACTCTTTCCCCCCATCCTTTGGTGCATTTATTGTAATAGCGACAGGAATCCGCGAGTGACAGAGAATCTTCTGTTCCCTCAATATCTGTCACCAATCGTCCAATAGCCCGCGGGGTACCTTTGCGAACACGTTCTCGGAACGGTAACACAAATCATAACGGGAATGGTGATGGTGATGGTGATAATCAACACCAATTCCCGCCTTCTTCCCATCGGCAATTACAGAGGCAACAAGGTCAACTGCGTCATTCGCGGTCGAATTCACATTCACATCGGCTGCCTTCGTCTTCGTCCTCCAAGCGCACACGAGGCACGAGTGTCAGGACGGACGGTCGCAGCAAAAATACAGGTGATACAAGCAGTGGCATTGTTCACGATGAGATTTACGATCCTGGAAGTCCTTCTTCTGCCCCCCCAAGTACGGGGACAAGTGGTGCTAGGCCTTCAGGACGATCTATCTCCGGTTCCACCTCTAGTACACATGCAATGAAGGCTCTTGCTGGGCCAAAATCAAGTGGGAGTAGACGGACGAGTCGTAGTGCTGGTTCACCGTTAGGATCAAGAATAGCCGAGGAAGAAGGCGGCAGCAACGATACGCAGGAACTAACAGAGGCCTCTACACCTTCGGTATCAACGTCCCCGTCCACTTCCCCACCTACACCTTCGCCCCTCGCACCCTCAGCTCTCCCACCACCTTTGACCAAAAAATTCAATGGCTCGAATAGTACGATATCAGATTCGAAATCTACATTAGGTCTCTATGCTATTGGATCACTGTCACCGCCTACACACCGACTGTCGTCATCCTCGCCTACAACGCACAGTACACCGACTTCTCCGCAGTCTTCACATTCAGCTTCTGTGCCGTTAGTTCTGAGGGATGCAAATGGGGCAGCTTCGGGTTTCAGTCATGACGTCCAGCGAGGGCCTATGCCATCATCGTCGTCATTACCGCGAGGATTACCACGAGGGGGACATGGTCGAGATCGCGAGTCCAACAGTCGGGTTTCGTCTCCACTTAGGATTGATGTTACACTACCACGGGTAAGTATGCCCCCATCAGTTTATGGCCGCAGTATACACGAAAGTGGGCATGACCGACATACAAATGGGAACTGGAGTCAAAGTGGCAGCGGCGGCGGCAGTACGAGCGAACAAACTCTAGCAGAATTGCAGACGCAGATTGAAGCACTGCGGAGGGAAAATGAAGCTCTACGATCCCGTTCTGGCAGTTCACGAGCGAGTAGTCCAGGAAGAAGTCCGATTGCTCAAGACGCGCTACAAATGTCAATGTCGATGTCATTACCGCAAGATGCCCCTCCTGCGTACGATCCTGGGCCAGGACATTCAGGGCGGATAATATGACTAGCACACCTTGGGCGCTGTTGGTATACCAGCAAATGCACCCGGGCGTTCAACACGATGTCTTTCGCCCTCCATCACTTGGTTTCTTAATTAGACCTCTCCTCTCCACTTCCACGCATTTTCTGGGGTGTTTATGAGCTCGCTTTGGACTTTGATTCCATCAGTCGTTTTTACAGGTGGAGTTTCTTCGGAAGTTACTGCAAGAATATGTGTATTTATTATTAGTCATCTCTCAGTCACCTTTTTCCACTGTTACCCTCGTCGTGTCATGGATATGGTGCGACGGGCTTCTTGCGGGGTTTCTTTCAGGATCGAGGTCGTAGGCGCGCATTAATCATGGTTATCGTCGTCATACTCATTGACCACATTGATATCGACTACCATTTGACTTTTATTATCCATACGCTCTCACTTACATACCATTTCATTTTTTCAGCTCCCTTCGTTTTTATGTATGTGCAATTTATCGTTTTCCGACAGTTGTTTTCGTCTTATCTTATTTGATTTACGTCGTTTACACCGGCGGCGTTTCAAGTTGGGGTTATATATTATAATTAGTTTAGTTTCTTGTTTATTGCTGTCAGACTGCGTACATCGCTTCGAGTTCCGACTTCCGACTCATTCGTTGAATAGATAAGACAAAGAAGGTGGATCACATGACATTTGGCATAAAGTACAGCGTACAATCGAGTTAACGCCAGCACTAACTCGAACCCGATATCCCTGCCGATGCTGAAAACTGAAACGTACACACTACGATGATCTTCCTAGATCTCCCTACTATCACCATCCACCATGTCTTCCGGATATTTCAACACGATCCTCAACAATTTTCCAAGAGTCGCCCTACGATTCAACCCACAGCTCCCTCCTTCGACATGTTGGAATAATTCAGAAATGGACGTAAACTCCGTCCCACAGTCCCCAGTCCTCCAATTTGGACAACGATAGATCTTTTCCTCGTGTTTCGGACCCGCGAGATGTTGTTGGATCCCTCCTAGGGTCTCGAATATCTTTGGGCAACGATCACACTCGTATTCTTTGGTGGCGTAGCTGTAAGTATACGCAGAGGACTTGTAAGAGTCTTCGTAGTAGTAGGACTGAGTTGTTATTGAGTTTCTCGAGCTATTCAAGTTGTTGTGGACATGTCGATTGAGTTTTGTCCGTGTAACACCTGAAGGACAAGTGCTGGCTTCCAGATGTAATATCATGGCTGAATGCGAGACGAAGCTCGCATTGCAGCTCGAGCAATCGTACATGAGACATAGGACCCCTTTGCAGCGATGGATCGAGGAGACCCGATGCTGGTAAATTCAGGCATTGTTATTGTGAATCAATATGCTGGCAGAATAGCCTTACGGCATCTAGGTTACTGGCAGTTTGGAAATGGCGATCGCATTCTTGACAATAAAAGTGTATCAGCGAAGATTTGAAGTGTCCCTTCAACTCTTCTTGTGTCTCCAACACCACTCCACAAGTTACACAATGTGCATGTTCCTCATCCCAATGGTCATGGAGATGTTCTAGCTCAAAATAAACTAGATTGCACCATGTGCAACAGAAGTGAACTTGGTCATAATGTTTTTTTAGGTCTTCCCAATCCTCGAAATCGATGTGACAATCTGAGCAGAGGTTGTGCCATGAAGAGTACTGTGTGTGCCTTCAGATTGCCTCATCATCCTTGAAATATTGGTCACAGCGACCACACCAAGGCATGTTCCTCTGGCCCCTGAGCGACGGTCAAGGCAATGGCCTGTGATCTACTAATCAAGGTGCTTACCGTTGGAGGGGGAAAGTATTATATCAATGATTAGGGTGAATGTGTTACCAATGAAGAGTAGGGAGTGAATGGGAAAGAAGTGGGTGTAGAAATCAAACCACAGAATCCTGTGCGGGCCTTTTTACACTCGCCTTGGGTAAACTATGATTAGTTGATGGTCAAGCTTCTTTGGCAAGCTAAAGTAACGAGTGGAGTCATATCAAACAAAACACATTGTTTAATCTAAAATGGCTCGAGGTACCTCTCAGGTGATTCAAAGTTCTGCCATTAGAAAGGAATTTTTTTTCCCTCAAACCGATATAGTAAAACCCGCCCTCAAACCATCAAGATTGACAAGAAATATTCTCACTTCTGGGCACTCCGGTATGCCTCTGGATCCCAACTGTATCAAAATGGTTTAATTTCATTGCTTCATGGGGAAATACTGGAATAATACATTCAACTTTACAACCCCCAGATGAACAGGGGCCAGACTTTGGGGGGGGGGGGGGGGGGGGGTTTGCTTCACAAGCCCCACCCCCTCGGACGCTGACGCGGTGACGTGTCAATACGCCAGCAACCTCCTCCCATTGGTGAATACATCCTCCAACGTCCTCATCACAGTCCTGAACTTCGAAACTCCACAGCTCTCACTCTCAATGTGCTGCAATAACCCGCTTAAAGCCCTGAACTGCACTCTGCAAGTCGTCAAAGGACAGAAGTACTGTTTTGCTTGATATCTCGGGCTGTCGAGGTGTTGATTGAGTGCCGGAAGGGTCGAGAACTCAGCGTGGCAGATGTAGCACTCGTATGCAACTCCATTCCAGGCTCGAGAATCGGCGGTATAGGTGATTTTGGTGCCGTCGGTGAGGAGACGCGAGGGATTGGTTATGGCATTGTTCTTGTCCATCCTTCGGACATACTCATTCACTCTGGCCCTTGTAACGCCCGAAGAGCAGGCACCAGACTCCAAGTGAAGGATCATAGCCGAACGTGACACGAACCACTGATCGCAATTCGGCGCAAGGCAGGGAACTGTCTTGGGACGGTGGGTAGATGAGTTGAGATGCTACAGAGGTCAAGAATCAACCCACGTAATATCTTATGCTAGCCTAGCGTGACTCACATTGCGAAGGGCGTTCTCACTCGAGAATTCGCGGTCACAAGGCACACAGTAGTTATGATTAGGGGATTGGAGAAGGTGTTCCTTCAACCAATGTTCGCTCTTGAACACCTTCCTGCAACGCTGGCACCAGTAGTGCGCCTCCTCGTAGTGTTCCTCGAGTTCATCTTCCCAGTCAAAATGTTCATCGCAGTATTGACAGTAGTAATGCTCAGGGCTCTGAACATAATGTTCCTTCAGAGCGCGCCAGGAACTAAAGTCGATGTCGCAATCATCGCAAATCCAGTGAATGAAGGAATTTCGAAGATGTTGCTCGAATGAAGATCGGTGCCGGAAGCCCTTGTCGCAACGATCGCACCAAGGCATGATTAAAGTATTCTGAGATGGTAAAAATAGATTATAAACGCGAATTCTTGAGGAATTACTTGGTGGACCCACCAGCGGGCAAGGCTAGTGCTTTTCGCGGGTATAGCAGGTATGGGTGAACGGGGGTATAAACTTGAAAGCGATCATGCGTCGCATGTTATATACAGAACTGTGTCGGACATTCAAAGGGCACCCAAGTCCTTTGACCCGACAAGACGTGTGGTGATAAAATGATGCTTTGAGCACCTGCATTTTCCATTCAGGGTTACAATAATGATGTCTGCGCGTTCGCTTGTCTTAAATGGACCATCGTGGGAAGTATAATTTGTGATAGAAAGCGGACTGCACGGTGGTATCTTGCGGTAATATAACGGACCAATCATGCGTCATAAGCGGGGTAGAAATGATGGCCGTGAGTTATGCGATTTGCATATTCTACATCAAACAATGGGAAAAATGGTTAATGATCTCTTTTATCAGACAGTAAATATCTCAGTCACTCAAATATAGATTGACTTCTGTACCTGTCAGACAATAAATATCTACATGAGTACGATGACTAGAGGACAATCGACGAGTTACCCACCTCAGTCCCTCAAATATCGATTGGCTGAGGTGGTCCGAATAATAAAGCTTCGAGATCTAGTGAGGAATTATACAGTACCGGATACGAACGTATTCGAACCTGTATAGTAGCGGGACGAGCATTCCAGCCTCCAAGAAATGAACTTAACGATAAATATAACTGAAACGGAAATAGGTCTGTAATGACCGACGAACATAAACGCCAATATCTTTCATTCAGTATTATCAAGTCGATGAAAGCAAAGTACGCTCACTGAATGAAAGGTACCAAAACTACGCCTGAGTTGTTTTGCGCCTTCGATGAACGGACCAGCAAATTAGCGTGTAAATTTCGGATGTTGCCAAAACTGGCATATTGCTCATGCTTTCGACTTCAACCTCAGATCACGATGAAAAAAGAACAAGACTAGGAAAGGGACGCTTCAGGCTTTGGCAGTAGTTGCGCCCGTACTGCTCCAGCAAGCTGCGGAGCATGACATGACATGGGCTGACTCGAAGACCGCCAATCGGCTGAAGGCTTCAGGTAACATTGCAGATGAATTTTAGGCGCCGAAGAAGAGAAATGAGCGATCCACTTCTCTGGATAGTCTTTCCTTCCTCCTGAGAAATGGATAGGAGGGGACATGTGGTGGATTCGGGACTGTGGGATGAGCAGTTCAGTTGAAGTTTGCTCATCATTGGCAACCATTATGGAGTTGGGGTCGCACATTTCAAAATCAAAGGCAGATGCAGATGTCGTACGGACTAATGGATGAGATACCTGCATGTTTGGTGTATATTCGCCACGTCCTCAGAGCCAAAGGTCACGCGCAAAGGTTCTGAGATCGAAGCAATGTACACATCCGGTGCTGTATCTAGGACCTTTCCACCGAAAATCTAGAATCTGACCAGTTTGGCCAGCGAATTGAGACTTGACGCTGCTGGTAGAATGAAAGCATAAGGAGCTCGAGCAGATGTGAATGATTCAGCAGCTGTGTTGGAGCCTCCACCAAAGCCATTGCCACGAGCGGTAGCATATCTGGAGCTGGTCGACGATAACGCCTTCTTGATGTTGCTGAACACTTCTCGACGAGGATTTCAGCACCTGAGAAGGTGTCATTTCGGAGCCAGAGGGATGGATCATCTGCTGTATGTAACTGATCAGTATCGACACGCTCAATACGATCACCGACATTGTTCGACTAAAGGAGGCGGTACGAGAGTTAATTTGTTGAAATAGTTGTATGCATACGTGACAGTCATCTTCGTATCTTCAGATGAGTTGCTACCAGACTGACCAACGAGGGATCCCTTCCAGTGGTCTTGGAGTCGGCTCTCTGCCAGTGTGCGCAATATTCAGTAAGCCGTCACAGTTGTGAGCAACAGTCAAAAGTCATCAACCGGCTGAATTGGGGGTATATTACTGAGTGGTACCTGTCGCTGGAAAGACTAGCATGATCAAACCAGACGTTGCTCTTCCCTGTAGACTCAGAGATCAACACCACAGCGAGTGGGGCGGTAGTACTACGAGGTATCATTACGGCATGCTTAGCTGACCACCTCTGCCTTTCCGTAACTACATAGTGAACTTTGGGAGCACGGCAAATTCATGATCTTAGAACTTAACAAATATGTGCTTTTGTATTTCTAGATTTATCACTTTTCTTCGAAAGTATATTACCAATTTTATGAATTGTTTATAATTTTCGTAATCAAAATAGAAATAATTTCTGATCGGCACGAGAAGTAGTTGAGATACGCTACTTTACGATTAAATGTACGCTCGAACTGTCGTAAATCCCATTTATACAACAAAGTACCCCACAGATTTCCAGTATTGAACCCAGCGTTCCGCATCGTCCTTCTGAATACTCTTCATATGACTGAATGATGGACTAATAGCTTGACTCTTTGCAGTAGAGAAACGAGTGATTATACCAGTTTCGTCCTCGACGGGGTTGGCGTACTCTGCACTCGCCATTGATTTGAAAAAATTCTTTAACTTGATTGCAGGCTGTTATTTCACTGGAGGTTAGCATATTCCAACATGGCACACCGAGCTGCATACCATTGCTTTCAAGATTTCATCTGTGGGAGCGACCGCGCGCTTTTCCACATCGTGAACCCATTCATTGAAAGGAATCCCACGAAGCTGCTCCTTAATGACACCTTCCTTCACCAATGCCTCGTTAATGAATTGAACAACACCATTCCAAGAAACGGGATGTGGGTGGACCAAATTGATGGTTGTAGGTACCTCGTGCTTCCAGAAGATGGTATCCCTTATAGTTTGCGCAACGATGTTCATTGGAAGCCAAGAAACGACCTAACGATGAAGAAGTGTAAGCATTTCAACAAGTCATTAAGAATCATCCACTCACTCCGGGAGACGATGGGACCACGCCGAGATGGATGCTACTCTTCACCATGATCGGAAGCCAGTCAGTCGTAGCCCAGGCTCCGTTAGGATATCCACCACTGAGCTGTCCAATTCTCAACGAGCAGAACTGGAGACCACTCTCGACGAGAATCTAGAAGACATTAAGCTCAGAACTTTGTAGATATACCTTTGAGAGCATACCCTTTCAGATACATATTTGCTTGCTCCATAACCGGGCCCAACTGCTACACTTGGGTCGTCGAGTGATTCCTCCGGGAATACTCCCTTAGATCGCGGCCAGGACTGGGCAGAACCGACCGAGGACGTAAAGATGAATCGTAACGAGGTATTGTGAATTCCGGTCAGCGCCAAGTTGATGAGGTTCCGTGTACCTCGTACGTTCGATTGGAACGAGGATAATCCCAAGTTGAAGTCAAGTCTCCAAGCATTGTGGATAATCACGTTGACCGAATTTCGTAACTAATTGTCGCGATGAGTGTGCTTTGCACCGAGACAAGAATACAAGTGATTTCTTACTTCTTCATAGAGCACTCGATCCAATCCAAAGTAATCCTGAGCAGCGTCCCCCTCCAGATATACGAGTTTCTCTAGGTTCAATAAACCAAGATCCAAGCCGTGGCTACTGAACATCTTCTCCTGTCTCATCGTAGAGGGAGTCGACGAACGTCGGTTCAAGACGTAAACCCTCTCTATATTCTGGCCCTGAAGTAGCTCAGAAAGTGTATGCGCTCCCAGATTGCCAGTAGAGCCTGTAAGCAGTACTACAGTCGGACCTTGGAGCTGGGTATGCGCCTTCGGAGGAGCAGGAAGGTCGTTACTGAACTTTGTGATCATCTCCTGGATCTCCTTGCGGGAATCGGCAAGGCTACTCCTCCTACTCTCATCGGACAAGAGGGACAGAAGATACTGAACGAGGCCGTCGATGGTCGGGTGCGCATATATCTGGTTGTCTGTAATCTCTTCAGCTGCACTTGTGAACCGTGGTTCATTGACCTGGCGGAATGCAGACGCGATCCGTTGTCGGACGAAAGTGACACCAATACTATCCATCCCTTGTTCGAAAAGGTCGGCCGTAATGTCGTACTTCGTCTCGGGGTAAATATCTTCAAGTTGCTGTTCGATCCACGATGTGAGAGCAACCCTGTCCCATGAATGAGGGATGTCGACTTTTACTGTCCCATGTGCCACATTCCCAATGTCGTTGTACCTATTGCGAGATGGTCAGTATACCGAGCCATAAGCGGTACGCATAACCTACAAGGCGTTGATCTCGCCATTAAAGACTTGGAGTGCCACCTTCCTCAATACTGTCTCTTTGCTAGCTCTGGGTAACGGCTTGTCGGGTGGGGCAAAGATGATCATATCCTTGTAAATCCTGCTGAATGCAGGTGCTATGTGATTAGCGTTCTCAATAGTTGGCCTGACGATTTGATGAGATATACGAGTTATTGCAATGGACTCAAAATGCACACCATAGCTCGGCTTTCATGTTATTGATCGCCGAATCATCCTTGGGGTCCACTTGATATGTGGGTTTAAGCTCAATAAGAGCACCGACCAGGTTCCGACCACGCCCGAATAGCACAACGCCCCCGACTCTGCATCACCACATTCTGAGTCTGTTTTGCCCTAGATTTGTTTAGTAAATGAACATACCTTGAGTCACCACCAATAATGCCTTCCATCGGCGCTGGGACAGTCTTCTCTCCACTAGAATGGATGATAACATCATCGACGCGGCCGACACTGGTAATGGAAAGTTCAGAGGAGAATTGGACAGATGTGACGTTGGAATTACATCTTGTAAAAGCCTTTCCTCGTCGGGTGCTCTTCGAATAGATCCGAAGTAGAATAACCTTCGTCGTCTGGCAGGTTGAAGATAGCGGGTTCAAGAATGTCGTTTCTCTGAAGGGGTTCAAAGTACATCATCGGATGTTGGACAGCTACTCACCAGTATTTGCATCTCGTACGTCTGACTACCATGATGCACCAAACGGATTGTGGCAAGAGGGTCAAGCTCCATGTACTCCCAGTCTTTGTCGTACCGTGGACGTGGATCCCACCTTGTAGGAGTGCCGAACTCTGTACCACCGTATGAATTTACAAGAATGACTCCACTGTTGACGAGTGTTTCCCCCAGTTTCGTTGCGAGGGTACCACCTCCGTAAAGCTAAATGCTGTGAGATGAACGGTCCAATCTAGAATCGGTTTCACGTACAATTTGATCGAGACGTCGCAATTTCTCAATGGCGGCAGGGTCTTGTGCCCACACTTGCAGAAATGAGGGAATGATCATCATTCGATTAGAGTTCGTGCGCATCGTATGTTCAAGCACGTTGTCCGGGCTAGGAGACATAGGTAATTGGCTGGATTGAAACACCGAAGGCGGGAAGATCGCCGTGGTAGCTCCGCTAAAGATTGGGACGATAAACTGAACGACCATGGCTAGGGCGTGGAAGGCCGGAAGGGGCATCGTTGAAACGATAGCCGGACTTCGTAACGCTCGGACGGCAGCTGATGAATTCTTAGAGAATAATATTATCACAGAGTGGAAGTATACTCACACATGTTAGACCAAACGTGCATCATCTTATGCGACCAAGGAATTGGTTTGGGAAAACCAGTGCTACCCGAGGAGTGGAGATATATACAGGGTGAGTTCCTATTTGGACGATAATTCAACCGAGGGTAACGAACTACCTCCTCTTGCGAATCATAAGAGTCGGGGTCAAGTTGGGGGTAAAGCTGGAGAAGTGTTGGTGATTCACTAATCTGCACAGTGAAGCTCGGGTCAGAGGTAGAGATGTGAGCAATGAGCGCGTCCAGCAATGGTTCTAATGTGTGTTTCGTTGTTAAAATCCTATGACAATTTGTCTTCCGCAGGAGGTTGAGGACCGCTGCTGCTGAATTACGCGGAGAGATCGGGAAGGGCTACGAGATTAGATAGATAGATGAGATGCGGATATACGAGGCATCAAAGATGAAACCTACAATGAGTCCTGCGAGCATTGTGCCTACTACAATTGAATGATACATAGCCGTATCAGAATTGGAAATTATTGCGACTACTTCACCCTGAGGGCTTGTGAGGTCTGGACGGATGAGATATGCAGCACGATGGGATGCATTAGCAAACTGAGCGTGGGTGATGAATGCGACGCCTCCAGCGGCGTTCTCATCTGCATAGGTGAAGAAATTATGATTTGGGTTGTGAGTGGCGTTGAAGTCAATGACTTCATAAATGTAAGATAGGCTTGTAGCGGGTACGCGGAAGCCTGACATGGCGCGCTCAGAAAGGGACTTGATACAGAAAATTTGACCGACTACGAGGGCTTATAAACCGAGCGAGACCTTTGTCGATCTGGCATGAATTAGCAGTGCATCCACGGCCTCGGGGACGGCAATATGAGATTGTTCATGCCGTCTGCAGAGGTGCATTAATTATCCCAGCCGTGCCTAATGCCATCTCGGTTATGGCGGGCTTTATGTGAATGAGGTGGATCACGATTACCTTGATAATGATCAAGGTGACAGTAATAGCTGTCGAAAGGCCGACAGAGACCTACCATAGGAACCGTGAGAAACCCACAGGGAGAACAACTTAACTGCATCAACGTTAGAAGCCTTATATACAGTACAAATCAGGATATCATGGAAAAGGATACAGTACCTACTACAGTACATCAGCAGCGAGTCCATATCTCGTATGGTTTGCGAAACCTGAGCAATTTCGAGCGCCCTGACGCCGTGGAAGCAGAAGTTTTCGTTAAAGATAGATGTACGTAACTGGATCTACAACCAAATTCGGATGAAAGCAATATCCAATGACTGCGGGCTACACCTTTACGAACCACAAAGCTCAGGGTCAACCCATGGGGCACGCACGCGGCCGGTTATCATCAGTTACTGCCTACGTCGCATTGTTACTCCGACCAGGGGACGCTAACAGGTTAACACAAATACCCAGTACATATTGATCGTATGAACGATATGCGACGCTAACAAAAAAAAAACAGGCATACGCAGCAACGCTGATGTGTAACGACGATGAATAAATAGAGATTACAGATTACAGTTATTTGCATCTGTCAGACCCCCTCCATTTCACTATGCTCCTCAATAGCTAGTACCTTACTACTGTACCTATCGGTTACGTAAGTAGTCATCTGCCTCGCTACGATATCCCAACTTCCGTTTCGTCCACAGTTCGCCCTCCTGGTCCCTCACCTGTATTTTACCTTTTTTGGTCGTCGAATATCTGTCACGGAATACAGTAAATTTTAAAAAAAAAAAAAAACCCCCTTTCCATTGGGCGAGGCGCTCAGGCGGGATCGGAAAAAGGAAATCTCACAATAATTGCCGGGTGTTACAATTTCAGCCTGAGCTAACCGGTAATTACATCCGGGCGCGACGTGGAGACGAAGAGGATGCACATACACCCGTTCAAACGATTCATCCGGCCGAGCTATTTGTCGCATCACATCAGGAACTGCATGCATCATAGGCATAGAACTTCATGTGACAGGATACGATACAAACAGCATGGAATCGAAACAGTGGATGCCATTTACTCTTCCTCTTCCTCCTCACCGCCCTCAGCCTTGGCGGCAGCGGCAGCCCTCTTTCTCTTAACACGACCAGGTCGTCCACCTCCATAAGGCGAAGTAAGCGCAAAGTCGACATGCTTTTGAGAGTCCAATCGGACAACAAAGGACGGAATGTCGACAATCTGCTTGCCAACACTAAAAGATCGACCGTCACAGCCCAATCTTCAACGACGGAACAATCCACATACCGAATATGACGTTGCTTAATCAACACACGCGCATGATGAATACTCTTCGCCAATCCACTCTTAAACACCTGAGTCTGCAACCTCCTCTCCAAGAAATCCTCAATCTTCAACGCCAACACGTAATCCAGCCTCATCCTCGATTCATCCAATACACCAATTCGCACAAGTCGGCGAATGAGAGCGTTACCCTCAAAGAGACGCTTGGGGTCCTTGTCGTCCAGCTTGAGCAATTCACGAGCGGCACGTCGGATATTGGATAAGATCAGGGCGATACGCCAGATTTCGCGCTTGTTTCGCAGGCCGTATTCGCCTGCAAGCTAAAACGAGGGGGAAGTAGAGAGCTTAGATATTGCAATGGGATGAGAACAGGAGATTTCCAACCTTCAGCTCGGCATCGAGACGAGCTGACCCGTAAGGTCGACGAGGGACCTTGTAGCTATAATCGTAGGATTATCATCCACACAAAAGTGCAATGATAACAAGGGCGAAAAACGGAAAAAGGCTTTTGAATCAGCACATTATCCGCATGTAAATGCCCTCCACTCAAAAGTGGATCTTGAATGCTAAGAAATGCTCACGTCTTGCTGTGGTTTCGGGGTGCCCTATCAAATAACAAGAGTCATCTCAAGCTCCTAACAACATTGCAATGACAATTATAAGAATTACCTAGGCATGTTTAGCTAGTCTTGAGGATATGTCGGCGTAGATGCCTTTTTATTGATGATACCGCGACTCGGATGAGATAACCAAAGCTTGCCAAATAGGTTTAACTCGGGACTGATGAACTGTCAAGTAGCACTCAGCCACCCATCGGAAACAACCGAACTTCTTTCCCAAGCCCAGTGCAGACAACCTCCTCGACACCGACACCGACACTTTCAACGACCTCCGTGAGTACCAGTACCAGGCCATCATCAAGTCAGAGGGAAATTGATTTTTGGGGGGCGTTGTAGGATTCAAGATGCCTCACTCATTCGGTTATCGTGCGCGTACGCGCCACATGTTCAAGAGGGGCTTCAAGGGTGCGTTGTAATCCAAAAAAGTGGGGAGAATGTTAGGTTGATTTCGATGGTGAAATAGAGCACGGCCATGTGAAGCTCTCTACATATTTCATCAACTACCAAGTCGGCGATATTGTTGACATCAAAGCCAACGCCGCTCAACAGAAGGGTATGCCTCACAAATACTACCACGGGTACGTTTTCAACCAATCTCTCTCTCTTGACATACCAAATCAATCCACGAACTGTCAAAAGACGAACCGGCATCATCTACAATGTCACACTCTCCGCTGTTGGCGTGATCGTCTACAAAGTCGTCGGGAACCGCTACATCGAGAAGCGTGTCAACCTCCGAATCGAGCACATCAGGCACTCAAAATGCCGACAGGAGTTTTTGGACCGGGTGAAGCGAAACCACGATGCGCATGCCGAGGCAAAGGCAAAAGGAGGTGCGTACCCAGTTCTCTTGGTTGTTGAATGGAGCAGGAGACGAACTTTGGTTATAGAGCGAGTTAACCTCCGACGGATCCCTAAGCTACCACGGGCTGCACGCACCGTCTCTACTGCCGACAACACCCCACAAACTATGACTCCTGTCGCTTACGAGACAACGATCTAAGAGATGGGTTTCGTCGGCTACTACTATGATTGTATGTGTACTGCATCACCTTTATGCGACTTTCCACCAAAAGCGTGTTCGATACTGGCATATATGCACATAATCATGTTGTAAGGAAGCGGAGTCTGCCACCTTTCTGTCGATTGTTTGAGGCGCGAGAAGAATCTCTTTGCATCTCGTCCGTTGTCAATCTCGGTTTGGCAAACGAATATTCCATTTCAAAGTCCTAATTTCATTACAATTAAACGATTAACAACTACCCCTCATGCCCATTGCTTAATATCCTTTTGGCTTGGACCAGCTGGCTCATCTGAAGCCGCCAAGTTGCATTGATGGAATGCACGAACTTGGTCCGGCTTGAATGCGCCTACAACGGTGTGGAGGACTCCTCGATTGTGGAAGAGGACGAGGTCTTTCTCGCGCCTAGTCGTCATTCAGCTTATGCTCTCGAGAAAAGTAACCTTGACTTACCAATCGTGGGGATATACCAACTGGATAGAAATCAGGAGTTGGCGTGAATTAAAGATGGTTTGATACGTACCTCAGGGGCAATAGCCGGGCGTTGCATCTTGTACAAGAGATCTCGGACCTCCTTCAAATTAGTGAGGTGTGCTCCGTCAGGGAACACAGCTCCTTCGCGATTGGCGCCTTCGGGAAGTGGATCAACGAAGAGTTCCTGTACACCACACGGATGAACTTGGAAGTGTAGATTACCCGTCCCCGGGTTCTTCCATACCTGCCGCCGCATTTCGTATAAGCTACGGGATGAATATCAGACGTAGAGGCGTGACGTACCATGGGGAAGATCTTGATCTTGGATTCGTCCCAAGTGGGTAAATCGATTAACGGCAACTCCAGACCGTCCGTCTCGATACCCAAACCGGTAGGTAACGCGCGGGAGGGAGCCATCCAGACGTAAGGATGGGGAGCGTACTTGACTCGTGATCTTACAGCGACACTCTTGAGCTCGGGTGGAAGAATGTCAAACATGGTCTTGCCCGAGACGAAGGCGGTGGTGCCTAGAGGGACAGACAACTCGTCGCCTGTTCCATCATCGTACCGACAAACTTGAGAAGGCCCTTTGGGTACTTTGATGCCATAAAGCGTGGTCACTCTAGGCGGATTGAGGTCGTACAATGCGGCATCGATATGCCAACGATAGAAGCGAGTGACACCTTTCTCTTCGTCCTCTTGGGAGACACGTGTTTTGTGAAAAGTGGTATGGGTTGGATGTTTGAGTTTGGCTTCGGCGAGACCTTCGTGGTTGTAGACTGTACCGTTTCCGATGAGCTGGACCTGAGGGACACGGGGGATGGTTTTGAGATCTGGGTGGAGGATGGATGCGCATGTGCCTTCGGTTTTGTTGTTCCCGTGGCCGTAGCATTCGGATTCGCAATCAAAGTACTGGAGAGGCGATGTGAGCTAGGGCTGAGATGGGCTGGAGGAGAACGAGCGCTTGCCTTGGTTAGAGCATATTGCTGCTCAGGCGTTAGGACGACGTCCCGGAATAGAAGGGCGGAGTGCTATAATTACGATGCCGGCGGTATAGTCAATTAATAACCTGGTCACAAAAATAGACGGCACACGATACCTTGTACAAAGCGTCCTTGATTGACTGCAACTGTTCTGGAGTCGCGATGCCGGGATTGAGGCCTATGACTTCACGACCAAAGTCGGCGAATTTAGAAGGGTCAGCAGAGGCAGGGAGGGGTAAAGGGACGAGCTTGATAGACATTGTTCAATGCTGGTGGAGGAAAGGATGGGAGAGCATGGTGGTCTTGGCTTCGAGTACTTATTCGGACAGTTTGACGTTCCACCAAGTAAGATCACATGGAGGGTCGTGACTGCAGACTCAATGGCGAGCACAGGGAGGTGCCATGGACTTTGACAAACGTCACGTGATAAGGTGTCAGCAGGAGGTTTTGCTCTAGTTCGAGTTCCAGCCAAGCCATGTACCATACACAGCGTAAATCTACGGAATGTTGGGTGAATTCAGCGAGTCGCTCGTGCGCTCGACGCATTCTGTGCGACGCTTAGTCAACAAGAAAGATCCGCAACGCCGCATGCCTGATTCCCACGCTCAGCCTCTTAAATGCTACTCGGATCTCCTCAAACACCTCACAGTCAGATATGCTTCACTTCTCTATTGAATCCGTTAGTCCAAAATCTATACATTTAGACGCTGACATTGACACTCATACACATCCAGCTCGGTCGAGAACTCCACTCTCAATTCAAACTCTTCTCCAACGGGAGATACCACCTCTTAGAGATGATCTTTTTCGCCACCATCGCCATCCTCTATCTCTTCATTCGCCCACACTGGTACCTCATCGCCCTGAACAACCCGTCTACCACTCTCGCACCACGGCGCCAAGTCCATTTCGGCCCTCTATACGTTTATCAATTGCCACCACCACAAGCTATAAATCCAGAACCCACACCCGTTTCCATCATGGATCTCCCCTCAGACGACGCCCCGTCCCCCAAATTTGGCGGAAGACGTATCGTGAGGAAGGCACGGAAACGTGGCGGCTTGAAAAAAAGACGTAGCCCTAGCATGCTCGAACTGGAAAAGTCGACAATCTTCTCGTTGTTCCAGTCCATTATGTGAAGAGAACGACGAAAAGTGCGATCTAATCTCGTCGTTTGAGAGCTAGATACGTTTAGACCTATACACGCCACCCACCGCACCCCTTTACTCACCCAACCCTTCACTCAATCACCCACCGCATCTTCTCGTGCGGCACAAACGCACAACCACGGAATCCATTACTCGCTGTTCAAATGCGACGTAAATCATCAATCATACCTTTCTTCATCCCTTTCATTGACATCTCGACCATGCCCGACTCGGACTAGCATTTTCGTCCAAAATCAAAAATATCCGACAGCTCTTTCAAGGGAACAAAATGTCGAGATATATATATATTGCCGCAAAAGTACCTGGTGCTTTTTCCCCCTTACTCTCTCGCTTTCCTTGGGTTTTATGGGGCGCTTTCTTTCTTGAGGTTACCTCTCTGTATAACTAGCTCTTGTCGGTACCAGTCGATGCTGCTCACAGCCTCACACGAGCTTTTTCGCCGTCTATGCCCGCTTTCTTTCCTTCATATCTATACTGCTCAACTCGGCACTTAATAATACAGTTCGTCACGGCCACGATCACGGAGTTACCCACGGGTACACAATATTGCATATCCAAACATACATACTTCCTCTACACATCATACATCCTGAACTCCGGGCGCCAACGGGGTCTCGACCCCAGTTACTAAATCTCACAAACCCCAGGCTAGCTCTGCCTAGACTCTGACCTCGAGATGAAGCTTACGCAGCAACATTATTATTATATTTACCCCACACAGCCCACATCACTCCGGCGCACACAGGCATAGCGTCAATTTTAATCCACTGGGCATTAGCACCCGGAGGTCAGACTGGGGCTGGGATGCCGTCAATTGATGCTTGGTAAAACATAGTATGCATGTGCTAATTACCCGCTTGCCAGTGGCTCCATGGAGCCCCACTGGCACTCCTCCTTGGAGCTTGAATTGAGAGTCGGGAACGTGTTCTACGTTCATGCCTTCAACCTTGAAGCTTGAAGTATGATGCATATAACGTTGGTCGCGGTACAAGTACTGTTCAAGCTTGTACTTATCCTAAGCTCGAGCGTGGATATAATAATATTGATTGGTCTTTGTGATGCATGATCACAGACAGACGGTGGTCACTATCATATGGAATGTATTGTAAAGGATCGTGCGTGGGGTCGGTACAGTAGGTTTCAAGAACGTCAGTGCCAGTGGCAGCTGCGTGCTTTGCTTGGTTCATCAGAACAACCTCGAAATAGCGTGAACATCTCGCAAGGAACGCAGTCATATCAATAATACACTGACCGATCAGGCTCTGGTACCATCTCTTTACCACCTCATGTCGCATATGATGCGTACTACAATGATAGTATGACATAACTGCGTATGGACATGACCGTTACACTCCAGTAACACCCCATACCGCCACGTCTCCGAGTCCATGCAAGGCACAGCTCACGCCGTTGTAGCTACAATGGGACGACCTCTCACCTAGTAGCCCTGCTCGACCAAAACGGATTAGCGTCCATTCCGTGGCAGTGATAAGCTGAGACATCTCTTCATTCTCGGTGCTCTCGGACTGATCCATCTATGGGACCACTGTACCTCCGGTCGTAATCGAGTGCGCCACAGCTCCCCGACTCGTCCCTTCTTGGAAGTCATGTGGGGTGAGCTATCACTGCGCGCTGAGCTGTAAATTCTATTCCCCCGATAAGAAACCTCAGCGAAATCCTTAATCCAGGTCATGTCAGACAAGATATATCAGATAAGGTGGGAAATAGAGCGGGATGTCACGGTCTACACGGCACAATCTCACCTCCACCGTTGCACATCCTTCACCCATGCGCACACTCAAAGTTGCCTATCTCGCCCATGTGCTCTCATACTGATATCAAGCACTGTTCCTACGATACCTTATCTACCCCCAAACACAAGCAGAACTCCATTGAACAACTTCAAACCCCAATTGATCATAAACCCCGTTCCGTGATCGATGCCGCTCATGCCAGTGATCGCTGCAGGCTCAAGCGACAACGACAAGCCTGAGCCGGAAGCAAGACGACTTACGGCCATCATTTACTCATGTTGATACCGCTTGTTCGGCAAGCGGAGATCACTGAATATATACTGTATGTATCATCATGACACGCCCGGGTCTTTACCTCCAATACGAAAACTCTATAACCCAAACTTCTTCTTACTCGAGTCAAACCTTGAACGGAAGCCATTCGGCATCCCGATTGTCGCAACGAGCCTCAGTCGGTCCAAGAGCGGGTGTATCACATCGACGTCTTCCCTATCATAGATATCGAATTTCCAACTCGAAAGTCGACTGAAAACTGAAACTGAACGTTCGAATTTCCTGCAAAACGTGCCTTCCCCATCTCGCCACACTCCGATTAGGACACACTCGTGCCGTGGAGCGATTTGCAAGCGCATCTGGCACTGACAGGGTCGGAAGTGTAGCCGTCGTCCAATTGCTAACCCTTTTCCGAGATGCGATCGTCAATCCATGGACCAAGCGTGGGCAAGGGATCATTATACATTAGTTCTTTAGTTGTGTCGTGGGATACAGTAAATAGTCGTTATGATAGGGGTTTGGAATCAGTTCGGGAGGAAGAGAAGAGCGGGAAGGAGGCGAGGGTAAGCGGGGGTAAGGCAGGTAAGGCGGAGGGGAAGAGAGGGATGCGTTGTTCATGAGATGAACATGTGAGTCGTTATCGTATATCTGCGTAAATGGATTTGGTATATATGTTACGTGGGTGTTATATCGATTGTTGCGTTTATCTGTCTAGCATGCCAGTAAAAAATCGTAGAAGCAAAAGCTGTGGAAAAAAAAGCGGAAAGATTATGCACGAAAGAAACGAAATAGGATGATGTTGATGATGATGATGATGATGATCTAGTCAATAACGTCGAGGTCGACAAGTATCAATGTTCGACCATAAACGCATCATGCACGAAAAAGGAAAAAAAGCAAAACGCCGGGGGAGTCGGCAAATCAGGGGACGGACAAGGGTTGAACAGGCCACTCGGAACTCGGGACAAGACATTGAACCTTGGATGTCATAACAATGCACAACACATAGGGTATTGCATTCCGTCACTGCATGACTGACGGTGCGGATGTGGCGCTGCGACCTTGACGTTAAGCAGTGGTCTCGGCGGCGACGACGCTAGCGTATGACGGCCCCTTGAAAGCCGGTTTGGTATCATCTTCGCCGTAAATGTGTTCCCAAGGTTCTTCAAAGCTAAGATCCGGAGCGGTAGTATCCTCTAGGACAAGGACAGATCTAACATGGGGAACAAACTCAAAATCGTGATCTGCCATAAAGTGAGCATTAACAAACAAGCCAAGCTGGGATCCGGGAAGGGCATGAGACTTACCAACATGGTTACGGGTCTTCCGGGTGGAAGGAGTGATTAGGTCTGCGAGCGTTACCTCGGCCCTAAGCTCCGGTTGAGGACCCAGTTGTGGCGAACGTGGTTCACCACCGTTGACCTTCCAGTCTGGGGAGATTGGTTGCCAATTGAATGACTCCACTATCTCCATACCCTCCATCAACGACAATTTGAGGTCCATATCTGACGTTGCCGACTGTGATGTCGACGAATGCCGTTTGGGCACGCTCAACTTGTTGCCACCGCCGTTGAGAGGCGTGGCGGCCGCGACGGAACGGGTAGATAGGTTCTGTGCCTTCCGGGCACGCAACTTCGCTACGTCTTCGGCTTTCTTGGTGCGTTGTCGGTCGTGGTCCAAAGCTCGGGAGTCTTTGTCGTTGGCATCAACGACGACAGACGAGGTGGTTGATGCATGAGGTTTGGAGAAGGCGGTGACCGAAGGAACGCTGGAAGAAAAGGAGGCAGTGGCAGCCTTGGAAGCGTTGCGAGCGAAGAGGGTACGGGGGAGAGGCATTTCTTGAGGTGTATGTTAGGTTGAACAACTGTAGGGGCTGGTTGAAGAAAAGGGGGGGAAAGTGTGACTGGTCGGGAGGGGGTTAATAAGTGATGGTGAGGTGGCAAATGAAGTACGAAATGGGCAAGGTACCAGGTGGGAAGTGGCTCGATAAGATAAGGGCGGGGGGCGCGTGGGGGGGTAAAGGTTGTTTATGCCGAGTGAGGAGGGGGGACTACCGAAATTGACAAGAATAGCAGCTATTGAATGGTAAAGCGAAGTGTTATTGTGGATTTGATAACAAGACTGCATTGACATATTGTAAGACTATTGTATACAACTCAATAATAGACATGGCCACTGTGTACATCGCAAACGCTGGAGGACAGTCCGAATGTTCTGGTCATCCGACCCCTCATCTCGTTTTCGGAGTATTCCGGTCACGTGGCTCGTAACGTCCATCCCGCCCGTTATTCTTGACTCGGCGCAGGACACTGGCGGTGCTTCTGCATCATATATCACTGTCGACCAAGAGCATCGAAGTCTGTTGGCCTGCCATTGATAAGCATAGAAACGCTTGTGCTCACCATTGAACGTGTTTCGAGGGGTGAGGTTGTCCTTTCACCCCCGAGTTGACCCCCCTGAGGCTAACAGGTTCGCTCTTAGCGCATCACGTATCACCCTGGTCAACCATCTTCGATTCGCCACCCTTACACAACGGCTCTAACTATCAGCCGACGAGTATACCCCTACAATACGACCCCCGTGCGCAGACGCTTTCTTCTCGTAATGGCCTATGACGAGGGAAACCGATGTATGTGGAACACGGAATAGATTTGCGAATGTGGGATTCACTCCGACAGTGTGTGTAGGGTCTGACAGGGAGTGGCATGACGTTCCGAAGCTTTCGCATCGTTGACGGTGATCGTGAGTTGGTACATGTCCTCAATGCCCGTAAATAACTCATCGACCGCAGGACATTAGCAACGGACCGCACAGCTTCGGCACACTGCATACTCCCTATCTTATTGTTCTCGTCTGCCATTCTGGACAAGTGCGTGCCTTATCCAATGTCATATCGAGGACGCCTGGAGTCTTCTCCATGTTCGAGCCATTCAGTCCTTTCGCTCGGCGTCGCCTCAAACGCTGTCGACGTTACCCCAACTTTTTGTACCAGTTCAAACCAGCTCGCAAGACATAATGAAAAGCTTTTCCCACCAGTAGTTTACACTTCTCACAGGTGAATTTTCCAAGTCCGGTCTACTTTCAAGTTTTCGTCATAACTTTGCCAGGTTTCTGAACGCCGGCACCTAACCCCACCAATACACCCACAATTTTTTATCGATGGTTTGGCATTAATCCAGCTTGCCAATGAACGACACAAATAAGAAAAATTGGGAATGATTATCATCCGCATTGAATAATTCCTGATTGGAAAATGACAATTGAAATTCATGAGCATCAGCGTTCGGCGCTACAGTACGCTCACGTCTATATCGTCGCACTTCAACTTCGCTTCTCGGATGAGTGACGCATCAGGAAAATTCTCCGCCCTGAATTCACAGTAAAAAGACATGCACTGCTGCTGTTGATAGAAAGAATGGCAGGAGTACATAATTGTACTGTTATGATTAATCGCTTCAAGGTTTACACAATTGCAAAGATGGAGATCTAGACATTATTGGTTGTATTTATCAAACTGCAGCCTTGTTACAGAAGTACACGATTATGATTTTCTGGTAAGTTCAAATTAGCCTGTGGGGTGTCAGATTTGTTGATGTACAGGACATATCCACTCAAAGCGTCACGACTCCCATTTATACAGCAAAATATCCCACAGATTTCCAATACTTAACCCAGCTTTCCGTATCGTCCTTCTGAATACTCTTCATATGACTGAATGATGGACTAATAGCTTGACTCTTTGCAGTAGAGAAACGAGTGATTATACCAGTTTCGTCTTCGACGGGGTTGGCGTACTCTGCACTCGCCATTGATTTGAAAAAATTCTTCAACTTGATTGCAGGCTGTTATTTCACTGGAGGTTAGCATATTCCAACATGGCACACCGAGCTGCATACCATTGCTTTCAAGATTTCATCTGTGGGAGCGACCGCGCGCTTTTCCACGTCGTGAACCCATTCATTGAAAGGAATCCCACGAAGCTGCTCCTTAATGACACCTTCCTTCACCAATGCCTCGTTGATGAATTGAAAAACATCATTCCAAGAAACGGGGTGCGGGTGAACCATATTGATGGTTGTAGGTACCTCGTGCTTCCAGAGGATGGTATCCCTTATAGTTTGCGCAACGATGTTCATTGGAAGCCAAGAAACGACCTAACGATGAAGAAGTGTAAGCATTTCAACAAGTCATTAAGAACCATCCACTCACTCCGGGAGACGATGGGACCACGCCGAGATGAATGCTACTCTTCACCATGATCGGAAGCCAGTCAGTCGTAGCCCAGGCTCCGTTAGGATATCCACCACTGAGCTGTCCAATTCTCAACGAGCAGAACTGGAGACCACTCTCGACGAGAATCTAGAAGACATTAAGCTCAGAACTTTGTAGATATACCTTTGAGAGCATACCCTTTCAGATACATATTTGCTTGCTCCATAACCGGGCCCAACTGCTACACTTGGGTCGTCGAGTGATTCCTCCGGGAATACTCCCTTAGATCGCGGCCAGGACTGGGCAGAACCGACCGAGGACGTAAAGATGAATCGTAACGAGGTATTGTGAATTCCGGTCAGCGCCAAGTTGATGAGGTTCCGTGTACCTCGTACGTTCGATTGGAACGAGGATAATCCCAAGTTGAAGTCAAGTCTCCAAGCATTGTGGATAATCACGTTGACCGAATTTCGTAACTAATTGTCGCGATGAGTGTGCTTTGCACCGAGACAAGAATACAAGTGATTTCTTACTTCTTCATAGAGCACTCGATCCAATCCAAAGTAATCCTGAGCAGCGTCCCCCTCCAGATATACGAGTTTCTCTAGGTTCAATAAACCAAGATCCAAGCCGTGGATACTGAACATCTTCTCCTGTCTCATCGTAGAGGGAGTCGGCGAACGTCGGTTCAAGACGTAAACCCTCTCTATATTCTGGCCCTGAAGTAGCTCAGAAAGTGTATGCGCTCCCAGATTGCCAGTAGAGCCTGTAAGCAGTACTACAGTCGGACCTTGGAGCTGGGTATGCGCCTTCGGAGGAGCAGGAAGGTCGTTACTGAACTTTGTGATCATCTCCTGGATCTCCTTGCGGGAATCGGCAAGGCTACTCCCCCTACTCTCATCGGACAAGAGGGACAGAAGATACTGAACGAGGCCGTCGATGGTCGGGTGCGCATATATCTGGTTGTCTGTAATCTCTTCAGCTGCACTTGTGAACCGTGGTTCATTGACCTGGCGGAATGCAGACGCGATCCGTTGTCGGACGAAAGTGACACCAATACTATCCATCCCTTGTTCGAAAAGGTCGGCCGTAATGTCATACTTCGTCTCGGGGTAAATATCTTCAAGTTGCTGTTCGATCCACGATGTGAGAGCAACCCTGTCCCATGAATGAGGGATGTCGACTTTTACTGTCCCATGTGCCACATTCCCGGTGTCGTTGTACCTATTGCGAGATGGTCAGTATACCGAGCCATAAGCGGTACGCATAACCTACAAGGCGTCGATTTCGTCATTAAACAACTGGAGTGTCGCCTTCCTCATTACTGTCCCTTTGCCAGCTCTGGGCAGCGGCTTGTCGGGTGGGGCAAAGATGATCATATCCTTGTAAATCCTGCTGAATGCAGGTGCTATGTGATTAGCGTTCTCAATAGTTGGCCTGACGATTTGATGAGATATACGAGTTATTGCAATGGACTCAAAATGCACACCATAGCTCGGCTTTCATGTTATTGATCGCCGAATCATCCTTGGGGTCCACTTGATATGTGGGTTTAAGCTCAATAAGAGCACCGACCAGGTTCCGACCATGCCCGAATAGCACAACGCCCCCGACTCTGCATCACCATATTCTGAGTCTGTTTTGCCCTAGATTTGTTTAGTAAATGAACATACCTTGAGTCACCACCAATAATGCCTTCCATCTGCGCTGGGACAGTCTTCTCTCCACTAGAATGGATGATAACATCATCGACGCGGCCGACACTGGTAATGGAAAGTTCAGAGGAGAACTGGACAGATGTGACGTTGGAATTACATCTTGTAAAAGCCTTTCCTCGTCGGGTGCCCTTCGAATAGATCCGAAGTAGAATAACCTTCGTCGTCTGGCAGGTTGAAGATAGCGGTTTCATGAGTGTCGTTTCTCTGAAGGGGTTCAGAATACATCGTGTGATGTCAGACAGCTACTTACCAGGATTTGCGCTTCGTACGCCAGACCACCATGATGCACAAAACGGAATTTGGCAAGAGGGTCGAGCTCCATGTACTCCCAGTCTTTGTCGTACCGTGGACGTGGAACCAGACTGGCAAGAGGGCCGAACTCTGTACCACCGTATGAATTTACAAGAATGACTCCACTGTTGACGAGTGTTTCCCCCGGTTTCGTTGCGATGGTACCACCACTGTAAATCTAAATGCCGTAAGATGGATGGTCCGATCTACAATCAATTTCACGTACAATTTGATCGAGACGTCGCAATTGATCAATGGCGGCAGGGTCTTGTGCCCACACTTGCAAAAATGAGGGAATGATAACCATTTCCGTACAGTTCGTGCGCTTCGTGTGTTCAAGCACGTTGTCCGGGCTGGGAAGCATAGGGAATTGACCGGATTGAAATACCGAAGGCGGGAAGATCGCCATGGTAGCTCCGCCAAAGACTGGGACCATCAACTGAGTGACAATGCCTAGGGTGTGAAAGGCCGGAAGGGGCATCGATGAAATGACAGCCGGACTTTTTAACTTTCGGACGACAGCTGATGAATTCTTAGAGAACGATATTATCACAGAGTGGAAGTATACTCACCCAAGTTAGACCAAAGGCGCATTATCTTATGCGACCAAGGAATTGGTTTGGGAAAACCAGTGCTACCCGAGGAGTGGAGATATATACAGGGTATATTCTCATCTGGGCGATATTTCAACCGAGGGTAACGAACTGCCTCCTCTTGCGAATCATAAGAGTCGGGGTCAAGTTGGGGGTAAAGCTGGAGAAGTGTTGGTGATTCACTAATCTGCACAGTGAAGCTCGGGTCAGAGGCAGAGATGTGAGCAATGAGCGCGTCCAGCAATGGTTTCAAAGTGTGTTTCGTTGTTAAAATCCATGACAATTTGTCTTCTGCAGGAGGTTGAGGACCGCTGCTGCTGAATTACGCGGAGAGATCGGGAAGGGCTACGAGATTAGATAGATAGATGAGATGCGGGTATTCGAGGCATCAAAGATGAAACCTACAATGAGTCCTGCGATCATTGTGCCTACTACAATTGAATGATACATAGCCGTATCAGAATTGGAAATTATTGCGACTACTTCACCCTGAGGGCTTGTGAGGTCTGGACGGATGAGATATGCAGCACGATGGGATGCATTAACAAACTGAGCGTGGGTGATGAATGCGACGCCTCCAGCGGCGTTCTCATCTGCATAGGTGAAGAAATTATGATTTGGGTTGTGAGTGGCGTTGAAGTCAATGACTTCATAAATGTAAGGTAGGCTTGCGGGTACGCGGAAGCCCGACATGGCGCGTTCAGAGAGGGACTTGATACAGAAAAATTGACCGACTACGAGGGCTTATAAGCCGAGCGAGACCTTTGTCGATCTGGCATGATTTAGTAGTGCATCCACGGCCTCGGGGACGGCAAGGCGTGATGTGTGTAAGATGGGCTCATGCGGAGGCGACAACGGCAAGGACAGATATACCAGCTTCCCGAACAAGCAAGCAGCATGATGGTTGGCAACATGTGACCTGGGGGTGCGCGCTGCGCCTGACCGAGACACTAGTTCTGAGACTTGAGTTGGTGACATCAGCAAAATGTCGCCGCGGTTGTGATTGATTGCAACCCAATTTCGTCGTTGGTAATTGTTTATAGTCTCGTGAAACAACGGGGAATATCCAGAAGCCCTTTGTGTCCGTGGAATAGTTGAACTGATTCAACTTACCGTTCTTGATCCTATTCCCACTCAAAGATCTGATTCTGCCTGTTGTGTCATGATGCGATCGGATCTGGGTTGCACCTGATGCTGAAGTTTTAATGCATTACTCGACAGCAAGGGGGTGGCAGGATAATAAAAAAATACAGGGGTGTGACGATTCTGGGTATCAGACGAAATCGGCAGGGGTTGGATTACAAGACAGAGGTATTGGTGGCACTGTTGCTGATTCCACGAAGAATCAACAAGGCCATACAACCTTGTATACTACGGTCGCGATAAAGGTAAGCAATACATATTATTTACAGTATCTCACGAGACTGAAAAGAAAAAACCCGGTCAGGTGAGGATAATTCCTCACTTTATCCCCCTTTGGGGACCAAGTGATGGATACTGCAATATCAATGTGACGTGAGAGCTTCGAATCCCCTTTAAATCATAAGCACATCGCTGCCTCTTTATCGCATGTCAGAGTGCATACTTCGGGAGGGTAATGCTGACATCGAAGTCTCAGATTGTAGCCCCATGTATGTGAATGCTTTCAGGTTATTCTGAGCCCAAATTGATTACCAAGGGGCGCCCACGGGACCTGCGGTTTACGACCAACGTAACGTCTTCATTTGTGCAAATCTCGGGCTTGTCCAAGACCGCCGCAAGCCGCACATTTGTACTTCTCCTGACTCCGAGTCGTCGACGTACTTCTGATGGTTGACCCAAAATTTGCGAATAAGCTTCGAAATGAATACTATATTTGCTAGTCATAGATATACAAGTCCATTACATTCTCTCTAACCAGCTCTATACTGAAATATTTAGTCATACTTTCAACGAAATAATCTGAAATACGACTTCCACGGATTACAAGCTGAACCCGTTTCAGGGTTCCTGTTTGCAGCCGAGACAGCAGCATTCTCTCGACCAGACCAACTCTAGGTGACCAGCTGAAGATTACTCTGAGCCGCTCCATTGCCGGGAATAGAGGAGACGAGCCCCGCGTCACGATGAGAGCTTCGCACATTGCATCAGAGAAGCAATCATCGTCTAGTATGACAGATGTCACACCGCGAAGCATCGGGGACTGAATGTATTGAATGTACTCTCCTTCGGAAATTTTAAGATGGGAGAGCGCGAAAGACCGCAATGAACATTGCGACCGAGTCAGGAAACCATGCAGGGAGGCTGGACGAGGCTTGGTGCGGGGCCAATCCATGCACTGGATGGAGAGATTGAGGAGGGCAGGTGCAGTGAGACAATCTAGCAGTGGTATACTGTTCATCTCTTGCAACAGACGAAGTGACCGAAGTGAAGGTAGAACAACTGGGGACGAACACCGTGGTAAGCTTTCTCCGAATGAATGAGAGATATTCAAATACTCGAGCTGTGGGCAACGAGGGAGATTATCGATGGTCGTTTGAGCGCTTAAGGACTCTAGTTCGAGGTGCGTTAATTGATGCCATGGAACACACGAGATAAATCCCGGGGTCCAGTTGCTTATGAGGACCGCTCGAAGGCTTTCCGTAGAGCTAAGGCGGATCCATGCCTCGTGTAACGTTTCTGCCAAATGCTGCGGGCTTACGCTGAAGTCTTGCAAGCAGATCGACTTCAATTGATGTGCTGATCCCCGTGGAAGATCTGCCAGCTTCTGCAGGATATTTTTTGAGCCACCTTGGAATCCAAGATTGATTGTGTTCCAACGATGGACGTAAGGCAGGAATAATGTTATGGCATCTTCCATGACCGTCGACAGAATAGCTGAGTGGAGATATAGATCCAATGGGCACGTAGCGCCAGTTCGTGCCAGCCACAGGCGAATTCGGTTTAAGGTCGCTGGGTCGTCATACGTCGTGCCAATAGCAGCCCATAGAGTTGGGTTCCTTAGTGCCAGTATTCGCCAGTACCGGCAGATTTGAACTAGATTAATGACGTGTTTATGGTTGCTGAGGATTATAGGATATCGACCGTAGTCAGGAAGCATAAAGGCGAATATTTTGTCAAGTAGCTCCACTGGGAGAGTTATTAGTGGCGATGGAGGCGAAGATGATAGGGGAATTGGGCCATAGTCATTGTATGAGATCTGCGATTCCTCGGTGGGTGGGCCTGCCTGGAGATAGAATGACGGCAATTGTTCTCTCCAAAACACTTGCTCTTCGTCTGGAGATGAATATGGGTTCAGCCTTGATGCAAATGTGTAACAGGCTGGACACTTACAGGTCGCCATTGACGCAAATAGATGGGCGCCAGTGATTCTGAGAGGATTGGTAAGTTGTAGACGTGGATTACAAAACTCTTGCGACCTTGCAATCAGTGACAGTGAGTCACAGAGTTAGTGCATGTGGGCACTGCCAAGTCCCTTTGGATTAAATCCATGACTGACCCTTTGCCAAATCGTATGTCCAGAGCTGCTGCGTTGCTCTTGAGCTCTTCACTGCAATGCCACGAGGATGACTTGGCCGAGCAGTTGTCAAAAAGTGTCGGTGTGTGATCTATCAGGGCACGTCAATAGTGACGGACCGAGGTCCTGTGAGGCGGCAAGTTACTTGGATGAGAATTAAGAAATTCGCGTAGCTTGCGGTCACGGTGATTGCCGCGTAGCTCACGGGGCCGATAACTCGTGTAACATTGACAACCTTGCTCACGCAACTGGTACACACTTCGCAAGGGTACTTATTATGTTATGCCTTTTTTCGAAGTGCTTCAGTATCCATTCTTCACATTCACAATCGAAATCGAGCTTGAGAAAGCGCTTTCCCATCGTCTCCCGCGTGAGCATATCTCTATTACGTATCTTTTAGATGGTGACTGCCGAGGTACAAGCAATAAAGTATCAAAGCTAGCATCATTCTTGTAGGATAAAAGGTTGAGACGCTATAGCACGAGGCGTTACGGTACTACGATAAAGCCAACCGGTGGAATGAATATCCACGCATTCCAGAATGGCAGTTGTCACCGCGTCGCTGTTGTTGAGCACACCAACCCCAGGTCTTTAACGTTGAGATGGGCGGTTTCTAGATAGAGGTTCATCCTGGGATAGAAATTATGGCAGATGGGGTTCCGATATATCCTCAGGAACATGAGCTGTGCCACAAGGTTGGAACGCGGGGGTCAATGGAATACCCAAATCAAATGAGTCATTAATTGAAATTGCCTACCTTTGCTGCAATCGCTTCAATCTCGGAGTGTCAGGACGCATCGACTGGTCAGCACTTTACCCGGTTTTTGGTGTCGATGAAACGTGTGGCGAAGGGACTGACATTAGTCATACTCCATGAGTGCGAGATCCCGTGCAAAATCCGTTGACGTAGGGTGGTGTAAATTCATGAAGAAATGCTGTGGTGGGGTGACTGTGGTCGTGAGGCATTTCGAATCAGGCTTTTGAGGAAATAGGTATACAGTGAGAGGATGCTAGGCCGGAAGTGATCCACCGGGGCTGTGTCGTCCTTTGTATTGGTTGACTTTCAATTGAGCACATGAAGTCACTGAATGTTATCACTCAGAAGAGGTCGGCCAAATATACGAGTTAGTGCGTGCGTGTCAACTTTGAACCAAGCCAATCCTTCTGTGCTCGCAGCGCCTCATACCCAAAACTATAGGACGATGCCACTGGCGCGTGAGAGCAGCCCCTATCCTGAAGCTTATCATCATAGCTGTGGGGCGTGAGGCGTCAGTGATGTCATAGGAATACTATATTACGCATTTCCCCTTCATTGAGCAACCCAGTCTACAACTATCGTCTACACCTCACCAATGCAATCAAAGGTCGGAAATCCACAAGGTTATGAAGCCGGGGACCAAAGGCGAGTGAGGCCATGGCGTGTATTAAATGACCTGAAAACAACTGTATCTTAGACCGCCGAAGCGAACTGGCCCAGAGGCAGGTGTCGAGGCCGCTCGCATGGAGGCCGAGCTGCCCAAAGAAAGGCCGTTTGTCGATTTTGATCCCATGTGAGTCACGCTTTCGTTGTATGGGCTGGCTGTAACGTACTGGCACTTCAGGGATAAAAGGAGTATCACTGAGCGTATTGAGGCAGCCGCACCTCACAGCGATATCCACGAAGAGAATAGGGGGACTGTGACTGACCCATTGGCACCTGCCCGTGCCCATGGTAATGAACCATCGCGAGGGGCGAAGGTTGATGCGCAACTTCAAGCTGAAGACGAGGAAAGATTGAAAAACAAGGGGAAAGGCTGATGGTATAAAGCTGTTTGAGTCAGGTTAGGGATAATAAAGATTACGGATTGTGTCATAGCGAGTTGCTAGACGACCCTGTAGTAATTAACAACATATTTTCTGGTGGAATTTCAGGGCCTGGAGGTTGACGGAAAAACGGCGCAATTGAACCAAATGGGGCAGGAGAGTGATTGGCGAGACGCGTGCACGTGATTCATCATATAGACGCGTCGCGAATCAACTGACTTGAGATTTTATTGGATTACATAAAGTTGCCCTCCCATTAACTGCTCTGCCCTTTCCCTCTGCCTTGATTCTCCCCCTTACCTCCTCCCCGCCCCTCCCTCCCACATGTCCATCGCCGTTGCCTCGTCGCTGTCGCGCGCGTCCTCGACGTCCAGTGTCGAGTCTTTTAACGACCCAGATCACTTTTTCAAGGCGCTACCCATCAGACTAGACACTGCTACTAACCCCACTCCACCCCCATCCCGGCGCACAAGGAAAAGGTTCACCAATGCTCAGCTGACAATGCTCGAGAGCCTCTTCCATCGGAATTCTCATCCCTCGCGTGAGGAGAGAGAGGCTGTAGCAGCTGCAGGAGGGATGTACGTATTAGGGTATCGGCTCTACTCCTTTTCTAATTGACGCGTGCAAAATTGCTTCCGAGCCGCGTTTTTTTCTTTGTATTCCATGTTTCTTCTAATGACTCCGCTAATTTGTCATGCTTCTTCGGCACTATAGGGAGGTTAAATCCGTCACAATATGGTTCCAGAATAAACGTCAAACAGAGAGAAAAGTTGCACTGCACAACGCAACCACTAATGGCAACAACCAGTCTAATCCCCATACCGTCGTCCAGACTGCACCACCCACACCCTCTAGTCATACCCACAGTAACTCACCTCCCAATCCTGCCTCTGCTGGCCCACGCGATGTCCCACCGCCCTCCTCTTCGCGTCGCGTCACCCATCATACACCTCCATTCCCACCCCCAAATATCATCAATACCCCTCCTTCAACCTCGCGTCCTTCCCTGGACCATGTGGCCTCTCGTTCCGAAATGCGATATTCAATGACCCCCGGCACTCCCACCAGGCGACACCGTGACCGACACCACAACCACCATGGTCATCATCATTCTCACACAAGAACAAATGACGACGTCAATAATTATCCCGCCAATAACCTTAATTCAAAGCATGGATCCTCGTCCACAGGGAAAGGGAATGCTGGGCCTCTAACCCCATCATCATCATCACTATGGGATCATATGCCTCCTTCGCCTATCCCGCCACGAGGCAGTCCTCCACCGGAGGATCTTCCATCTCATCCGAAGTCTAGTCGTACGACAAAGAGGACTCTGGAGTGGGCATGTGCCGCCGCGGCCAGGCTTCTAGAAAACTCCGATGACGAGGATGCTGATTTTGAAAACGTTGAGGATCAACGAATATCACGAAGGCATAGCCCCCGGCCTTCAGAGAAGAGGGCACCACATCAAAAACAGCATCACTATCATCATCAACAGCAATCACAAGAACAACAACGTGGACCGGGAGGAAAGGCAGGGCTGCATCGTAACCCGCGTAATTCACGACAACAGGCGTCGGTTCGAGGTCCACATGCACCTGACCTGGATGAAGTTGCCGACAGGGCAAGCGCCATAAACCAAGCTGATTTAACGGATGATGAAGATGATACCGATGAGGCTATTACTCCTCCGAGCACTCTGGGCAGAGATGACGCCCGATGGTCAAATCCGCCGGCTGGTAAACCAATGAGTCTCAGTTCCGCTCCGGGAAGAACGATATCCTCAATAATGTCTTCAACAGTCAAGACATCGGAGACATTGACGGGCTCTGGGAAGGTGGCATCCTCGGATTCTTACTCTAAGGGGGTGGCAATTGTAGGGCGCAAGCAGCATGCAGAGGATGGGAATATGGATGCATCACTCCAAGAAATTTCCAGGCTTATCGCGCTCGGACCATATGCGGATATGCAACACGATGAAGACGTCATGAGGGCTGCTCTAGCCCTATGTAGGCTGGGACGTCGGAAATAGCTCATCGCTTAAACCTCTTCTGGTCCGTCTGTTTGCCTCGCTCTTCCCTCTTTCCGGCTTCTTCTGTTGAGATGCTGTGCAATGGGATAGGCAGCCGCCATGTGTTGCGTCGGACGTCGATGGACAGCGTGGTTAAGCATTTTATCAAATAGCCTGTCGCTCGCTTCTTGGGGTCTATTCAGGTTTATGACTCGGTGTCTTATCTACTGTTGGGCGTTCAGGTGGGTATGGTTTACGGTGCTGGATATAGCTTCTTCTGGTCGTGCACGTTTTCACCGTGCATGGGAGCGCGGTTATCTATTCTTTTCGTCTAAAGGCAGGAGCGTCTTTTTCATCTTTCTGGTGCTTATTTTGGGTTCTTCTCTTCACTCGGTATCGCCGTTCATTTATGTCTGCACTATATTCTTGACACACTGGCGCCGCTCGCCGTCATCATTACTATTAATCTAGGCACGTAACGCTCTACCTTTATCTATGCCCGTGTCCGCCTGTCGTTATCACATTTAACATGTCCTATCCAATTGTACGATGGAAGACGACTTAGGAAGAGGAAGGAAAAGGCACGTTAATCACACAGCTCATTTTACCTTTCTCGTTTCTATTTCCCTCACACACAACGCAAACGAAATCTTTAACTCTCCATTTTTATTATACCCTCCCACTCTTCACCCCCACTTTGCCGTGAGCAGTGGTATTCATTAATACCATCGCTTTTGCATGTGCATGTGCGGGCCGTTCAAACTTTATGACCCATTGTTATGATAAATCGAATGATTTGCTGCACATACGATGTTAATGATTGTACATAGATATCAAAACTATTTCGTTTTACAAGAAATGACACTGGCTGCTACTGGTGCTTTGTTTTTGTAACGATTAATATACAGTCATGGACTTTTTCTTTCGGTAGTATAATATAGAACAACTTTATACATTGTTTTGTCGTTGTTTGAAGGAGTTGGTTTGTTAAGTCGCTGAGTAAAATGAAGGTTACAAGCATGGAAGTGTCCTTGGGACGAGGTCGTAAACAGGATCTGGTGGGCGGCCAAGCTCCGATGTCAACGGCTTCTTTGTTATGATGGTGCAGCAATTAGAGAACAGGGGTGGATCCACTTGTTCTTCTCGAGCGCATTTTTCTGTACCAAAATCGACCCCCTCTTCTCCAGAAGCTGACACGGGACACAGATACTAATCAGAAAAGTGCTCGTATGGTCCTCGTTGCATTTTGGATATACATCATAATTCGCCAGTCCGTTCGTTGAACAACGCGTTGTCTGTATGCAGATGAGCGACGTCAGCCGCCCAAATACTAGGATCGTTGTCGTCATTGCATTTGAAACCTATTACTTACCTCCAGCTTTTATACTCAGAAGCATCATTGCTTCCGCGAGTAATTCGGTGGCGCTCACGCGCAGAGGTGATCATGAATGTGAAACTCTATATTCTGTATGTGGACCGCTGAGGTGAGAAGTATTCTTCCATTTCGTGTTGAGCCGCTATGTTCCGTGTTTCATACGTTTGTTCTCAGTTTGTTGGTACGTGCTGTACTGTACATTACTGGTCAGTCCCGACGTTGCCAGTGATGTCACGCTTTTTGGACTTTTTTTTACCTTGGTCCATTGCAATATGAGTCATGCATACTCTCACAGCTTGGTTCCCAGTCGCTCCGGGACGCAGCATGGCGCTTGCTTCAGGGAGGAGTTTTTGATGTATAAGATACTAGACTGCCTTGAAGTGGGCACGCGACTTATCCACATTCAAATTCAACCGAGGCTCCGCGACGGAACAATTCCGATCGGCTGTGTTTTCTTAATGAAAGAAAAACGTGGACGAAAATTGCCTTTTTTTCTAAGGACGAGATATCAGCCTGATGGAAAGAGAACTCTTTTGGATTTATACGTACGTCCGGTAGCCCAGTTAATCGGCGCCGATCAAGTTTGGCGCTTCAGTTTTCCGAATTTGAAGACTCCGAAGAATATCTGATGTTTTTGTACTGCCTCAGAACCCACATTGTGGCCCTACCCTGGAAGCTGTCGAGGTTTTTTGAATCAGCTTTTCCTTGCATTAACCTGTCGTTATCTACTTCTCTTGCGAAGTCACTGCGGTAGTACAAATGAGCGTAATGTAATAAAGAATCGAGAATATACCAATAGGTCACGATCACTTACCTCAATAACTCGGAATAGTAAGAAGTCGCCGTACCGTGGCTATTTCGAGCCTGGGAGCACTCCATTAGATGAAGATGACCTACCTTGGGATCTATAAGACCTTTTTTCTATTTGCGGTGTAAGGACTTGAACTTATGAAACCTGAAATGACGATAATGAACATGGCGCAGGCAGGTTCCACCACGTATATTTCGTTGCTGTCCGTCTCCAAGCCCGGACTTATCTTGCTCTGTACGAAGCAATCATGGGTATCTTATCAAATACCGCCTTGTCTAGGTGGAGGTTGGGAATCCTATACGGGCATACCCGAAGCTGGTAGAGATCAGAAGGGTATTGAGTGGCGATGGCCAACTTGAATGATCTCGTTGATGAACCTGCCTTCGGTCCTTCCCTTTGAGACTTCTGTTCCGTTGAGCCTGTAGACCACCATGGACATCATCCCAAATAGCGTCATATAACAGTCGCTGGATGAGATTGCGCAATCCGCATTCAATACCTATGGCATGCTCCGTCGGTAAAATCACATATCTTGGCTTTCCTGCATTCGATGGCATCGCACCGAAGCACATTTTGGGTTTAAATAAATCAGAGGCAATGCATATAGGCCTTAGTGGATCGTTGGCTCAAAAGCTATCTGAGATATCTGTCAATTATGCTCAGGACCAACGTACGGTGCATACGCTCAAGTTTTCTTGAACCTACCATAATCGGTAGTTGCCGTTTCATTTGAGGTTCCGCCAGGAGTTGCTGGCATGACGCCGAGCCCGATTGAACTCGAACAACCTTCCTCAACTACTATGAAATATCTTAGGTCCCATTTGCGCGCTGAAACCCAGCTAGAACTCTTATAAATGAGCCGGCGTTCTTCTGATTATTTGTTTCAATTAGAAGGACAATATCCCGGTTCTTCCGTATCGCCGAAAGGTTCATTCAAAACTTGGACCTCGTGTACTCGGCATCTCGTCACGTACACATGCGGTCTCGCAACGACCGTAATACCAAATCGAAGGCAAAATACGATAACCTAACTCAAGGTTACTTGACCTAATAATGACACTCTTCAATGACGGCCCGATGAACGACCCACGACCGCACCGTGTCCTGGCTGCCGTCCCTTGCCAGTGCCCTCTGGGATCCATTGTACGGCTACTTGGCCTCATTGTGAATGCGTGTTACTATGAATGCATGCATTCCCAGAGACCTGGTATTGCCAAAGTTGATGAATGGCCTAAAGCAGAATGTCGGCAATTGATCCACTGGAGTTCGAACGGAGGACGAGGACTATGGGTGATTTTTGGTGACAGTCGGGTACAGGGGTAGTGCAGTTGGGTTCGAGGGCAACGAATAGCTTTCCGTGTGCTATGAATTTACAGAGACTTCGAGTGACGATGGTGGGTTCTCGTTAGTTGCCCACTCGGGTCGAGCATAGCTCATATATTCTTCGATCAGGCTGGGCCGCAAACATTGCAGCCGTCTGGCAGTTCACTTCATATACCCGCCCTCGTGTTTTCCACCCCAAAGCTCTAAAAGTCTCTGAGAGGCAAACTCTGCCGCATCCCTCGACTGCTCCACTACTTCCCCCCCCCCACATTGGTCAATCTAGGCAAGAATTCATTGAATATCACGCGACGTTGAGATCAGAGGAGCTGCAACCAGAGCAGCGGAAAGTTGAGCGGTAAAGCAACTACCAAGGACCACAAGCGCATTGCGCATCAGCGGCACCTCGCACTTCTACTGTCCATCCTCCCTTCTCTCCGAATCTTTGCATGCCACGACCCTCAAGTTCCTCATATCAGGCAGGCCACATACATTTCGGCTTTTCTCCGATACCAGCGAGTGTCCCCTGCTTCTTCCCCGCTTGTCCGTCTCTCTCCTCCAGGCCAACTTTTCGAATGTATTGTCGCAGTTCTGGACCACCCTTCCACGCACCTCCCTGTTTCTGTTTGCTATCATTTCCTTCCCCTATCAGCCGACCACAGATTGCATTTGCTGATCGTGGGTCCTGAATCTCCACATCACAACTTTCATACGCCGAGAATAAGCTTAGGATCAAACTCTGCTCTCCTCCCTGCTTCTCCCTCTGTTGCAGTTGTATTGACCCTCATTCCCCCGAACTGCCCACTTCCCATCACACCCCTCCCATCACCCCTTCTACCCAGCACGAGGTCCTTGGTCCCTTTTAATCGTTAAACCCTTACTTGCTCGCCTATAAATCTTTTGAGCTTACAATCCTCACGACATTCTTTGTGCACTCCTTGGTTAGCAAACATTTTGTGCCCAAATATATCTATACACCCTCCCCAACCCCACCTAGCCACCCATTTTCCAACACAACCTATTGCTCTTGCCCAGATCGACCCTACTCGGGTGGTGCGGCTCTATCAACATCGTTACAAGGACACGACTATAGCAAATTGTGTGTCATTGCACAAAAGGTAAGCCCCCCCACGCCCATGGTTCACTGCCCACTTCCCTTCTTTCTTTGCGTTGTCTATTGCGTCATTTCATACGACTCATGCGAGTAACGACCTTTTGACCCCTATTATGCCCACAACTTGTGTAAATAGTTCTTGTGTGGGTTGGGATTGCGGCAGCGACCACTCTATCGGCTTGTTGCGCTAGGTGGACATCGCGGGCAATATTATCATTATATTTTACAAATTTGGTTATCCCCGATCGTCTTACTTTCCATGATCTTGGTTCTCTCTTTCCCAATCATCCGGCTAACCACCAGTTTCTTCTTCAACCATTATTTCCGCTGCAGACCAGGGTCACGCAGCGAACACGCGCAAGAGCCCCTGATTATGACACCTGTTTCTGATAACAATAACACGACTGCGTCTTTGAATATCATGATCATAACATCTGACACGACCACAAACACAAACTTGGCCAATTCAAATCTGCACAGGACTACCACTGACGATACCTACGCGACCTCTAGCGCGAATAATCAGCGCTATCACTTTGATTCCAACGTGGCATCATCTACCATGGAAGGTGGCGATGACATTTCTATTACAATTCACGCACCCGAAATCGGGCCTATCATAATCGACACTTCCACTCTTCCCCCAGAAAGCACTGAAAGCGATGTCTTCCTTCAAACCCCCATCTCCCCCTTTACTGATGACGATGGACTTGATAATATCACCATCAGTATCGATGGTGACATCGACGACCACGATGTTGAGAATGATCTCGATACAAGCAGCGAACTGGATTCAGCAGACTTGAGCGGCCAAGACCTTTCCGTAATGGATGCCGATCCTAGTGATGTACTCGGTGTAGGCGCGAACGAAAGTACAAGCTCAAGCTTGGGCATAGGGCTGAATAGACGAAGGAAGGGCAAAATGCGAGCAGGGCTCCATTCCGCATCTTCTGCTTCCTTGTCGTCAGTCACTTCACCCTCAAGGCAAGAGGAACTGCAGGCCGCATCAAAAATCGTTTGTCCTCCACCGAGTCCCGGGATTTCATTAACTTCTGTCCAAACACCCAATGGTTCGCGTCGCCCTGTTGTCCCCCATCAAATCGCAAATGCCACCACAAGCTCTGCTTACGGCGTTAACGTTACCGGTGTGGCGTCTACAAGCGCGGGGACCGGTGGATCATCGTCGAGTAACCGTTCAGGCTCCGATACGCTTTTTCCCGTTCCTGTGGGGTTTTCGTCTTCGCAACCTGTACAAGGGACGTCAACAGCGTCATCACTTTTGATGCCTCCTTCAAAACTTACTTCTTCATCCATGTCCATGTCACAACAGTTCTTGACACCCGCGGCTGCCGCTACAGGGCCAGCTCCTCCTTCATCACATGATGAACCATCCTCATCTTCGGCTGCTACCCCTTCCGCTCCCACTCCACCTCCACCAATCACCCGCATTCCGGTCGAATTGCTTGGGGAGATTTTCAGTCACTACGTCCAAGGGGGCGACCCTAAACCACGGTGGCGCACTGCTGACCGTCCTGCAGCGGGAAGCCATGACAGCACTCCATTACTATTGGGACGCATATGCAGGTACTGGAGAATGGTCTCTCTGTTGATGCCCTCATTGTGGTCGGAAATCACGATTAGAAAGCCTAAGGAGAGGCACGTTCGGCTAGCTGCGATCTGGCTGCAAAGATCAGGAAGACACCCCCTTACATTGACTTTGCAACAGCAACCTGTCAGCAAATTAAGGCCAGGAATTGCAGGTGGAGCAGCTGCGACGACGCAGCAAGGCGAATCAGCAGAATTGGACGGTGGAGGAAGGATGAGCGCGCTTATTAGGGAGAAGAAACGACGTGAGGAGGAAAAAGTGACCATTGAAATCATGAAACTATTCTTGAGACATATCGAGAGGTGGCAAGATGTCAATTTCGCATTCGTCGGGAAGTCGGGTTCACCCTTGATTTCGTTACTCGTCGGTTCCATTCGCTCGCCGCTGTCACCGATTCCTCCCATAACCGACGCCACCTCAAGCACCCTGACAGTACAGCCCGCTTCTGGTACGACCAGCGATGACGATGAAGAGAGCTTTTATGACGAGTCCACCAATACAATAGGTGGTATATGCCCCGGTTCTGCTTCTGTGCTTCGTTCCGCTTGTATCAGCCTTCAAGGATGGGATATGCAGAGCGTCAATTCCCTATGGCGACGGTTATATGCGTCTGTAACATTAAGGACGGTTGACTGGATCGATGGATACAAAACCACGTTACCACCTAATGTCCCCTGGGAGCAGTTGATGTCCGTGAACCTCGGCAGAAACGTGGATATCGACTCTGCGATGTTCGACGTCCTACCTAAATGCAAGAAACTTCAGCAACTCTCGCTCTCACGATTGAAGGCCCCGCGAAGAGATGGTGTTCAGAATGTCGCTGCTGCCACCGGACCGACGGTGCCACCCAATTCAAACCCCAGAAAAGACCCAGAACTCTTATTCCTTCCCCACCTTCAGTCGTTAACCATCAAAGTCTACGATCCCAAAATTTCTCAGCTCCTCGACGTACTCGTCTTACCCTCGTTGGTTAAGCTCGAAATTTTCCAGAGCAGTACCGAGCGGTTGCCCAATGTTCAATCAATCGTTGACCTTGTCAAGAGATCAAAATGCAAGCTGACCCACCTCGCAGTGATGGATTCGTCAACGAGCGAGGAGGAGCTACTGAAATTGATCGGGATGAGTGAGGTGCAAAATTACCTGAAGGAATTGGAGATTTGGGCTCCAATGACAGACAGGCTTATGCAAGCACTCACCTTGGACTGGGTCAAATCAGAAATAGACTCAGAGCTTGAAGGCATTGACGTCAGGAGTAGTAGGTGGAAGGGGAAGCAAAAGTGTGGTAGCTGGCTTACTGATAGAATGCCAGTTGTTCTGGTTGAGGGTAACTGGTCCAATGACGCTGATGGACATAGTCATCTCTCGTACCTCAATCCTCCATCCTACACGCCGCTTCTTATCCCATCTCCGTCATCCTCCGGTGTCCGTGGAATTTCTTCCGACCCGACCCCCTTGGCCTCTGCATCATCATCTCAGCCAACGAACGGGGATTCGACCCTCACGTCACTCTTGCCTGCATTACAGCAGATATACTTGGGAAGGTGTCGTGCGTCAGATGGTCGGATATCAGATATGGTTGCCTCGCGCCTACGATCTCGCTCTCCTTCATCACGCTCTTCCCAATCAATCTCGTCATCATGGTCGTCGTCTTCTTCAGCATCATCAAGTATTCCCCTCACCCCATTGTCATTGTATCATCGTCACCAGGCGCAACCATCTTCATTATTCGCAAAACTACGTAGAATAGGTGTTCATTTTGACCCCAGACAATTACCCGTTAGCGACAAAGCTTACCTAGAAAGCATCAAGGGCGTTGAACTGGACGTGGATATGTTTTAGATTCTTACCATATGTTTGTGTTATAAACTTCATGTACATGTATTGTTACATACTTGAACTTCTAATGTCCAATATACCCTCTCCAACGGTTATGCAGATCAATGCAGTGTTGGATGCCGACTTCACGGGTTTAGTAACAATTCTCATCAATATCCAAAATGATTGACCTTTTGCTTAATACAACCATTATGCATAATGGATCAGCTAAACACAGTTCGAATTTTAGATAGGTGGTCGACCACAGCCTACGATTACTTATGAACTGAGAAGACTGAGCCGGGAGCCAGCGGTTTATCATTACTGCAATGCCGCTTAGGGTTAGGAGTGCGAGCCTCTCGCTTCACTATAAACATTGATTTAGGTGTCTACTAGTCATTTTGGTTATACATTAGCAGCGCAGGCTTGGTGACAGCCAAAAAAAGGGACTAATTACCTATTTCAATTGAGTCCCATCTTATTTGACTTGCTACTGTACTCTTACAGGTAAAAGATATAGCCACCCAGGGTATACGGCCGCAAAGTCCTTAGAATTCAGATAATAACTGGTAATTAGGAATTCGACCCGCGGTGTTTCAGCGTGCGTTCTGGAAGGCCCACATTACTGATTCTTTGTCATTTTTTCAAATTTTCTCTGCAGCTATTGGCTGAGTTTAAACAAGTGGTTCCACCACCTGGCTGTATGCAGGCCTGTGCGCACCTGAAATGTAATCGTATAGGAATTAGGAATGCGAGGACATGCAGGGCTAGTACCAAACGACGAACCTGGTGTTAAGTTATTATACAGTGATTTTCATCATCAGCCACATACGCGGTACCATTCAGCCAATGGAAGGGGTGATCATCAGGGAAATGACACTCTTTCAGCTTCACGAAGGACTGGTATATCCGTTCACCGTGGATGGACGAGGTGATGCCTTTTGCAATGGCGTTGGATCTGGCACTTCCCCAGGAACTGAGCGCAGTCAGCTAAAGGGCCTGCGATTTGATATTGTCGTCAACTGGTCAATCCAACCTGTCAGATGGCCAAAAGTGTCACAGTGGACAAATTCGCCAAAGTCTTTGGCGATGAAGAAGGTACCAATTTTGCCTCGTGTTCCAGTCTTAACCTCTATATGGAACGCCGCAAAACACCCACTATGCTACTTCCCTGTTCAGGAAACAATCGGCGGATCTTATAATTATATGAGATGTTGTGATCGTGATCATAGAAGTTTCCTGTTGGTAGGTCTTGTTGGGGTCCTGATCGTGCTGCGGGATGATGACTTACTTGAGCCCTTAAATACTTAACGGCCATCAAGAAACTTCGTTTTGGAAGCATAGGGGTTAGAAGTTGACACTCACCATTTGTAGTAGGTAGTAAAGAATCTTCTGCTCTCATTTCACGAGTGATAACAGGATTTCTCGATAACGATAGAGAAAAACCTGAGATTTCGGTAGTCCTTGAGCTACATGCATCGCCTCATTGTTGGCTGTGCGCGTGCTTGGCCTATTTATTTGAATTACCGACGCGAGGATTTCAGCTCGCTACAACCAGCACGAGGGCGGTGCTCGATTGGCACAAGTCTCCCTAAGCTCCCTTTGACTTTAACCGGCTTCCCGACCTTCCAGAAAGCTTGTGCAGAACATGGATGAAGACTATCCTTGTTGAGGAAGTGATGGAAGGCTAGTCCACCTGAGTTGATCAATTGAAATTAGCTGCGTTGTTGTGGATAACTTCCTGCCCAATGTAAGTCAGCGCAAAGGTGAAGAAAATGACGATCTATACCTTGAAACGTAAAGTTATTGAGATTCCGTTTGTGATATATATTGTATGAGTCACAAGAACACTGGCATTGTGCATAATGGGGTGGGGCATATAGGATATCCCCCGGGTTTGATTCAGTCCTTCAGACAGAAGACCAGGCTGCATCCGTGCCGATCCTGATGCAGTTTCTGGAATCTGGAGCACACCCCTGCTGTTCATCAAGTGTCAGGCATCCTGTGAATTGACGTGGGGGTACGCATTGACCTCAGTGACGTCCAAGGGGCAAGGCTGAAGATTTGAATACCCTTTCACGCTCCCTGAGACGTCGTAAAACCTGCAGGAAGCTAGCAATCAGCGATACTTGACGGACACCCGCACAGTGCTCATTGATTATGTTGACCTGCATCATGGGGGTATTGCGTCATGAGCAAGAGGGCCCTTCAATATCATGACATTTTAGTTGATGGGTCCCTTGTTTTAAAGTCATCGAAACACCTAGCGGGAACACTTCTGCTCCGTCTGAACCTGCGTAACAGGCTCTAGACCAAATCTATGGAGTTGGACGATCGCCGAGATGTAAGGGCAGTATGCCCGCCGCAAACGAGGCATTCCCAGCAAGCTGAACCGCGGGAACGCATGGGATGAAGTCATGAAACTTTGAGAATATCATGCAATTGCTGCGAAGAAGTACCCACTTGAGATGATGGCATTGGTTTGAAACACAAGACTCTAGTCAGGTCTGAGTGCTAAGCGCTGGTCCCCGCTAGCCACTGTCCGTGGGTTGCACAGGGTCATCAAGTATCACAGACGCGACCTAGGGGAATAAAGCCTCCGGCAAGCCAAGCACGATGTTTGTTCTGCTCCAGACGGCGCGAAATGTGAGACCGATTTCCGGTGCGGGTTGGATCGGGGGGGCTCAAATGGCGTCCGCGCATACGAGCCTCGGAGAGGAGCCCATACGCTCGTTTTATAAGATCCTTTTGGTATTGGGTAAGAAGTCGGTTGTTGAGGAAGAATTGAAAGCGTAGCTTGACAACTTGATCTCAGAACGGAAGTTGTGCATGATAGCACTAATAAACAGTGTAACTTGAAGCCAACATTCCTTTTTTTCTGATTTACACAGACGTGTGCCAACGTCTTTGCCAATGCATTATCCTCCAATTGAAAACCATCCACTTTAGTAATCCTTAGGCCTTCAAAAGTCCGTCCCTCGGCCAGCTCTGGTTAAGCTTGGGCGTAGGCTACCGCAACCTCTCCAGTCAGGTCAACCAACTTACAGTCTGCTAACGTTCAAAGTGCTCCGAGATACCCTTGTGCAGGGTGACGGGGAGTGAATTAGCGACGTATCCCATTGTGACACAGCCGTAAGGGAGACGCTCATGTGCAAGTAAGGCGGGTGCATGGCCAGATGTTGCGCAGATGACATGCCACATATAGAAGCATATTGTGCTGGAGAACACCGAAATTGCCCTTTGATTGAAATTCGAGGGAATCGTCAGACTTGGCATCTGTATTTTGCCAACCAGGGAGCTTGGATACACCGGGAAGGCGAATATTGTTAAGTTCTCCCACAAAGAGCTGGTGGTGGGGTACGTCTTTGGGATTAGAGCACTTGAAGGCTCAATAAAGTGCATCATGATCACAACCTTCTGATGCTGAGCGGATGCACGATAGTGCTGGGGTAAGACTGACGAGACGAGACCAAGCACCAAGACTCGGCATAGCATAGAATTTGACATCCGGCCCTGGACGAGAATAATCAACATAAGATGCAATCAGCCCAGTATTCAGCTAATGCCAACAATACTGATGCCGAGTCCGGGCACCCTCCAGCCATCATGAATGACCTTCTACTCCCTGAGCGAATGAACAAGCAAAATATCCAACGAGTTCGACTTCAGGAATCCCAGAGTTGCCAGCGGACTCGTTCTGGGATTTATGAATATGGTCGCCACACGTATAGTGCCCATCCGTGCTCACGCACAAAAGAAATATTGGCGTAAATGTGAGACGGAAACCGTCTTTCCTTGCGCTAAAGATTTTGTCAAGTAGGTGTAGCCCCCTTTCCCACCTCTCGTCTTCATTTGGGCTTATCGACTGCGCAAATTCATCAATAGCCGATTAAAACTCGAGGCCTTCACGTCGTTAAAACCCTCGACGTCCTGGCTACCTGCGATAATGTCGAGAAATTGACCGAATCCGTCATATAATAGGGAGACCGGAGGGATGTTACGACTTCCTGTGGTCGATTATCCAAGATCCTTTCTTCCGGGTCTCGTTGTATGGATCGTGGGCTGAGCAAGTGATGAAGGCACGATCTGCACAACCTTTAACCTTTTGACCTGAGAAGCAAGGTCTTCATTCAAACGGGATCCTTCCAGCTTTCTTGTCCTAATGGAACCGTCAGCCACCGAAAAGAACTGGGAGAAACCGACATTCGGGTCTGACTTACGCAGCCAGTCGACGAGTATTACCATGCAGTTTGCCACTCCAAGTGACAAATCGATACCTCGAAGTTGGTCGAACGGAAGTGCGAGCAACCTTATGCCATTGACTCGCTGATCTTTGATGATCTTTATCCCAGAAATGCTTAAACATCATCTGGGAGCACAGTGGGAATTTTCACTATTCACTGGGGCCCTCGCCATTGCTTGTTGCAGTGGGAGGAGTGCAAAGTTCAGATGTGAAGTGACAGCTCCTGCTCAGTCTTGGTTCTGCAACGCCTGAGATAGTGTGGCTGGCACACAATGTAATTAGGTTGACGAGGCAATTACCAAAAGGCGTCGGATTGATCCGGGCCGGGAATGCAACAGCACTAGGCAGCATGCTACTCAATCCCCTAATCATTCTCGACGCACTGCATTCTCATTGCTACATCATTGTCTTTTCCTTCAACCATCATCACTGGCTATACCCATCATCATTGCTTATCACTATCTCTAATATTAATGTCCTCTAAATCTACACCATCCACTGACGGGAATCGCGACGAAAATAAGCACGATTCCTCAAGTTCAATCCCCAAGAAGTCGTTCGCAGTCACCTCACGGCGTTCCAACTCGCAAAGCAATAAGTCACATAAGAAAGAGAGAAACCAACCTTCAAAGCCGTTAGCCAACCTACTGGATGATGACATTCCAAAAGCTCTGCAACAGCTTACAGGGGAACATTTTCGACGATCTAGATGCGGTCCAGAATTCCTCGAGCGACTCTCAAAGGAGCCATCCATTGCGTCTGGCAATGACCCACAGCTAGCTTTGTCAAGCCAAGTAAAGGTTCTCACCGGTCACGAAGCTGTTTCTGTCTACAGAGCATTTCTCAAGTGTGTTGCTCATGCTTTGTTGACCACATACATGCGGCGTTTTTCACTCACTTCCTGTTTCGTTCATAGAGAATTCGACGCTACACAACCGTTTAACCTCGACACACCCCTTGTCTTTGCCTCTATCGCGTTGCATGCTGGAAGGAAATGTGTCGATTACTATCTCTCGTGGCGTGGAAAATTGGTGGGGCTGTTTTTATGTATATCCGTTATCACACTCGCTAATCATCAACTAGAGGGCTAATGAGCTGAAGGGCATGTCTCAATTTAGATCACTTTACCCTATGCTCACTCCACAAGTTAGATAGGGATGCAGACTTTTTGGACTCTGAGTTCAAAAGGTTGTCGCGGCAATTGGATAAAGAGTACAAGAAGAGGTATGGATTTTTTCACCCTAGAAAAAGCCTGTATGCTGAGAAGAGCTGTCAAATCAGTTTGTCGCCTCCCGCCAGCACAAGCAAAGCACATTCAACGCTTGCGCTTACCCCCAGTGATACCAGCATTAAGCAGGACCAAGATCAGCCCGCATCAGAACAACCAACCAAATCTGCTGGTCCTAATGCTGGTATGCAGCATCTTTGTCGTCGTTGTTTATCTAATATTAAGATCTCTATTAGATGAACCTCCAACTCGACCCGCTCTGTGGGTAGCTTGTTGTCACTGAGTGGAGTAACCACCCATATTGTTCTAGGTCATCCAAAGCCAGCGTGATGTCACTTCCAATCTTGAATATGGTTCGAGGCGTGCCTTTTGGAAATCGAAGTACGATCTTTCCCGGCTTGAATGATTTTTTGTGCTGATAATAGCTCCCGCACATAGCGCAACTAAGGGTCACAAATCCTGACCTGGAGTCAGAGTGAGCCTGCACCTTGCCTTTGTACTACCATCGCTCATAACTTCCATTAGTGCTTCTCCTACGCCCCGGACTTCACGGATTTTCTCTCAAATACGCAACTCGATCATTGGAGGAAACATGGATCCTTCACCTCTCAGGGCAGTCAATAGGTTAGAAACACTAGCCGAGGAGCCTACAGGTCCGTGACTGCCTAACTCTATATATCGATCGGCTAATCCGTGCCCAAAGCTGATGAACCTGCTTCACGAGGTTCTGCGCAGCAACAAGCTAATCCAGATTCGCCGTGAGTCGAGTTTTGTTGACTTATCTAGTGCTATATACTAACAGCATACAGTCCCACAGCAGCATCGCAACCATCTAACCCGCCTCCTGCAGTACCTTCACCCGCTGACGGAGAAATTCGATCTTCATCTGCAATCACATCTTCTTCCAGCAGTAATCGCGAATTTGTTATCGTGGTTCTTGACGAGAGTTATCACAAACACCGAAGCCATTCCTGGCACGGGTATGCAATATCGTCCCTTTGACCATCAATCAATGTCTAAATGTTCGTTAGGATGGAACGGAGGGTATCTACTAAAGCCCCACCTCAACGGAGTAAATCAACGCCTCAAGATGTGTCGCCCTGGGTTGGGCCACTAGTCTCTTCTGATGGTACAAGCTTCAGTACTCCCCCAAGTACTCCTCGTGCCCATGGCCCACCTAGCCCAGCTTCTGTGCGAGGTGCTCGCTGGGCGGCTCTCAATCCGCGGAAACGTAATCAACCACTTCAAGTGACTCCTTCGTTGCAACGTTCCGAATCTGATTCGGAGTCTAGCACAGAGGAGGAGCCATGGATGACCTCCCCTGTGATTCCTATAGTTCCATCCGTAGCCTCAACATATGGACCAATTGTGCCCATCGATCTCAACCAAATGCAAGCATACGGATTGACCCCCTTGGCGCCACCTGTCATTCCTATTCACAAGAATGGACTTCCGACACCAATTAATAGCCCGTTCCCAGTCCAACCACCTCTCCCAAATTCTGTCCCTGTCTTGAGTGCATCCATGTCTCCACTACAAGCGCCAGTCAACCCAGCCTCTTCAATCGCCTTTACTTATACTTCTCCAGTTCGGTCTCATTCAGCTCTACCAAATGACAACCAGAGCACCGCCCAACAGCATTACGATGCGTCCGCTTACCGGCCAGCAGTTTTTGCATCTCCACCTGCTCGAAATCAGGTCTTCCCTGGATCGCCATACTCCACTCTCACACCAATTCCTCTCGCCAACCCATATGTAGGTTCGACTACAAGGCAACCATATATGGATGGCGTTGCATACCCCGGAACTCCATATCAAATGATGGATAGACCTGTTATGGGATAACGATACCATTTACCTGCATTTGTCATGACGTCTTGATACTCATTATCGCTTTTTGGCACTTTTTGGCATTTTTTGCATTGGTTGCGTGCATGCGCTGTACCATCGTACACGTGTTTGGGACGGTAATCCATTATCGTCATTCATATCATGATCATGATTACGAAGACCTTTAGTTTAGACATTGGATCTCGATCATTTCTTCTTGACACGATGTTATCGAGCATTTGTATTTGTAGCTGTGCTAGCATTTACACGTCCCTCAATCGTTTCGTTCTTGGTGCATTTTAATAATAACGATGGCCCGTGTTTTTTGGTCTAATATTACGTAATGACATGCGGATTTGTGGCCTTGTTCGCTTAGATTCGATTGTAGGTTGTGTTGAGCATGATGGATGATGGGTTGCGATTAGATTGCACAACACAGGGGTGGATGGGAGTGTCCGTGTAATGATGATATTGATTGGCACTGCATAAACTTAAAAGAGCTTGGCACGATGACTCATGGCCCTGGTGACGGGATAGCACAAGCGGATCAGATGCAGAGAAGAGGATCCGTTCGGGAGGGAGTAGAGAGGAGCGCATAGGAGATGGCTACCCCATATGCCGTTCTTTTCAGGGGAAGAACAAATCGGGAGGGGGGATGATCAGCTGAAAGTTTGGTTTACCCGGCTTGCCAGTGATTGAGATATTGATGTTTCGTAAGGGAGTGGCCCGATTGGATGCTGTTGGAAGGAATACTTGTGTCGTGTTGGGTTTGTGCTTGGAGCTGTGAGGTGGCTTGTACGTCACAGAGGTCGAGAAGGTTGGAGTGGGTAGGAGTAGCTCGGGTCGGTCTTGTTTATTCTTCCCTTTATTCTTTTTTTTTTTTGTATTGCGGTAAAAGTTGTGGCCTGGGGAAGTGAGTTTTTGTGATAAAGTCAGGGTGAGAAGTGGAGAGTGGGGAGAGAAGAAGCTCGGGTGTTTTTGCCGTGTTTCCCGAAATAAGGAGGGGGGGGGGGGTATAATTGGTAGGAGGGGAGAAGATTGTCGCGTTCTTCTATTACCTACTGTTGGGCTTGTTTTGGAAGGAGGCGATTTTTGAGACGCTGATCTTGGGTGGAAGGGGAAGCGAAGTTCCTGGGTTTGGGCTTGAGAGAAGCCGAGAAGCAGGGAAGGAGGAGAGGAGAAGTGGGGGAAGGAGAAGCGCCGAAGTATGGATGATGGGAAGTGGGTATGGCGTAACGTGTTTTGGGAGAGGGATGGGTATCGCGCTGAGAACGGGGAGTGGTTCATAGACTGTCAAGATGGATTAGATGTAGGAGAGACTTTGCATCTGTCGACTTTTAGAACGTGTAATGGCAACTCGGGACATATTTATTGAGATGAGTATATGATCGACCTGTAGCGAGAATCGTCGACTTTGGGTCTGTATCGTATCCCGATTGTGTTTCCGTCGAGTGGATCGAAGATCTGGCAAGCAGTTCACGGATTACCTTAATGTTTTACTATAAGAGGAGTAATGTCAAATGGTGGGGAGGCGCCGATGAAAGCCTTCCTCGAACCTCACCGACGACTACGGATATCGTGCCTGACCCAAAAGAGCAATAAAGGATCGTAGTTGGATGACGGTGAAGTACGTAGGGTATGACGAGTGGACGCAAAAACTATAGCTTCGACGCTGTCCGAAGGACGGCAAAGAAGGCGTCAAATGCAATATAGGGGTGCAAAATGGGAGACCATTCATAATGTCATGTTTGGCTTGAAGTTTATCCGGAATTAGCTCCATCTATTAATCAACTCCTGATGCACTGGCAGGAAAATTGGTTTAGGGGTGATCTGGGATGATGATGGGACAAGGGTTTGTCATCAGGGCAGGAGGAATGGACACACGAGGCAGGTGTGGCCTGAAGCTGGCCATGAGCCTCGCACGGGTGCATCAACAGGCACCGGCGGTAGATTTATTGCGAATACATCGCCTTGAAGTTCGCCCTCATCAGATCACAAGCCTTCTGTCGGCACTGTCCTTATAAACGGCACTAATTAATACGAGGAAAACAATGGCCCCATCGCACCTTGAATCGTTGGAAGATTGGGAAGTACTTGATGTAGGCAATCATGAGACAACAGACGCAAATTCAAGCAAACAACGCCAAGGTTGCAGGTGTCAGTGTCCCGAATTCGGTCGCCAAACTTTTGTATCCTCGAGGTCCAAAAGGACGCCACCTGCATCCCCCAGCCCGCTCCTTTCTTCGTGCCCAAGGTTGTTCTTTCTCGCTGACCTCTACGGCGGGCTGTAGATTCTCGTCCGCTCATTCATTGCCCTCCCAGGTGTCGACCTTCTTCTTCCCTTGCAGCACCATCTCGGCCCAGACCACTCCTCATGCCACTGTTGGGTATCTTTGGGAGGAAAAACAAGTCCTCGAGATCAGAAAAAGATGGCCCACCAGCCAGCATTTACAGCCAGACCTCTGAGGTAGACTCCATTCTATCTTCCCCAGCAGAATTTGGTACCCGCGATCGCCCACTCCCATCCGTTCCCAACGGAAAATCTCGTTTGCATACAGGCAACGCCCTGAATATTCCAGGATCCTCAAAGCCCTCCGGCAGACTACGTCTGTTTGGTCGAAAAAAAACTCCAGCTACGCCAACTCTACATCCAGCTAGTCCACTCTATGATACCGTTGAATCCGTTATGATACCCCAACCTCCATACCTTGGTCGCATCAGCATAGCTTCTACCTTAGATGGTGATAGTGTTCCACCTCCTCCATCAAAGGCAGCACTTTTTGGCGCTTATGGCGATCCACATGGCACCCTGTCCACTCATTCTCTCCCTAGTAACACATCCACATCTCATGAATCCAAACGCATTGATGGTTTCTCTGCGGCCGAACAACTCAAGAAACCTGCCTTCTTTCAATGGAGGTCCTCCGCTGCCTCTCCTGTTCAATCCAACCCTGTACATACCATTGCTATGGAACCACCGTCCCCATCCTCAAATCAGTCATTTAATCTCAAGGGTTTCCGCCATCTTGGCCCTCCTTCGCCAACCCGCTCTGACGCCGACACTAACACGTCTACCACATCTCTTTCTGCACCAATACCTCGACCACGAAAGATGAGCACGACCTCAGATGCATCGCAACGGATATCAGTCGCCGCTTTTCGAGAAGCTCAAGCCCAAGCCCAAGCCCGAAGGAGTACGGCAGGATCGCCTGTCCCGTCACACAGCCTGTCAAGTTCAAACACTTCGACATCCCCCCATCCTCCTGTGGCTAACTCTCGTGGGCATTCAACTCCGAAGCTGCGGCCCTCCCCTTCATTACCACAGGCCAATACTGTGACGAATCGAATCACTCACACTCGCTCTGCTGAAAGATCAATCGATTCTGATTCAGATGAGTCTGAGGAAGAGTCTGAGGAATCTGAGGTTGATAAGAATTGGCGTGCCAAAGGTTCATTGATCTACGCTGTAACATATGGCCAACTACTGACTATCCAGGTATAGGTAGTGCGTTACCCGGCCGGGTTGGGGTTAAAAGACGAGCGCCATCTGATTTAGGTCACGGAGTACCTCGTGATTTTTACAACCGACGTCCTAACTTCACGCCATCCACACGGTCTAAATCAATCTTTGTCGCGGTAGACACCAAGGCGCCTGCTCCAGCATCGCAACCACAAGAGCCTGATAGTACGGTTAATGGAGCTAACCTTCGGTCTCGAGCCAGTGTCTCCACTAGTGCACTGACACCGAACGCCGCCGCGAGGCGAGCCAGCATCATTGCAGCTGCCAAGGCCAATGCCGGTGAGTTTTCACGATCCATTGCAGCTGCGGTTCGAATTCCTTACAGGGTAAATCAGACGGTAAAGGCGCTTCTCGCCATTCACGGGACCTCTCGACTCATTCTAATCCTGGGCTTGTTAATCCCCGCGCTAGCTCCGATTCAGAAGATTCTGACGACGACGCACCACTTGCGGCCCTCGTAGGACCTCGTAAACCCGGAAGCACCACGTCTTCGGTCACGAATCTACACCCTTCCCCACGTCCAGGACCCAAGCCACTTATTGATATTAATGATTTGGTTGGAAAACCACCTAAGTGGACGGAACATAATAGAGGGGATGGCTTTACAAGTGGGAATACATTGTTGGGAGGGCGCTTTACTTCGAGTCCCACTCAAGAAATACCTCCTGTCCCAGCTGTTGTTACAAGAACACCGCCCGTGAAGTTCATTTCCCCCCCATCTTCTCCTAGCACCCACACGCGGCGGCTATCTTCATCAACCATCACTCCCACTCCCCCACGGCCCTCTCCTGCTGCGGATAGCCAGAAATCACATTCAACCGCCTCTACTCCTGATACACGAAGGGATATGCTCAGTGAACGTCTGACAAGAGTGGTTCAGAAAGTTGGAGTTACCTCCGCCGCCGCCTCTACGACAAGTAAAGAGACTCCGTTGCCATCACCAATCTCTGAACAAATGCCACTCCGCGCAGTCCAAGCCGCGCTGAAACCCAAGCCAATCCCTATTCCTCATGCTACCCCTGCTACATCCCTTGCAGTGGTCTCGACGCCAATGGAAGATCTTGCAGATGTGCTAGGAGCTGGCATCAAGCTGGTGTCACGAACGGGTGAATCGTCGTCATCCGAATCAGAGTACTCAGGATCATCAGAGTCAGAAAGCGAAGATGAAAAGAAGCCAGGAGCTGAACAGATTGCTCCCATTCCTATCAGAGAGCGAACGCCCCCCCCTGCATTCAGTGTTACCTCCCGACCTCAGCGCCCCAGGAATTCTTCTGTTTCCGAATCTGCCAAGATGGTTTTCACGACTTCTACTTCGACTTCTACGATCACCACCACGGCGTCGACGTCGACGACCTCGAGCGTCGCAACGAAGGTCGCCCCTACAATGTCTAAACCTCAAACTCCAGTTTTAGCGCCGTCTCCAACGAACAGGAAGCGAAGCAGCACTGTGGTCTCGCCCAGTTCTGGTCTGCCGCAGCGCCCGCCGGAATCGCCAAAGTATATTGCACCACCTTCTTCAAGTCTGGTACCCCCATCTTCGAACCCCAAGAATGGAGACAAACTTGTGTCTACCCGATCAAGTGTCGCCGCCCCAGCCCTTTCTGGACCACGTCCACGAAGTAGCACTATGACGCGTTTGATGACAACAACGCCAACGCCAAGTCCATCTATGTTCCCACCGACGAAACCATTTGCAATGCGGGGTGATAGTCCTGCTAGTTCTACGGGCGGTTCTAGTAGTGGGCGCGCGCCGTTGACTCCAAGGGATGGAAGCGACATCGCTAGTGTGTCGACCAGTTCGAGGGTGAAGATTGAGGACAGCAAACCCAAGCAACCGGAATGGAGCGGTGGTGCAAGTGGGCTGGGTCTAGTGAAGAACAAGAATCATGTGAAACGAAGGAGTGTAAGTTTTGAAGATGAACCTCCTTCGGGAGATGAGGAGTCGAAAAGAAGGGAGAGAAGAAGGAGTGAGGCTAAAGCTGCCATTGAGGTATGCAGTCCCGTCTCTTATCTTTACACATTGTGATTGTACTAATCTTATACCTTCAATGCAGCTTGGTAACGTCATCAATGGCAAGGGACCTATCATGGACGATGATGAACATGAACCTCCCATCAACCAAGCTATTCCTAGAATCGCTCCTGTCAATCCTATGATGAATATGGGCATGGGCATGGGCATGAACATGGGTATAGGTATGCCGATGATGAATTTCAGTACGCCTCCTGCAACACCTACTTGGGGTCCTATGGGTGCTATGTTGACACCAGCACAATTCATTCCACCGACGCCTGTTGACCCCGCACTTCTTGCTGCGCATCAGCAAGCGATGATGTACGCAAAACAAGCATACCAGATGGCTGTGGCTCAACAGGCTATGGCCGTTGCTGCAGACGAGTGGGAACGCGGGTCAGCTATCAGTGGTTACGGTGGTGGTGGAGGTGGAGGGAGCGTTTACGGCGGATCTGCCTATGGTGGATATGGGAACGGCTGGTCAACAGGTTCTATGGTCTTCCCCAACTCGCCCAGTTCGATGTATGGTGGAGGATTTGGTTCTTCAAGAAGCGAGTATGGAGGGAACGGCGGACGACAGAGCGGCTACAGTTCGTCAAGGAGTACCTATGGCGAGTCATTTGGGCCCGACCGGTCTGGTAATGGAGGAAGATCTTCTAGACATGGTGGAAGAGAGTCAACGCTTTACCCTCCGGTGCCTCCTTTACCGCAGCACGTTGGTGGTCAACGCCGGGAGGGTAACTCTTCAAGGAACTCTGCTCTGCCTGCAGCTCCGGGGGGACCTAGGTCGAGAACAACTAGCCAGCCGGCGCATCCAAGTCGTGGCAACCTTCGGAAGACGCCACCTCCATCTAGTTGGAAACAGGCAGCGATATGAAGTCTTTCACTGTTCTGGCTTTTTGTTGAGCTGTTCTCGCTCCATTCGCTGCTAGCTTTGCGTTATATCTATGATGCTCTCTGGTTGTATCATCTCTCAAACTCGCAGAACACATCATTCTTTATTGTCGGCCCTTTTTTTGCATTACCTTGGACTTCCCTATTCTTCATGCACATTCGAATTTACGCACAACGAACACACAGACTGTTATATCACATAAAGAGCTCAGAAGAAAGGGAACTCTTGATGGAGACCTTCCCTTCAATTATCTTTTTTTCCGGTTTTTCATACACGAACGCACCCTGCTTTTCCTCCAGCTCTAAATCTTTCACATTATTATCTTCATTCACTGTGTCCGTCGTCTTTACATCGTTTTTGGCATTCAGAGCGTTTCTTTCTTTATCTCTCTTGTCAGATTCTGAATTGCATCACAGAACCTGGTCAGACATCATCAGACGGTCAGGCCCTACACACACCATTTGATTTCCAGCTTCTGTTTTATCCACCCATTGATATTAATGCACAATTCCCCTCTTCAATTATTATCCTATTCATTTTGGCTTAGACACCCCAATTGGCGGGAAAGCCTAATTTTGAACGAAATCAAAAGACAATGAACAGTCGTTCGAATTCATTCATTCATTCGTGCCCTGTACTGGTTCCTTTTTCGTTCTCTCTCTTCTCGATTGTCTGGGATGGACGTTTGACGTTTCTCCATCCATTCGCCGCGTTTGTGGTCTTCCCGCTTTTGACACGCACCACACCCACAACCCCACGCTCCCCTTCGAACCCGATGTATCGCCATATACATCTTCCAAATAACGTCGCCCCTCCTTCCCTCCCTTCTCTATTTTTGTCTGTCCCTGCATGCACATCATGATGCCTCCCCCCCTTATTCCTCTCCTCGAGGATTCCCCATTCCTTCCACCCCACGATATTTTTTCATGTCTTTACAAAACAAACTCCACCTTCGTCTTCCCAATCCCCACTCTTTTATTGGTACTGTGATTCATTTGAACCTGTTGTGTTTACCCCTGGCGTTTTGTTTTCGGCGCCCCTGTTTGCTTTCCAGATGTCGATATGTTCGACATTCGATCCTCAATCCTTTATCCATTTCTTCTTTTTCTTTGCACTTTGCTGTTTAGTTTTACATGATGTGATTCTGTGTTGCTCATTTTTTTTTGTATCATACCCAACGTCACTATTTATTGCCAGAGTCGGCCTCTTTCTTTTTCCTGATTTTGCAACGGGAAGACAAAGTGACGCTTCGTATATATTGTATACAGTTGTATATACTTTCATTGACTTCCAGGCATTTGATCGCATCTGACATTCGCGGGGCTGGCATAATATCATATCGAATTAATACAGCATAAGAGTTGGCACGGTTGATTGTATTATATATTAATGTTCTATTCTTTTTGCATAAAACGCGGTAAAGGTACAAGCCTTCACTCACGCTGCAACGTATCATCAAACGGCTGCCAAGGCCGCAGTGTGAGCTGCATTCGCCTGGTCTTTTCTACCCTGGGAAACGCTTCATGCCCTCATCACGCTATGCAATCCACCGGTATTCTGTCGTACGCTTGCCTCCGGCCCCATAACAAATCACCGACCCGGAGATGAAAGGTAATAAGTAACTTGTAAATCGGATCAGGTTTCCGTGATTTGTCATGCAGCTTCGCACAGTAACCGCATAATTTGGACAGCATCTTCGGAGTGCTCGAACTGCTGCACTGCCAGACCCTGCTGTTCTGCTGTCTCCTCATCACCGCCAATAGCCCAAAGGTTTAAACTAGCGAATTGCCGCTTACAATGGCATCTTCAACCCCGGCGTCGGCGTCATTGACAGCTATGACTAACAAGGTACTTACCATGCCTGCAGAAGGCACTGTGGTGGCGCCTGTATACGTCTACAATGAGGAGCAAACGAAGAAGATCGAAGCATTGAAAGAGGTAAGGAACTCTCCGCCTATTTGTTATTTTGCGGAAGGCTATTCAGTGCGGGAGCGAGTCAAAGAGCCAAAATAATCCTGACGGAAGTGGCTATCCTGGATGGTTGCGGATGGGGTGGAATTACTCTTTCACACCATAGTTGCTTCGCCATTATGCCAGTTCTTCAATGATTCTGAAGTTCTTGATATCCTTGATGACCTCCAACCTGAATTATCCTCCTCTAGTATGCCTTCAGCCTACTGCTCCCTCCTACGGACCCATACCATCCATGGGAATCGCGATGGCTCAAGAAGCCCGACACGATGGGTCGCTATATGCGTGCATCAAAATGGGACTTGGCCGATGCGCAAAAGAGGATCAAAGGTACAATCGAGTGGAGGAGAGATTTCAAGCCCGACCTAATCCCACCTGATGAAGTTAAGATTGAGGCCGTCACGGGGAAAATGTGCGTTTGCGAATTCCACAGCTTATTTTAGGGTTTACTGATGAACTGTTATGGCTGAAATGCAGCATTGTTAATGGGTTTGACAAAGAAGGACGCCCAATTATCTATATGCGACCAGGTCGCGAGAATACAGAAGCTGGACCTCGACAATTGAGGCATCTGGTGTGGTGCTTGTATGCTGAGATTGCTACTATTTTGTACACGAGCCAATGCACATTTCCAGGGAACGTGCCAAGGATTTGATGCCACCAGGACAAGAGTCTGTGGTCATTATTGTTGACTACAAGTCTACTACTTTGCGCACCAACCCATCTATCTCCGTCGGTCGCAAAGTATGCTTATTCTTGTGTCGAGTTGTTAAGGTTGACTGATGATCCGATGACTGCTGGCGCATAAATGGATAGGTCCTACACATTCTCCAGCAGCACTATGTGGAGACTTTGGGCAGAGCGTTGGTAGTTAATCTTCCGATGCTCCTCAACTTCTTTTACAAGGGAATTTCTCCCTTCCTGGACCCTGTTACGAGGGATAAGGTCGGTGGATCACGCGCATATATCAGCATCTGAAGTTTAAAGCCTATCATAGATGAGGTTCAATCCCGATCTCTTCGAATTAATCCCGAAGGAACAGCTGGATGCTGCTTTTGGGGGCGACCACGCCTATGAATTTGAGTCGGAGAGCTACTGGGAACAGATCGTGTCGTAAGTAATCATAAATACTCCAATTGGGATCAGCACTGATTTCCCCATGGACCTGCAGAGCATGTGGCATTGCAACAGATGGGACAAGGGTGAACGAAGTCGTCAAGGCTGCAGTGGAAGATTCATCCACCCCCCCAGCACCAACAACTGATGCTCCGAGTGCTGAAGGATCTAGTACTCCACAATCCCAGTCCAGCTCGGAGGATACAGCAGTGTAAGCAACCTCCCACTCGCTCAGCTGACGCACCTAATCTCTTGTCATGTTTTAGGGAACACAAGGTGGTTGATGAGAAGCTAAACACAATCAGCGCTGACGATGCGCCTAATAATATGAACCAGGCGGCCTGAAGACCGCTTCGGGAGCTGGGAAATGAATACCGCCTGTATACCCCATCGCCATTCCCAAGGCGCATAGAAAAAACTGATAATCAACCTGCCACTGGTGCGTGAGCCCCCTAGAGTTGACCGTTAGTTCTGTGTATTATCTTTGGCTGCCATCCGCCCTTCATATTTGTTGTCATGTGCACTACAAGCATCATTTGTGTCATCTTGAACTGTAACTTCGCCTGTGTGCATTTTCGTTAGACAATAGTTTGACAAGCAGAAGTATAGCACGATGCAAGCCAGAGTTAATATATGCATCTAATACGTTGAACGTGAAACGGTGGTTGCGTGGACCCTCACAACATTTCTATGACTCCGCAATTTTAGATGAATAATACAAGATCCATTTACGGTGCATTGTGAGGGCATAGCTGATAGTTCCTCCACTGCAAGCAAACTGAAAGGGAGGAGGAATGGACCCATTTTGCGATCTAAATCCAGACTTCCAAACGACTGTTGCTGCCTGAACGGAGATTCGGAAGGTATCCGTATAATGATATTCCTGCAGCATTGCCTGAGGACCACGTTTTCCCGAGTGAAAGCGAGCGTTAGCAACTTACAATTGTTTTCCATGAACGATGACGCAACGGAAGATCTGAACTTATTGTTCTACGTTGCTACTTCGGGACAGCAAATGTGGACGTGGGAGAACATTAATGACGGATATGGGTCCATGTTTTCCGCTGACCGCGCTTACATTGACGCTTGGGGTGTGGACAATGTACTCACTAATGCGGTGAATTGATTGCGATCCTGAGAGATTCTGTGATAGTGCTGGTGCGTGCTTATTGTGTCGATGTAGCAACAATTTAACAGGTGACTGAAGTATATCCCCACTGGCAACTGCATGTAGCATGTTACTATTATTGTCAAATTATGGCAGGAAACTTGGGCCGAAACATGCAGCTTCTATAACCAGCCTGCAAAAGTAACAGAGGTTGTACAAACGTGGGTTTGGTCCATTTTTCGTTGCCAAGGTGGGACGTATAAAGATTGAGGAATTGCCCGTGTATGAACCCATCACTCCACTTCCGCCTATTTACCAAACCTCTAATAATTCTCGTTTTATTGCGTCGATGGCGACTTGTAAGTGCTCGACCATATACAATGCATCGAAGCTGAATCTATCTTCACTTCTAGACGAAGAGCAGTTGTTCTGGAGAGAGCAATTACCGTCATTCTATCGCAAAGCAAACGCGCCCGCGACCACGAAGAGATTGCAGGCAATCTCATATAACGACTACGCTCCAATTCCCTTGACCTCTTCGCCTCCATCATCCCTCTTGACTCTTCCTGTGGAGCTACTGTACAAAATATTCGCATTTGCGCGTCATGATTTATGCGGTGGCCGCGAGTCTGCAGACATCGAGCTCGTTAACTCCAAATACCCTACCAAGCTCGTTCAAATCTGTCGATACTGGCGAGTATTAGCGCTTAGGGATTCAAGCCTATGGGCTACCATTGTTGTAATGGACTCAACTCCAGGGGCCCTTCAGCGAGTTCGCCTATGGCTGTTGCGAACGGGAACGACATGCCCGTTGTCGTTGCAGCTTGGGGCATGTTTGAAACCGAAGGACATGGAAGACATCATGAAATTACTCTTGATCCATCTCCACCGTTGGCGTAAGGTTTACTTCGAGTTTACTCCCGATTCTATAAATGCCTTGCAGCTTTTGGCTCAGCTTCCTCAAGGATTGGCACCACATCTAAAATCTATCTGCATGGAAAGTAGCCAGCCAGATCTTCTCGCGGAGGCCGTGCATCAAGCATGGGCGTCTCTCAGCTCTGCAGGAAGCCTTCAAATGGCCGCTATCAGGAACCAATACATCCCGCCCGTCCCATGGCATCAATTAACGTGCCTTTCAGTACGATCCATAGGTGCTCAAACCATCCTGGATATTCTTAGTCACTGCCAATGCCTCGAGTATCTGGACATCTCATACCCATTCCGAAACGGCCTCCCGCGATGTTCGTCCCCACTCGTTCTGCCTTCACTTCGGTCGCTGGAACTGTACACCGAAATGAATGCTACATCTTTCCTCGATTGTCTCACTACACCTGCCCTCGTCAACCTTTCCATCAGCCAATCGGAGTTGACAGGTTTCAAGCCTTGTCCAGCCTCTTTGCACGATTTCCTTATTCGGTCACGATGTTCACTTCAGTCCTTCGAGCTCACAGATTATGAACTTTCTGAAGAGGAGTTCGTTCAATGCATTCAGTCCCCGATGCTCTCGACAGTGACATCTGTCGTACTGAACGGAAGATTATCGGACGTGATGATTGAAGCCCTCACTATTGGAAAACCAGAGAGTTCGATTGACTCCTCGCCCCTTTTCCCAAAGATTTATCAACTCAAGATCAGCACATTCAAGGCATCCAAAGATGGGTTAGTCGAGGGAATGCTGCTCTCTCGGCTGCAAACAGGAAGGCTGAAACAGGTCGACCTGACGGTTACTGGGAATCACATTCCTGGTGATTTCGTTTCATATATGAAGGAACGATTCCATGCAGAGCTGACCATATACGGAGATTGGTGAAGGATTCACATATAAATGTATTTCAGGAGAATTTAAGCGTCAATACTTGTGGATTGGTATCATCTCTGTATAGTTACAGTTGTGAGCTAGAAGAAACGAGCGGAACTAGTGTTAGTTCATTGAACTTTGGGCGGATCTTCTGAAGTATATCTCTGTGTGCTAAGAAGTAGAGATGAGCAATTTGCGTTTGCTCTGCGCTCAGGGGCTTGGGGCGGCACCACTGAAGTCCAGCAACTGCATTCCCTGTGAGCCTTAGGTGCCACTGTGCACCACTTCGTGGTGCTACGGCCTCAAGTAGTGTATTCACGTTCGTAGATGCGACGATTTCGAGAGACTGAAGCCGAGTCCGCAATCTATCCCCATCTGATTGCTCACTTGGCTTTAGGTCGGAGCCAACCGCTTCTCTCCGGGAGCTAAGATCTAGGAGAAGTTGCTCGAGATTAGGGCAGTTGCCAATCACAGAGAGGCACTCCGTGTTCGAGATTGGAACGTTCAAACGAAGGGATCTAAGAGCCGGTAATGGGCTAGCCAACAAGACGGTCCTCCAAGCCTTGGGGAATGCTTCGCTTCCACTTGTCCACTCTAGTTGATTCAAATCGGGGAACCTATGCTGAGGACCAGCAAAGAATTCGCCCTTAACTCTATCCTCCATTGCGAGATCAGATGGAGCCACGAATTTCAATGACTTCAGTCCCTCCCACGTGCGGATATGATCAAAAAGCTCCATATGCAGTCTGTTGAGTGCTTTGGCGCCTTGTTTGTCTTGGTTTCCATCGATGCTGATAGTCAAAGATTGCGCGGGGTGCAGGTTCTGCGAGTTCGTGGCAACATAGCGGTATAGTTCCTGGTAGAGAGCGTTGCTAACCTGCCTCGCGTGTGTCATAATTCGACCCTTATCCAAGATGACATTGAGAGCGGTGCGAAGCGAACCAGTGTCGTACGTCGTCCCTCCAGCCAGCAAAGCACAATCAATTTCTGATGGATCGGAATCCATGGCCTCATGAAGAGTTTCGCTTGGATCGTCGAGAACGTTCGCCATGGCCGAGTCGATAGGTGGTAACGGAAGACCGACGTCTGTCATGGCTGTGGGAGAACCATGCAGCTGGCTACCACCGAAGAGGGGCTGTGGATTTTCAACTGGAGTTTCTGTGGATTGAACCGATGGTATTACAAATGGTGGAGATTGGGGCATTTGGAGTTGTGTGAAGGAAGCGTTTTGGACTTGGAAAAGGAGGCCTTGGAGCGGACTAAGCAGGGGAGGACTACTCGCTGGTGGCAGCAGTGCTGATTCGATGTTATGAGAAGCATTGGCATCTCGAGTAGGTGACAAAGGGAAAATTGCATGTCTGGAGATTACTATTGATGGAAGGGTCGTGGAGTTGTATTCGGGAGATGGAATAGTGGAAGGTTGATCGGTACTCCGGGGGAATTCAGGATGCAGCAGGCCACCCTCTGGCTGACTTTCTAGCTCAAGAGTCCAACGGCTACTGGAGGCATCGAAGGAACCTGACGGTCGATCCAGTACATTGTCTAGGCGTAACGCATCACTGGGAGCCGAGGCTACCGGTCCAGCTGAGCCGTGATCGGCAGCATGTTCGTGATAAGAGGTTGCACGGGGCAGTCCAGACAGAGCACGGTCAGGAGGGGGGAGAAGTATGCTAAGCGCACTGAGAGGTGGGGATGGAAGAGATCGACGTGAGATCAATTGGATTAGTCCCAGTGCGTTGGTTAGAGAAAAGCCACGTTGAGGTGGCGATCTTAAAGGCAAAACATCGTCCGAAGGGGGAAGTTCTCCAGGAAGGAGACGAGGAGCAGCAGGGTTCACTAGAGTGGGTTCACCATGATCGCTTGGGGCGATAGAGTAAGCGGCTTCAACTTGATCCCTTAACCATGCCATGGTCCTGGAAACGGCATGACTGTCTCCACTAGCTGCTCGATATCCTTCCGGATTGCCGAATCGTCCCTCATGGACATGAGACTGTGGTTGCGCGCCGTCTTGCGCATGTTGTCTTGACTGCCGAGATGACTGGCCCTGGGCATTAGTATTCCCAGTACGGGTACGAATGCTCCCGGAAGGATTCTCAGTTTTTTGAGATGGCCCATCTCCTACAAATTGGAGCAACCTGCGTCTCGTCAACAGCGCTACTGCTGCTATAACAAGACCGATTATGTACGTCCAAAGCAGGATTATGAGGTCGTCCAGTATTTGCATATATGCGAACATTCTATACTGGAAAAAACTCATCTGAGATTATGGCAGTGTGATGTTTCAGCCGAGTAACGCAAGAGAGAAATGCCACATACCTTATTCTTGAATCTCTTGTCTGCTTCGTAATTTGGTCGTTGGCGTAATGTACAGTGGGTGCTCGGGGATCGTGGTTCAGTGCGGAAAACCTTGCTGCCATCGATGAACTTATATCACAAAGTACAAGGCATTGTATCATTCGCGAATAAAGGCGCGAGGAAGACTTGGACTTGGAAACAGTCATCCTCAGTACCCACATGTGCAAATTAGACTAATCAAACATACCGCGTCTGTTCCCTCATCAATTGGTGGCGTGGCATTGAGGTGCCGTGTCAATGGGAGGACCGAGGACAACAGATGCCCTCAAAGGCGATAGCAAACGATATGGTCTGGCTTATATCCGGAGGTGTTTGCCTTGTATTCCCTGCATGGATGCAAATCTAGACGGAAATCGCCGGGATGCAGGAAACGAGTATCCTCAGGTTCAAAAAACAAAGGTCCCAAGGTCCCATAATCGGACATGTCCAACATCACAACATCAGCAGGCCCTAGTGACGCGGCGATAGAAAGGTGAGAGACAACCATCGGTTTGAGCATTGAAAGTTGTAAACCGTACCAGGTATTTGGCTACAGTGTTGACTGGGGTGTTTCATTACGTGATTTCGGTCCAAGCCACGATATCCGCATTAATTATATTATCTTGACTCTGAGGACTGCAGTCCTCGCTTCCCGCCATGAGCTTGGACAAACTGCCTCCAGAACTTCTCGAACTCATCTTTGACAACCTTTCTGATAGGACTGCTCTGAAGACTTCCAGTCTCGTTTGCCGCGACTGGCTTCGGCCAACACGAGACCGCGCTTTTCGCTGCTTAACAATACCTGCCGGTCTGGGGGCAAGCTGCAGCCCGCGAGGATGGCACTGGGAATACGAAGTCGCCATGCATATTCTTTTCTCCCCATTCAACACCCTTTTCCCCTCCGTACAAGAACTGACCCTGAGATCGGTATTTCGTATCGAACGCGGGGGAATTGGAATGGATCCTGATGACGCCTTGATTTTGCAATACTTTCATAATATTCGGACGCTACGAATACAACGATTTTCTATTTCACTGACACATTGTCATCATGGCGCGGCGTTGGATAATCAGGTTAACGAACAAAGTACTGCGACATTGTTTCCAGTCCATGACCGCAATCAGATAACGTCACTCTTCCTCGAGTCTATCGGTGCCGATTCTTTCACAACCGTTCACAACTTCATCCTCTCGTTTCCGAATTTGGAAAACCTCACGTTTCTGCCATCCAGGTACCAGTCCTATGAATCCTGGATCCTCACGGCTAACGTGCTACCGGGGGTGTTGGTATTGCCTCGGATACCCAAATCATTGAACATTTCCCTCCTTCTCGCAAATCTCCACGACATCCTCCTTGAATGGATGTCTAATGGAGCTGGCTTTTTAGATGAATTGCAGCTTTCAGGAATATTTCTCGCCCATTGGTTTGATTGCGGATCACATCTGCGGCCTTTCCTCCTCCTACATCAAGCCTCACTCCGCAAGCTAGCGCTGAGGTTTTCCTTATCGGCGATGTTCCAGAAAGTGGTGGAAGGTATATTGATTTTGACGGGGCATATAGCATGAATCTGCAGAACTAATAGGCGGCTGTTAGATTCAGAACCTTATGTCCATCCTTTGGATTCGCCCGATTCGCCACCGTCATTCAATAAACTTGAAGAAGTAACCTTTTCAACTTTCTGGAAGAGTTCTTGTTCGTGGGACATAGGCAAGGTCCTTTTCTACGTACTCTCCGAGCTATCATCCGCACACCATACCCTGGTCAGCTTGCACCTTTATCTTTACACCATCTTGCCGCCCGAGTTCGGGAACAGAGTGTGGAACCGGATCGACGAAATCCTGGAATCCTTCTCAAATCTGAAGTCTCTTAACCTGACTGTTAGGTCAGTCAAAGGTCCAAGTGCAACAACAGAGGAGGATGTGAGGATACTAAGGACACTGCTACCCCGGTGTTCTGGGCGAGGAATATCAAAAATCACCTTGGAATATATAGAACGTTTTCCCATTACCACTGGATGATATATGTAGTAAAGCTAATGCCAAGATATGCTCCACGGATGGTTGTGACCCTTGCTTCTATTACGCCATGGATGGAGAGCCATCAAATCAAATTGATGCCTCGAAGATTATGAAATCTGTTCGTCTCCACTCCGAAGTCGGTCAATTCAACAGGAATATGATCGCTGAATGATGTCAGAAGACCAGGAATGCAGAAATGGAACATTATCGACGGTGGCCAAAAAATCGCAAATATCCATTGCAACGATTATTACCTCAGTGGAACCAAACGACACATGCGACTCCAACAATTGTAGCACTGGTGCCGTGCGGTCAGGAACAAACCATATGGAGTGCTAAGCCTAAACCTTCATCAAAGACGCACCATCGCCACACCACACAGTACCGCCAAGCCACGAGGCATGAATTATGTCAGTTATTGTCCAGCGTTATCAACCAACACGTTGCATGTTGTATCCAAGTGTCATATCATATCATGTCAATCTCAAACAGTAGAGATGGAATGAAAAAAAAAAATTCATTGGAAAGGTAAAAAATCTGAAAGCGTGCGGCTTATTGGTTGTGGAGACAAAAGGGAGGAGTCACTAAGCGTCGAGAGGATCCGTGGGGTTAAAAATGTCAATTTGTAATGCAAAACAAGGGAAAGACAGTTGGTGTAGTTGAAGGCATGATATATGGCGTATTATTCAACAACTTGGTAGCGGGAGAGGAGAGAAGCGGGAGAAGGAAGGTGAATTGGAGCGGGTGGTGATGACGTGAAGCGATGAAAGAAAGCAGCGAGCGCGGGGATAGATATGCGAAAAAGGTGTATGAGCATGAACGGAAAATAAAGGTCCGTGTCAGAAACTAGGGGGGAAAGTAACAAAGAGAAAGGAAAAAAAAAAGAAAGTAAATATCTTACTTAATACTGCATTGTAACCATAAACTCATCGTTCAGACCGGAAAATTAGGAAGAGGGGGCAAACCGTTCGACCGTTCGGGAAGGAATAAGAAAAGAGCCTAGCACATCAGCTAACCAACCTCTCAGTGTCCCATCGGAACCTGGTGTCGACCGAAAAAAAATGGGATTACAACGTGGTCACCGAACCTTCTCCAACTCAGCCCAGATACCTTCCACTATCTCCATTGCCACCAGGAGTAGGTGGCGCCGCACCAGGAGGCAACTGATAAGAATTCCTAGAATATCTATTCTGCTGATTATGTTGCTGCTGGGCTGCGAAATAATGTTGTTGCTGTGGCAACGGCGACGTCGACTGAGGTGATGGCGATACATTGGGTTGGACTTGCAAAGTATGCCGCCGGGATTGTCTTGCTACCCTTCTGACGCCATCAGGTCCAGGAACAGGGCCGCCATCCGTCAACCTCACTCCTCTAGCTCCACCAGCACCAACACCGGCTCCATTGCTCGAAATCATCGAGACGGGTCTGGGACTTGCAATCTCCTCCGGTTCAGAGACAAATGGCGATACTTCCTCATACCCACCAGCCGTAACAGGAGACGTCGTGTTGGACCTGAACGGATTTCCAACATCTGGTGACGACGAATAGCCAGACCTAGACTGAGAGTGGTAACCCTGCTGCAGATTGGGTGAAAGCAATTTTCCAGACGATTCGTATGCCGTTTCAGTGCTTGCAACGGCGGAGCCATATTGATCAGTTGAAGGAGAGCTCGGAACTAGACGACGATGAGAACTACCATCGGAACCATGAGCATCCTCACTTGTTCTAACGACGCTGGTCAATGAGGACGACATTTGTGCTCGGTTGGAGGCGAGAGGTGCTGGAAGCATTAGAACTGCATTGCTGTCGTAGCGGGTTCGACTGCTGGGACTGGTCGTCGAATCCGTCATGCTAGAATCAGCTCCATGCGTGGTATATTGATGCGTGAGATCCGAGTTTGATGCCGTAGAGTACCTGTACTCCGTCCTAGAGACAAATGATTAGTCAAAATCCAATAACCAAGAAATTCCTTTACCTCCTCTCGAAAAAGGCCGAATCTCTTGACTGAAGACCACTCTTCTGTCTCCTGTCCCTCTCAAATTCTGCCCACTTCTTCATGACAATGTGCGAAGAATCAAACTCTCCATCCTTGTCACCATGTCCCTCGTCCTTATCGCCAGCGACTTTCCTAGTCTGACCCCATGAGAAGTCATCGAAATGCCAAAACGCGTATGCGGGCAAGATTCCGTTCCAGATAGGCAACGAGAATAAATAGATCAACATCCATCCAATATAGGCAATCTTGCGTGATGTGACAACGATGAGGAGACCGGGAAGACCGAGAACGATACCAAGCAGGACGAGAGGAATGGTGGTATTTGTTCCTCCGGGTATAATAGAGACGATGATGAGGTATAACGTGAATGCGATAGCGGCAGGCAAGACCAGGGTACCCGCCAATTCCATTCCGACGACAAACTGCATGGAGAAGCAGAAAGTTCCACAAAGGTCTCTGACGAGTAACAGCTCCGCAAGATTGTGAATTGTAGAATTAATCCATCGACGACGTTGGGAGAGCAAGACTTTGAAAGTGTCAGGGACGATGGTCTTGCAAACGGCTTGAGGGCAGAAAACGTTTTTGCGTTTCGGGAAGGTCTTGAGCATGAGCGTTGTGAGGTATCGATCTTCTCCGAGGAGTAGGAGATTCTTCTTGTGTAGGGTATCGACAACGTTCTCCGAGTAATGTTCCACGATATCCGGGTTAGCAAGGATGGGTACCCAGTAGTTGGTCTCGCCTTTCCGTGCCTTGATACGGTACATACTGAAACAACCGGGCAAACAAGTGACACCGCCGAACATGGACTCGAAAGCCTTGGTCATATGGTGGGAGATGTAGTATTCGAAGACTGCACGGAAGAAGTTGAGTTGGACCCCGATAACAAACAAGCAAGCAGTCCATACCTTGCATCATAGTAATGAAAGTCTCAGCCTTGTTCGCAATCTTCGTCTCACCACAGAGACCCATAATCTCCTCATCCGTGACCATACAGCTAACCATCCTCGTCAACGAATCCGGGAATACCTTCGTATCCGCATCAACGCAAAGCACCAGCTCGTACTTATCCGGACTAACACCCGTCACTCTCCAAATCGAGTTGAAAAACTCGTACTCAAACGTCGTCATCCGCTCATCGAACATGACCTTTTGCAAGAACGCCATCAAGACGATCTGACTGTCACGTTTGCCTCGGTTACCGGGTTTAGCATCGCCCTTTTCCAAAGGATTGCCCGTCTTTGCCACGACCACTATCGGCACTCGTTGTTGCTTCGATCGTTCTACCGTCGCATCATCGTAATCGTAAAAGCCCGCATAGACCTTGGCCATATTGTGTCGCTTATGTCCATCAGCGATAGCAACATAAGAATGGGGCTCGATTTCCGTTGGCGGGATGATGAAATCCTTCATCATGCTCAAACAAATCTCCGGAGTCGTCAACGCATTCCCAGCACCCTTCACCACGCCGTCCGCAATGACCAAAATTAGCTTGTGACTGTTCGGGTAATCCGTCGTCGCCAGCGAATCTAAAGTAGTTCGGAGACCTTCAACTGACTCCGAGTATGCCGTCACCAAACATATCGTATGCGCCAACTGGAAACCGAAAGGTTCCTGTTGGTCCGGTGGTGGTTGTGGTACGACATTGTGCAAGGGGAAGGGGCATGGTTTCTCGCCCAAGTTCACCGCACTCCTCCTCGGTGAATCGGGCGGGGTGCCCTTGCCACTTTTAGCTGAACCGGCGTACAGGGTTGAGCGTTTATACCCAGAAGGCGATGAATCCAGCATACCATAGGCAGTGCCTGGTCTCTGCCCTGTGCCCTTCATTGGATTGTCGGAAGGCGTAAATCTTGAAGTGCTGGGTAGGAACGTCTTTCTCTTCTGCTTGGACTTGTACCCAGCATTGTAACCCTTCTTGTCGACGTTGGGTCGATAATCGCTAGGCGCAGGTCTGTAGATGTCGTTCGTCCAGTTTTCAATCTCGGCCGAACGTTGCATACGTTGTTCGTATGTTTCCTTAGGGAAGGTGCCGAGTCTCCATGAGAAGAACCATTGGAACATGACGGCCATGACGAAACGGATGGCGACGACACCGATAATGAACACCAGAGAAAGGTAGAGGACGACTTCGGAGGCAACGCATCCGATGCTGTTGGTATCTATGAATCCGATGCCAACGATGTCTTGGAGACAATGACCAATTTGGTGTTGCTTGGTTCGGGAGAAGTACATGGTGAGATCCTTCTGATTGAAAGTCCCATTGGGCTGCTTCATGCTGTCAAAGACTTGGGGGTACTCCACTTGAGCAATGCTTAGCCAATTCAACAGACTGAGGTCAAGCACCATGCTGCGATGGAAGTCAACAAAAAGTCATCGCAGATGGATCGAAATGGTGACATACGACTCGTAGACTGCGAGATTTCTACCCGAGTTTTTGACATCATCCCATGTATAATATACCTGCCCCTGAGGCTCGATAGAGTCGAGCAGTGATCTGGCTTGTGGAGTGACATGGCAACTCGTGGCGGTTTCGTAATTGGTGAAATTGGGGCCAGATTTTCCGTCCTGGCTGATGATGTTGCAGGGGAAATACCAATCGAGCGTTGCACCGCTACCACTAATCGTCGACCCAGATGCTTTCTTGATCAGGCCCAGGCAGTTCTGATTGACCTTTTGGAACATGAACGATGCATCATTTCCACCGAGATTCCAGTTGCCTTGAATAACCGGGTTGGTTGAACCATCGAACATACCCACAGCTGGGTGCCTGAATCTTGAAAAATCGTAGTCGTAGCCATGGATGACGACGGAACTATTTCCAATGTTAAATTCACCGATTGCACCACCGTGGAAGCGATTAGGAGGCTTTCCACACACGGCTTCCGTGAAACCGAAGGTCAGGAAACCAACACCAGCCATGAGTATTAAAATGATGGAAACGAGGCCCATCTTTTCTCTCCATGCGCGCTGGGCCTCAGGAGTCCTGACACCTAAAGTAGAATGTCAGTGATAGACCACACGACTCCCAAGATAAGACGCACCGAAAGAACTGAGGAAAAAACCAGGGATGAAAATGGTTAGGATCAAGCAGTACATCATCCATGGTCCCAGCGGACCAGGGACATCCTTCCAGCAAACCCGGCTCTCCTTCGCCTTTTCTCTCTCGGCCTTTTCCTTGGTCTTGGTGCCGGGCAGAGAGGTCTCCTGAGGAGGGGCACCCCTATTGGTTGAAGACCGTTTTCGAAGTTTGAAAAGCTGTAATCCAGATTCATGAACATCCTGCTCACGACCGAGTAGCGATGTTCCTCGTTGTAAATTATTTTGAGGAGAATTGCCGGTTGCTATTAGGGGAAAGCAGAGGAGACATGTTGAATGAGCCTCGATCATCAACCTCAGATCACGACGGGGTGGTAAAAGTGGGAGTCTGAACTGGGGTACATACAAGATGGCATGACACTGTGTCGACCTTCTTCCTCCATCTGAACGGCTCTACTTCGATAATACCACTGCCGATGACCTGGTTCGATTTTTTCACGGTCGGGTCGAACGAGACTCTTCCTTCTCCCTACTCTGGCTAGATCGTTATAATCACCATGCTCCATGTCGGCATTCTGGGGTATCTGATTTTGGTAGGCATGGGGCATGGACCTTGGTGGGCGGCTGGGGTCTACTGTGTTGCGGCGGTCACCACGTTCCATGTTCTGAAAGGAAACACTGGTCCTTGAAAGGTCATTATATTGGGATTGTTGTTGTTGGTTAAGCGTCGACTGTCGTGCAGAATATGAATGTTCTGGGTATGAGGGGCCTGGGGATCTTGAATTAGATTGGTTCGGTCTGGCAGCACGAGCAGGACGGGGAGGACGTCGGTCTCCACGATAGTCCATGGCGGGGTGGGGGATATGGGGAATGGAACGAGACCGCGTGGGGGTCGGGAGGTGGTGGTAGAGAAGAAGGAGGGAGTGTGTCTGTAGTTGCCCGCCAGATGGCTCAGGACGAAAAGAGAAAGGAGAATGGTACCCCTGGGAATCTCAATATCCCTTATTTGGTTTATTTTTATTTCTGTTGGTTAGCTGTCATGTCGCACACGCTGATGACGAGCTGGTGGCTTCACTCCTGTCTGTTTTAAACGTGGCCACCCTAAACGAACCTCGAGCCTTGCTCGTGTCTCCAGGAGCCCTATCAGAAATTCTGACGACAGCCAAAATTCAATTCTGCTATTGCTTACTGACACCGAATAAGCCACAGCTCACAGGGGCCCGCCCGACTTTTTACCGTTTGGGGCACATTAGGCATCTGTCCGTCATCCTTGGTCCAGAAATGGACATGCTGTTGTCCTTCCGCGTTGTAGGTGCGTAGCTAAAGGGGTTGTATGGTCCTAGCTCATCATGTGAATCTCGCAGTTAAGCCGCCAGACATGCGCTTACTCGCATCAGCCTGCTTGAAATGCAAACGTACTACCTGACAGCTAACTTCACTCCCTCATCGCCCAACCGAGTTAGGAAATTGCATTCAATAACTGCTTAAGGGACCAAATACGAGCATCGCCACCAGGACCGGACATCATCTCTCCAGCATGTGGCAGTACTCGCTACTATGTTTCCATCAATCCATCAAAACTGCGGATGGCGTTCACGCACTTGCAGTCCTCTTCATTTATCATAATAAACCTGCGGTTTCTAAATCATGGTATGTCAAGGAGGACACCAGGACCAATCCTAGGGTCAGCACTGTCATCAAGAACGACATCCGCAGCATTCTTAGGAACACTCGTGATCAAAAGCAATGGCTCTTGATCATGATCTATTGATGCGAATTCTACTTGACATAACTAATCCCCCATATGGCAACCATCGAAAAACGAAAAACACAAAAAAGAAGAAAAAACAATGGGAGCAGTTCCTACCTCCAAGAACCAAAACGTCTCTCTGCTATGCCCTGATCGAATACAATGCAATAGTTTCCAAATGTTGGGATCGCGGAATGTACTCCTTTCCGTACTGCACCTTCCTCAGTTGGCCCAGCACCACCTAGCCCCCAGGGCCCCCCCATCAGTGATCACTCTGTACGTGATCGTGAAGCGCTTGCTTTGTTATTCCCCCATCGGTTTCTCCGATTCCCCCTCTCAATACTAGCAGTATGCAATGCCATCTTCCATGCCATGCCATTTCAACCGCCAAGATGGTAATTTTCATTTTCCCACTTCTAGCTCTATTTATGGCTCCACACTGGCTGACACAAATATCTCGATTTCCTCGCTCGTGATATAATGATGAGCTGATGACCTCATACAATACTGATGAACATATATATCGAGAGCCAAGACAAAATGGCGCGGAATGGTTCTGATTCTCCAACCGGAATAACTGAAAAGAAAAAAAAATAGGGTCTACTTGTTTGCTGATTCTGATGATTCTATCATACCAGGAGCGGGCCAGAATGGTCGACGCGGATACGCCCCAAATCCATCATGCTCATCAAGCCCCGAGGGGCAAGGGGCAAGGGGCGGGGAGGTATGTATTGGCCGAACTGCCTTACATACCCGTTGAACGTTCGTAACCTTGCGATATACTTAACGTAACAGTATACCGTATAAGGGTCCTCCAAGTCATGCTTCCTGCGCAGTGGACAGAAGGGGTTTAGCTAACCTTCAGTGATCCGGTCGATGTCGTTAATATCAACCAAAGGAGAAAGTAGAAGTCACTTGTCTTTCGTCTCAAATGATAAAAGATGGTCCTGTGCGATATAGGCTGTTGTGCAGTTTTCCTTATCGTCTCCATTTGCAATAAGACTGCCACCTCTATCAATACGAGGCAGGCAAGGGAGAATTCAACATAATCCGATTTGACTTCTATCTCAAGAAGCGTGAATATGTGCATTATGTGCAGGCAAAGTAATAACCAACGTTCGCGACGAGCATGTCCAGTCCGGCTGGTATCACTGTCAACCTCCTATGAAGACACTCATTCCCATTTTTTCATTGTGTTGTCCTGCCAGAGCACATGACTGGTGACCGGGTACGTGATAAAAACTATCTCCGTCTTCAATGGGCTCCCCGCAGCGCGTACCCTGGACGATGCCATTAACCCTATCAATCCTTCCTCTACCTCTTGACTATGGAACCCTATGTTCAATGAGACAAACCGGGATAAGGAACCGGCAATTCACGATTAGATGTAGACCCCTTTTGAACTGTTAATGTCCGATACTTTTCATCCGGTGGTCTACGAACGGCAAGGCTTTCCAGCCGAGAGAGGTTTGGTGGGCATGTTGATAGCTGAAAAACAGGAAAGCCTAAACTCTTACAGTGTGCATCTGGACCTTGAGAGGAAGTGGTCAGTGATGGCATATGACGAGATTCACTCTCCGTGCTGAGCGATCTGAGGCTTGGCGCAATCAATCTATTCAGCAATTGAGGTAGCGACACATCATTAATATCGAGAGTCCATCTGGTCTTAGGACAGATTAATATGCCCTCATCGATCATTTCCTGTCGACGTCGAGAACTTACGCTCTTTGTTGATATGTTATTTACGCCTGTCACCATCACCCCTGTATCGTTCTTCTTGTCACCAAATCTCTCTCATCTCGAATCACTCATCGTCTGTACCCCCCCCATATAATATTTTGCAGGTGTCAACTACACCCAAATTAATAATTGACAAAATGTTTTCCGCTGCGGTGTATTATTTAAAATCCTCGTATGCTAGCATGAAATAACATATCTAGAGACTCTATATACAAAATTTTGTGGCATATTATCGGGAGATACAGGAGCCAGACCGACCGCAAAAACAGGTGGCCAAATTTGGCAAAGACGGGCCATTTGTACAGTCACGGCTGGTGTGACCGGTGACCGCGCGCTGCTATCAATCATGTGATAGGGGATAGCGAACTCCATGCATTTTGCGTGGTGATCATATGCAATTTGAGCCTTCTTGGTTTCAGATAAAGCGCGACAAGGCATATTAACATGCAGTTGTGAAAGAAAAAATGTTTGTCTGTGCAGAAACGGACCCGAAATAGGTCGACGAGTGTGTCGCCCTGTTAAGCGCGCTGCGCCTAAGCCGCGACCCCCATACTGGCCTGCTTATCAATATTGTATAATGCATATTATATGCCTGTTAATATCTACTGTACTTGTTGCAAAAGAACCTGGCAGCTTTCATTTGCCAATTACAATTTGCAATTCCCAATTTGGACAGTTTTCCCACCTATGCCAAAAAAACGCGGTCTAGGTGGTATTTATGGGTTCAGACAGTGTTTCTACACGGAGTCGGTGCAGAAATTGCGTGAATGGTTACAAAATAACGAACTGTACAAATGACCCATCCTGTATCAATGGCCCGTCTTACACTGTATCTTATCTTGACCTGGATGTCACACTGGCTTAGAGTAGCTTGATAGCGGTCTGAGTAGATTGTTGTTATCATTACATATGACAGAAGTTCACTCGGTCAATACATGTCCCTGCTTCTCCGGATTCGTGGTGATATGATATGTGGTTATCGCCCTTAAGCGTAGTGTGTCAGTCACCGAGCGTTATCAGTGCGTTATTCGCCATCCGTGCGATGCAGAAATACGGTGGTGTCCGAATCCGTGTCCCCTTTGTACCAGGACAGGTGCTTGGAGTCATGACTAGAGTCCTGGCACACTCTTTTAGCTCACTGAAAGGGTATGCGCATTGTTCTGACTGGCTTTACTGATGAATACCTCATGCGTAGTACCCTTAAAGATTGCTCTCCTACTGCCAAACAGGATGAGAACCTTTTTGGATATTTCAATCTTCCTTACATTTGATGTATAATAATCTACCATATGCTACATCTCAAATTTTCTTTCTTTTATAGATATACAGTATAGATCGTATCCTAAAATGTTTTGAATCGATGATAGAAATCTCATATTATGACAAAAACATGTGAACATGAACAATTCGCAACTCTGAGTCAAGGTCTTTGCGTGACGACTCATAACGGACACCATGCCGTGCGTATGTTGCGATGTTGGAAAATGGAACAGGCTGGATTTGCACCACGCCTCGCCTGTAGAAACTGGACTACGGTGCCCCACTCATCCGTACACGCTACATGGCCCTCAACTTCGACTCTTCTTCTCATCAGGACCGCCCTCCTCCTCAAGTTTTGAATTTCCGTCAAGATATTCTTCAAGACCGTCCTCCCTCGTTCTCGCCAGGATCTACATCAAGACCTACATCAAACCCTCACAATATGAACAATTCCTCCCCGACAGGCTTCACAGAAAGTATGATATTGTGAGCCCTGCTATGACAAGAAAATACCCTATGTTTTATCTCTCAATATAAGGGTTCGGAAAAGTTCATTTTGCTTCGAACATGATATTTTGTACCGATATTTCTCATATTATAGGGATGCCGATACTTGTTTATATTATTTGGCCTTTAATTTCTATTAAAAGTATCACTTCTACTTTATGCCAACCCCAGTGATATAGTCATCTGGGGCGCAGTGAGTCGAGTTATCGTTAATTGAATGTCCCCATGGTTGAAAGATGGGTTCGTGACTGGACAGGCGTCGTCGGTACTAGAATATTCCCTGCCGGCATTGTCATCCACGTTAGCCGCCTTGATTATTAACGCCTCTTCGGACTTGCGCAAGGTCACCGCCTCTTTCCCAATATCACTATCTTGACTCATCTCTGTCACTCATCCACATCACCAGTTCTCTTGAAATCCTTCTCGATGTTCAGCTTCGACCAGGAGCGACGCAGAGTCATAAATCTTGGAGGCGCGGCCTCCGCTGCATCATCCACTGATCTGCTTGGTCAAGCCAAGGCCGATCGTTTGGGACGCTTGGAGCAGAAACGAAGACTAGAAAGTGCGACGCATATTCAAGCATGGTGGAGAGGTCTCAAGGAAGCTAGATTGATCAGAAACGAGTTACGCACCACCTTTGCGAACGATGTAACTGGGCTCACCGGATTGAGGTGCCTTGCCTTGATTGGCCGAGATGAGGGGACGTTGGCGCGATGGTCGAGTGCGATGGCAGAGTTAGGAGAAGGTACGTGGCCACTTCCTCTCCGTGCATCAGCTAACTTATCTTGGCCAGCCGCACTTTATGCACCTGCTAGTGGTCCTCACCGGGAGAGTTGGTTCGTGCTTATTCGCAGAATGGCCATTATACTCCTGAAATCAGTAGCGAAGGCACCACAGTACGTCTCAGAGCAGTCCTTCCTCAACTATTTCTCATATATGGCTTGCTAGGTCCCCTGCTGCCTCGAAGCACCTCTGGGTATTGAATACATACCTATCTCCTGATATCTCCTTGAAATATCTTGGATCAGGATCCGACTTTACACAAAATGTTCTCTCATATCTCATTAATCGACATTATTACGCCCTCTTATCGCAAGCCCTGATTGCAATAGTAAGTTTCACACACGAGATTTGCCCTGATACCTGCGTTCATCTCTACCTCACAGCCTCTAGAAGCCAAATCAACTTCTTCAAGTCTCCCTCTCATCGTACCTCTGGTATATCGTCCATTCACCACATTCCAACCATCATCTCAGCAATACTCTACATGCATATACTCTACATTCTTGGATATATTGACGATCCCCTTGCTCCCAAACCGCCTCCCGATCGCTGCGTTGACACAACTCTCGGCCAAGCTACCTCTTAGCAACATGCATACATTGAAACCTCACCTGCAGTCGTTTTCTCAACTATCAAGCGATTCCAAGGCCCATTTACTAGCCAATTTGCTTGTCTTCGTTGTTCCTCGATACTCAACCCTCCCGCCTCAATCAACTACGGCATACCTCCACTTATTAACTACTCTCCTGAATTCCCTACCAGTCTACTCTCTTGAGCCACCTCATCACGATGAGGAAAGCCAACACTCAACATGGACCAATATCTCCGATCCCGAAGACGATGGCGATTCTCCCACAACTCGCGTTCGTGTCGTAACCACCTTCAATACTCAGCAGGTAGTTCCGCTCCCCCGATTGGATGCTAAAACATTGAAGCGTCTCGCTCAACTACCAAATCCAGCGCATATAAAGTCCCTTTGGTCTGTTGCACAACGGAATTCCCTGGAAGCATTTGTCACTTTTGCCTTGGCACTGAATACTATTTGGCCTGGGACGATGGATGCCGTTTTGAGCACAATCTTGATTAATTCAAAGGGTGGTATCATCAAAGAGCTGTATAGGACTCACGTCCGTGCTTCTTCCTTGGGCAAGGACGAATATCCCGGGGCGTTGATGGGTAAGTTCGTGGTCAATAGTCTTCCTAAGAAAGAATCTCACACGCTCACAGATCCGGCATATGGCTCCGCCTGGCCGCCGCTACTCCTTCTATGCGATCTTTATACTCAAATGCTCCTAACAATGGATGACGGGGAGTTCTTCTCTCGTGGTGGAATGGGGGTGTCTACTCGCAATCCATTGTCACTCGACGAGCTGGCGGCCTTTTCAAGAAGGCTATTGAATATTGCCTTTGCTTTGTATTGGAGGGAAGATCAGATAGGTTTGCAAGAAGGAGGTCCGGGGATTGGACAGGGAGGGCAGTTGACCGACCTCAGTGTTGTCAAATGCTCTTGGGAGAACGTCAGGGATAGAGTCACGAAATGTTTACTGGGAATCCATGCACGAGAGTGAGTACAACATGTCATACATCAGTTACAATTCTGACCGATCTCGATCCGTTTTCTAGTTCCAGGACTCCATTTTCACCTCCCAACCATTGGTTGGTGAGCTCCCAGTTTGACCTGAGGTCGTTTATCGAAGCTGCTATGTAGGTCTTTTCCATTTCCCTATATGATAGTCGATGTTAATCCTCCTTTCCCTTCTTCGCTGCATCTGGCAGTTTGGAACAATCGCAACTCGCCACCAACACGTCCTTATCACAAGTGCTTTCAAAACGCCATCTTGCATCCATATCGCCACGCCTCGGTGTTCTGAACAATATCCCTTTCGCTATCCCATTCGATAGTCGGGTGACCATCTACAGACATTTCATATTGAGCGATATGCTGGCAATAGGCAGAAATAATTATACGGACTGGACACCTCATACAAAGACACGGGTCCAAATCCGCAGAGAACACGTCGCTCAAGATGGATACGATAAACTTGGTTCAGTTAACCTAAAAACGCCCATCGAAATTACATTTATTGATAAGTGGGGTCAACCTGAGTAAGCAATGGCTGTCCCACTCTTCGTACGTCTTTGTGCTGATGTCACTTCTATCTAGAGCGGGTATTGACGGTGGTGGTGTCTTCAAAGAATTCTTCACATCCTTGTGTCAAGAGGTATTTGATACCGACCGGGGTTTATGGTTGGCGAACAAGAAAAACGAGCTATACCCTAATCCTCACGCATACGCAACTGAATGTAGGCGCTTATTTTTTATCTTCCCCTCCTAAGATACTGAATGGGCTTGCTCTATAGCACACAGCTTGAGCTGGTATCGATTCATTGGTCGTATTCTCGGCAAAGCAATGTACGAGGGTATCCTCGTAGATGTCGCGTTCGCTGGATTCTTTTTGGCCAAGGTACGTGGCTGTCACGGATCCAAATTCGTCACGCACCGCTCAACGCTCATATACACAGTGGTTGGGCAGGCAAAGTTTGCTCGATGATTTAGCATCATTGGACCCAGAATTGTATAAGGGTCTCATTTATCTCAAGCATTACACTGGGGACCCTGAGGATCTGTCACTTAATTTCACCGTCGCCATTGAGGGTATGTGCTATTTCTCATTTAATTCCATCAGAGCGTCTCTTAAGCTTTGATACAAACAGAGTTTGGAGTTACAAAGACGGTTGATATGATCCCAAATGGCAGCAACATACCTGTAACACGGGACAACCGAGCGGAATATATCTTGCGCGTTTCACACTATAGGTTGTCGAAGCAAATCAAGAAACAGAGTGAAGCCTTCTTTGAGGGAGTGATGGAAATGATTGATGTCAAGTGGATTCGGTAAGCAGTATTTCATCGTCACGGGGCATAGGTTGCTAATGACTCAACTTATTCTCTGGGATTTAGGATGTTCAATCAGCAAGAATTGCAGATGATTCTTGGAGGAACGGATGCCGAGATTGACTTGGATGATATGAGGGCAAATACTAATTATGGTGGTGTCTATGACGAGAAGGAGGAGACTATTATTGCTTTCTGGAATGTAAGTATTAGCCGTGAAAGCTATCGGAATGTGATGCTTATCCCAACATCCATCTCTCTCTCAGGTCGTCAATGGATTCACCCAAGATCAGCGGCGTGCCTTGTTGCGATTCGTGACAAGTTGTAGTAGACCTCCCTTACTGTGAGTCTCTCTCTTTGATTCTGCGGCTAAGCGTCTGTGCTGAAACACAAACCAGCGGTTTTAAGGAGTTGGTACCTAAGCTTTCTATCAGAGACTCAGGTGATGAGCAACGTCTACCAAGTTCCAGTACTTGTGTCAACCTTCTCAAGGTAGGTTTTCGATGGTCTAGCGCGTATGCTGCCGCTAATTAATTCACAAATGCAGCTTCCGAGATATAAGAGCGAGAAATTGTTGCGAGAGAAGTTGTTGAAGGCCCTCTATTCTGGTGCTGGGTTTGACTTGTCTTGAGCTTCAAAACCGAACTTGCCTCGGAATTCGGGCCTTTTAGACGCATTCAGCATCCAGCATTACACTTTGGGGCTTCAGTTTCTTCTTTTATAATTTGTGGTCGTTTCTCTACATGCTTTAAAGGATGTGTTGTAGTATACATCACTCATCAATCTCCTTTCTATATTCCGCTGAATTTTACATTATATCACGGATTATATGGGCTTTGTCGGTGGGCTCATGACCCCCGGGGGTACACAGTATGCATGTGCATGTGAGATTGCAAAAAGCAGTTCAAAAGATGTAGTCTAGAAAATACATCGGGGTGGAATGTGCTGGAGTGTACGTTCGCAGGTGGAGGTACGACCTCCAGAAGTCGTGATATGCGATCAAACCAAAATAAGCCTTGGAGGAAAGCAATTATTTCCTGGCAAAGGTAATCTTTGATATTCGTCAGCAAAGATAGCAGTGGGAGGAAGAGTAGAAAGTTGTATGGAGAATGATAAAAAAAAGTACCTTGATCTTGCTTTCTCCATCCAACTTGTAGTTGTGCAGCGCTTCCTTGGCGACCGTCGCGCTCCCTTCGTCCATATACTCGACGAAAGCGATATCCTTCTTGGTGGGAATGAGACGAACCTCGTACAGGTTTGGATACCTGAAGGAGCGGCAAGCATCAGAATAATGCATACATGGCAAAGAAAAGAATGTATACTGACTGGGAGAAAAGAGCAGTGAGTTGATCTTTTGTGACGATCTCGGGTAGGTTTTGGAGGAATAGAATTTTGTTGGGTGGGAGATATTCGTCCGGCATTTGGACGTTGGGACGTTTTGATATCGGTATTGCAGCTGCACCGTCCACTGTGGAGTCAACGAGTAGAGGGGTCAGTCGGTCAGTGTCATTTGAGGGACATAACGGAACGCACTCTGAGATGCTAGGCGCTTCGCCTTTAGTTTTTGCTTCAAGGGATTGGTGTAACGTGTCTTTCCTAATGAGCCGAATATTCGATTCGTGAGCCATTACACTGAATATGTGGAGTACTCTCGTACGTTTATGATCGATTCTTGACTCCTTGTGTTGCTCAAAATTATCGGCATCCAACTTTTTCACTACCGCGTCTGATCGTGTTTTTGCAAAAGAGATTTGCTGTAACATACAGATTACTCAGTACGTTGATTCAGCACAAGCGATGAGGGCGTACCATAGGCTTCGCGTACAATGGGAACCGTTGCACGTCCTTTAACGCCTTCTGTGCGCTCTCCTTTGTCGCAAACGACACGAAGGCTTGTCCACGCATACGCAAATTCTTGTGCGCAACAACATCCAAAACTTCTCCATACGATTTGAACAAGCCGCGCAACGACGCCTTTAGGACTGTATCGCATGACAGCATCTTATCAATGGTTCTATTGATTAGCAGTTGAGAACAACATAGCACGCACCATCTGGTTTAATTTTTTCATTGAGATTTTGGATGTACAGGGTTTCACATGCGTATTCATCAGCTGGTGGAACGGCAGTAGCTGTTCCTGCTGCTGCAACTGGCACAGGAGCGGCTAGACCTGGAACAGCAGACGGTGGACCAGGGGGTACAGCTACAGCAGCAATAAGTGCAGGCACTACGCCTTGCATGGCATCGGGAGGGGGAGTTGTATCCATGGCGAACGTGCACTTGCAACTTGAGGTCGACGACCTGCACGACGAGCACAATCTGTTTGGCTTTGTTTCATTCTAACCAGATTGGCAAACTTTGGCACGGCCACGTCCACGACGATCGCAGTGACGACAAAACTATTTACTACTTTCTCAGCGTAGCAGATACAACTTGTCCATCGAGATGATACGCGCCCAACGAGTTGCACTAGTTTCTACCTTCCTCACTGTCTTTTATCTCCTCTCATTCTTTCAATATATCTCCGTACCTCTACTGGACGCCGAAATCGCAGACCAAATTTTACCTGTGGTGCGTCACTTAACGCGGACTATCTACAATTTAGTTGACTATGGAACAGATTCCCTGGTGGCTTCTGGTCTCATTTGGGTCATACGCGCTGTGGTCATTGGGTTGGGGTATCTACACATTCCGGGATTGCCCAGAAGCATACAACGAGCTAATGACTGTGAGTTGAATATATCTTTGTACGTGTATATCGGGCCCTTACTTTCAAATATTTCAACAGGAAGTCTCACAAGCCAAGAATGAGCTACGGGTAAAAGGAGTGACCGTGGATTAGGATGGGCGATTCGGAATGTACGCTGTTGAGAATCACACGCCCACCTATCCTTCGCCTCATACCCGCTAGGGTACATTGGAGATCTTCCAAAGCCTTTGCATGCGTAGCCACACAACTGGCTAGCTGATATCATTGTGGCTAATGCGCATATAGAATACATTGGTTACTACCAACACGTCTCAGCCCTTCAGCTATGCGTACAGATGGTATGGTCAACCCTTCATCAACCATGGAGACATGAACCCCGTGCTCATTGATGCGCAATGCTGTCCCATTGATTCTTTGGGGCCAAGCTCGCTGCATAACAACTCACACCTTCATCCTCGTTCTCATTCCCGTTCGTCGGCCTGAAGGCCCATTTACCATCACGCTTACCTGGCATGTGATTCCCACTCCTTCAGTGTCAGATACTCGATTTGAGTTTCGACCAAAGCGGCCAAGGACGTAGGGCGTTTGGTTCACACTCCGGATAAGACTCTTACTAAGTATGGGTGGGCTCACGCATAGTCAGTTTCTGCTATATGGTTTTCCGCCCGAGGTGAGTCGGTACTTGCTACTCTAGTCTGGTGCTTTTCAAGGTTGAGAGGGTTGTCGGACCGTGGCTCCGCGTTGGTGATGCTGAAGAGCAATGCGGAGGATCAGAACAAGTCCAGTCGCCCACGTCGGCTACCCGGCTTAAAAGGTTGCAGAATTTGTCGCTTGTGGGATTGATCTGGTGAATGACCAAACTCTTTGTTATCAAAGCCCAACGTGTGGGTAATGTATATTACTCTGCAAGCTGAAAATGCACCTAGACATCATTGGAGTCTTCCGTCATTGAGAGCCTCGATAATTGCGGTCTTCCTTACGCCCTCTATTCGATTCAGTCCTCGTAACTCCTCATGCATGTTTAGGCATACGGCGTCCAACGTTTCAGCAACTCGGGTGAAATGGCTGCGGCTGTTGACTTAACTAAAGGTCTGGGGACTACGACAGATTTGTGAGGATGTTCTTTCTACTGTCTATCGGGGACATGTTGTCCAACTTCTTATTTACGGGTCACCAGTATGGATCTTGTCGTATGCTTTGTATTTTGATCACCAATGACACCAATGCTTGTTCTCCCAATATCCTCACGCAATAATACACCGTACTTCTGTAAACGATACAGTTGTGACCTGGCTATCCGAACGCACAGCTGATATACCACTTCAAAATTGCCTCAAGACTAGAAAGTCAGTGCTTGTGTTGGGAGGGGCAGTTCATGTCACCCTTTGCCAGCAATGCTTAGCATGCCCTTGTCAGAGATTAGCAAGTTTGCTGATCGGGTTTCAAAGACCCAATCACGATGTGTGACACTTCGACCCTAAACGCCTGGTGATCCACACCCAAAATGCTGACGGCTGCAAACTTTGAAAGTTCATACTAAAAGCAGTATATTCCACCAGTCAATGGGAAGTACCATATAAACGGTCATGCACAAGCACTGCATCACAGCTGCGTAGATCCACCATAATGAAGGACTTGAACAGAAGATGATATGGATAACTCAATGAACCTCGGTGGGCGTGGTTGTCTATATCGCGGAGAATTCTGACTCCGTGAGCTTGTCCAAGTGGATAACGGACCAAGCTATGTCCTTTGATATTGAACCATTGGTTCAAGTTCAAAACCTGAGATCAAGGCTCACTGAAAATGGTCGCCTTCCGTGATCATGTCGGCAGGCCTGGGTGCCAATGATCAAACAGAAACTAGGCTAAGACAGCAGTTGAGGCGGCAGTCAAACACTTTGCCCGACGTGTATATCACTTGGCTTCATTCCTAGGGAAATCTCTTTATTAGTCCCGGCTTAATTCCTGCGCAGCCTTAGGCTCGTTCGAGTCAAGTCATTGAGACACATCTTCTCCCCAACGAATGTCGTAGCAATCAATTCAGTGGGGGGCAGTGTGGCCACACCTGCGCTTGGAGATGTTGGATTGTGCCCGCAAGCCCTGTTCAACCTTGCTGTATACTGTAATCCCTTCCCCCGAGTCTAACGGACCAATGGCATCAATGCTCATGATTCGAATGTTCTGGCAACCAAGGAGTAGCTCATACGCCGCACTTTAAAAATATTCCATAAACTCTGGGTCGATGCAAAAGCAAAAATGGATCCTGTGAAGAAATATCGTACCACCTACAGCAAGCTGCACCGACTAGGATCTGCTACATCTGCTACATCCACTCAAGGTGGAGTGTCGCAGCTGCCCAAAACAACTGTCCAAGATGACTTGGTTGACTACTGGGAGTTTGAGGACAATGTCACGTATACATCAGCCGAGACTGATAACCCTGCTGCACCCAAGGATCACTGCCATTGAAACCATCCGTCGACCACTTCGACCAGTTGAGACAGAAGCAGCGCGAAGTCCCACAAATTGATCTCCTCAAGCAAGGAAGATTAAGCGCCATGCACCTTTGAGATTTCGTAGTTAGGAAGAACAATGGATTGATGGTCTGCAGCATGCTATTCTGGGAGATGAAATACATGTGAAAATAGCAGGCAACACAGCATATACAAGTTTAAATCATGACCATGGCTTCGGCACAATCAAACCGCCCCGCATGGTCGGGCTGAACCACGATCCGGCCTGAATCCTACAGTAACCAAGGGCCGAAGGAATGTCTGCACGTCATGCAAAAAAATCTTGTCCTCCAGTGCACTGCCGGTCGTTCGTCGTCCGTGTACTGGAAAGATACACGTATACGTGTAGCCTGGCCATCATTGATCCGAGAATATACTGGCAGTGCCTGTAACCATCCGAGTGATAGCTATAGCAGGCAACGGGAAGCAAATCCAGAGAATGCTTTGCCCCTGGTGAGGAGTCAAGAATACAATAATACTGCATTGTGCAATGGGGATGCAGTGCGTCAGGAGAAGATCTGCGAATTCTGATGCCTTCGCGATGTGTGCCCCTGGCTCTGTACTACAACTAATGTTAACCTAGCTGCTTGTGAGTATCAATGCAAGAATAGGCAGTAGATTGATTCCGTGATCCTGCAACCTAATTCGAGATGTTTCCTGCGTAACTCACGAAGCGGTTCCGATCAGAATACTAGGATTTTATAAATAGGATACCAAAGGCGAATCCCACAAAGAACTTACGAAACAAGCTGGATTGCAACAAATCGCAACGAAACAGCACTGTTACTGGATCGAACGGCTACCAATTTATACATTCTTATGTCGAACTCAGACTACAACCAATACTATCCGAATTTATTACGGGCATTGATCTACCCCATTATGCAGTGTTGCCGCTCGAGAGCTGGCGCACAAACTCAATGAGTGCCCTGTTAAAGTTTCCATCAAGGGTATATTAGCATCCACGATCATGATTTCTTGAAGGAGAAGGACGGAAGAAAGCATACCTAACGGGGCGGCCAGTCAGACCCTTCTCTTGATAGGGGGATGGTCTCGTTGCCTAAAGGTATTGCACAGGGTTTGCAGAGCAGACAGGTAGTCGTCAGAATGACTCCCAGTGCTCCATGGAGCAAGGGGCATTGATAAGCACGTACCTCCATAGTGCCTGCTATGTCGATGTGGGCCCACTTCAAAGCTGGTTCTTTACCATCAACTGGTTCGATTCCTTCAGCGTGCGGCTTCAAGAACAATGCAGCGGTACAGCTTCCAGCAGGACGACCACCGGTCTAGAAAGCGGCCGCCATCAGAAAGAGAACAGCAAGTCGAGGCATTGTGCCCTCAAAATGTAGGACTTACGTTCTGCAAGTCTGCATTGGAAGAGTGAATTTGGGGTCCGTACTCGTCATCCAATGGCATACGCCAGAATCTGTCGAATTCGACCTCTCCAGCCTTGTGAAGCTGTTCCCAGAGGCTGTCGGAAGTCTACAGCAACAGAGAAGCAACGTCAAGGATCTATGTCTGAGGCTCCCAAATGGCCATCAACGACTTACAGAGAATACTCCGGAGAAGGCCTCGCCTAGAGCGATGACCATAGCGCTGATACCATTTATCAGTTACGTTTACAGCGAAAATAGGAAACACACCAGACCCAGTCAATGTTGCCACGTCGATGAGTGTGTGAGGCTTGAACTCGGTTGAGGTGTAGTAGATTGCGTCTATAAAATCACTCAATAGTGCTCGACGGGGAATGATCAGCCATGGTTACCAGATAAGATCAAACGACCCTCAGCATCGGTGTTATCGACTTCAACAGACTTGCCATTCATAGCATAAATGCTGTAGACAATAATACCATGTTAGTGCAGCATAGGCGTTAAAACGATTTCCATACATATCACCAGGCTTGGTTGCACTCGGGCCAGGCATGTTCTCCGTTAAGGGGGTAACCACAACGAGGTTGATACTGGTGTCGCACAGCAACAGCACCACATTTTGTGTGTCACCATAGATCAGTTGTGTGCAACTCTTGACATTTCGAGGACTTACGGGAGCTGAAGTTTCGCAACAGCCCAAGCAGTCGATACGACAGTGGCTGCACCACCTATTTTTGGAGAGGAAGCGCGTATGATTCGATATTACTCAGTCCTGCGATCAGAAAATGATTCATAGCCGACATACCCATATCGGCACGCATGAGTTTCATTCCCTGACAGTGTTGACAGATTAGGGCAACAATGGATGGCGGATAAATGGGCACTTACAGCACCTGCCTTGAGGCTGATGCCTCCGGAATCAAAGGTGATACCCTTTCCCACAAAGGCCAATGGCTGAGCATCTTTGGATGCTGCACCTTTGTAACGGCTGAAAGGCATCGGGGCATCCCTGACTCAGCCTCTAACAATCCTCGGATTACTTGAGATCACCTACATTTCAAGCAGCTTGGCTGGCTCCGAAGTACCGTGTGTAACCGAGAGGAACGTATTCTAAAATCTCTTAGTCGTGTTATATGGAACGCATAAGCATCCTTACCATGTTCTTCTCCGCAGCCCATGCTAGGAGGTATTCAGATTAGACACTACGTGTACATCGGCAGAGACTACGGATTACCTGCATCCCGAACGATGATCTCAACATTTTGGAGACCAGCAAATTCCTTTTGGACACGCTCGCAGAATTTCTAGAATTTGTAACCCGTTAGTGATCACGTAATCACGGTTCATTAAAGGAACAGCCACATACGGTGGGTGTCATCATGTTGGCCGGTAGTTCCATCAACTACGGAAGTGCTATGAATACGATCTGAATACATCCTCGGGATCAATGATGACGTACTGTGCGCGCCAAATTCTGTGCTTTGGCATAAACTACTCCACGTTCCCATTCCTTGGAGGCGCTAACCGGAGAAAAGGCAATTTTTTCTGGAATGGGTTCCGTTAAGTTCGGATTGAAAGGGGACGGTGGGGAAGTCTTCAATGTGAACTTGTACAATGCTAAATAGGCTGCGACGGCTATAATTGAACACAAGTAAGCCCGTTGACCTAAATTCGAACCTGGAAATAAACGGGATGATGACATACCTGCGGCATGAGGGTCAAGAGATTCATCGATTGTGGCTTCACTAACACCCTCAAGTGCTTTCAAATCCTTGACAGCACTTCCAACCGATTTCCTGACTAATTCTCTCTTGGCATTAGCATCCTGCTCTTGGAAACCTGGGCCCAAGGAAGACAATGCTGTGATTTTTGTCTCCGGAGTATTATAGAAGATCCTGGTAGATCCCGCTTTCGGCGCCTTTTGTCCAGATGGGGTAGTAGACCAGAGTTGAGCAGGGTTTACTCCTGGTACTATTCCTTTGGTACTGGGAGCCTGAGCATCGAAGGGCACGATGAAAGCAGAGGCCATTGAGCGTTTTGCGATCTGATAAGCACAAACAGATGGTGGGAGACGAGAAGATAAGAGGGATCTGGAAAGCATCATGAGACCACCAGTATTTAATGTCACCTGCTGCAGCGACCATAAGGTTTACCCACAAACCAAAATGGTTGTATCGGATAATAACCGAACTATTTGCTCGTATTTTTTTTCCGTGTTCCGCTTCTTGGTGGTAATCAAGTTCGTTACTAGTAGTTCAAGCTTTATTCACATTTTGAATCCTCGACAACGACATAATAAATATGGGAGTAACAGTACATCTAATGAAATGATGTCATAGCATAGTCATTCATATCAGAGCCATATGGGCATTAAGTGGCGATATACGAATCCACTTCGCCTATGAAGGCCTATGCAGCACTGAGCGGATTGGGGATATTTCGTATTGTACAAGCCACATGCTTAGTAGCAGCGAATAAAATACAATGCAAGGATCTATTGGATAATAGATCAGCAAGAAATCGATCAATATGCCAGACCAAGACTTACCAAGGCAGATCTGTCTTGTCTGCATGTCGTCCGAAATGTCATTCGGGTAAAGGCGTAATGGTAATCATGGATGGCAGGGTTTTGGGCCACTACTCCTCCTTGAAGTCGGGGAAAGTGATTCCGTGACTTTCGAGGAGACCCTTAAGCATGAGCGCCCGAGTTCGCCAGATGTCTCGCTCCGAAGTCAACTCCTTCACCGCCTGCTCCAAGGTCTGTTGGTAAATCATCTTCCTCTGCCTGCTGCGCCGAGCGGCCAATGTATTCTGCCTCCTCTTCCACTCGATCTTTTCTTGGTCTGTCGCATTAGCGGCGGGTGGCTCCTCCGTCAACTCATCCTGCTCATCGTCCGCCAACGCCTGGACCTTTGAAGTGTTACGGATGAACGATGTAGGAACAGATTTTCTGGATGTGATAGACGGCGTAGCATAATTGCGAGGCTGAGTGGGGGCATCGAATACGAGAGTGTCCAAAGTTCGCTTTCGTCGAGGGTAAGGCGTATATAAGTGGCTCCCGCTCGCAGAAGATGTGGATGGGCTGGAGTCCAAGTCTCCAGGGCGGAATCCAGTCGAGGGATAGCCGGTGGCGGCTTGGAATACATCAAAGTCCACAGGACAGGAGATGCTAGTGGAGGTTTGGTAGCAATGATCCATTGGAATGTGTGTTGTGTAAGTAGGGGAAGACTGAAGTCGGTGCGATTGAGGTAGCATGATTGCGAATGAGTATCGCATCTTATATAGAGTACCGGTTATACAACGCCCATCGTCGATCCTTTCAGGCTTGAGTCGTCATGTAATGTGGCTGTGCCCTGTTTACCGACGTGTGCTGTGCTTGGCTCGGTTCCTCCACACAGCACGCGGAAATCCCAGAACCACCAATACCGATCGACGACTAGTCAAACAGGGTGATGGCTAGTCTACATCATTGCCCTGCGCCCATTACAACGTCCCCTCCTTGTTGAGTTGTCCGAGGTTGGGTTGGATTTGATCACGTGATGTATCCCACAATCCACATACGTGTTTCTGAGTGTTTTTGACACTCCGAATTCATTTCAAAATTACTGTCCCGTTTCATTCAATTCGACACGGCCTGTGACCTGTTACAACATTGGCGAGATAGAACTTTCGACACACCGGGGACCACCGTGACACACCGGAAATCTCGACAGACTAGCAGCAATCCGTGCTTCACGGGTTTCCCAATTGCCAGTTTCATGCGACGTTACTTTTAGATGCCACGTGATCTGTGTATAAACCGGTCAATTGTCATTTCTTCCTACGCACGGAATGCAGCACTCGGCCCTGAACGGTCAAAACTGAATTAGTTCGTCATCTCACCCTGAGTAGTCTCCCCGGTTTATGTTCTGATTTATAGTATAGATCCGACTGGCCACTGTGCCGAATTTTGAGCTTGAAGGGCAGTCAGTCACTGATGCTGGTCGGGGAATTTCACACTCACCCTCGTGACTCCGGACAAGCGTGACAATACGTCAAAATTTGAAGCCGCTGGACGAGTGACGTGTCACCAAGGAGGATTATAAACTCAGTTCTTTTCTTTTGGTGCACACAGTATCATATTGCTTGTACAGAGTTGGTACCAGCTCTCCGCCACTTTGAACTGGGTTTATGAGGCCTACACCATCGTTGAAGGTGACATCTTTACCACCTATAGTAACTACCTATTAAATATAGTAATGTGCCTGATTACCAGGCCGAAAAAAAAAATTCCGAGCCTAGGTGGCAGATTTCGATCCTGGACCCCCCTTGAAGGAGCGAGCCATGAAAAGGAACGAACCGTAGTCGAATTTAGTGCAGATCGTACGTGGTGACTGCGGGAAACAATCTCAGTCCCGCCTGTCAACGCCATAATTAGGCAGTGTCGTGGCATCAGGAGAGCTAACAGCAACGGAATAAATATATGCGGTATTGGACCCACATATAGCTAGATTTGAAGATCCCAGGAAACGTCGAGTCACAGTTTGCATGTGTCCTTGTCGCCTAATCACCACGAGAAGTAAATGGAATGGGGGGTGGGTCCAGAACCATTTCAGAGGCTTTCAATAGAGGAAGAAATCGCACAAATCCCGACGTGCAAGATTGACTCAGGTCGTCAGCAGATGTGGAGGCGAACCGACGTTGTCATAAGGGCATGCAGTGCCGCATGTAAGAAGTCCTGGCTGAATACAGCAAAATATTCAAGTTAGCGCAGGACTGACTTTGGTACTTCACGATACCCTTCAACTCTATCCAATTGGAGGATCTAGGGCAGGTGGTCTAAATAAAATCCCGATACCCAATCCACCACTTGCGCAGTGTAGTGAGCAAGTGACAAGGTACGGCGTCCTTGATTGGATTTTTCTAGGAAAAGGACCCAAGGGATGTATCTGTATTGTGATCTCAATTGAGGCGCATCCGAAGACAACAAGACCCGCGTAAGGAGCCCTTGTGTATTATGCGAGCCAGCGTTCACGAGTAAATTCAGCTGTGACCCTGCTGTTAGAACCTTATCTTGAAACACACCATTTACGACCAGGGTCAGGTCCGAGTTCGGGCAAGGCGCTTTGACTGGGTGAGGCTGTGTGACGCCCCACCGTGACGTCACAGTGAAGGCTGAACACGATAACGCAATTTTGCATAGCCTTTCCCGAAAACAGTGCAAGGTATCATTAATGACGGTTCGCCCTGTGCAAGGAGAACGTCGCTGAAGTTATGGATGAGTCACAGCCATGTGCTTCGTGTGTCATTGCTCCTAGTTTTGGCGTTGGTCCAAGTCGCAAGGAAATACCACTTCAGGTGGTAGTATAAGAACTGCGATTGGGGCGTACCGTCGGTTCTTTCCCGTTGTTCGGCGGCATGTTATTAATATTTCAACTGGCTGGCCCTGCTCAGAGCATCTGGACTGCAAGCTAGATGCCATGATGAGGGCTGGGCGGGCGAGGGGCCGGACAATTCCGGGAGTAACATTCAGCCTGGGAAAGCAAACAAACTCATCCGCGACTTCCTCCAAATCCTCCCGCACCCTCCATTATCTTCAATCAATTCTGCCATGCGCCAAGTGCTCTCCACTGTTCTCCGAACTGCTGCTCGTCCTACTCCTCTAGTAGCAGTTTCTCGCGCTTCTCCCCTTTTCGTTCGTTATTCCAGCTCCCATGCACAAGAGTCGTTCGAGTCTTTCTCCGACCGCTATGTCAAGTTTTTCCAAAATGCAGAGGACCTTTTTGAAGTCCAGCGCGGACTCAACAACTGTTTCGCACACGATCTCGTTCCTTCCACTGCCGTTGTAGAGGCCGCTCTCAGAGCCTCCAGACGCGTTAACGACTACTCAACAGCGGTCCGCATTTTCGAGGGCATTAGGGAAAAAGTGGAGAACAAGCAACAATACCAGGCCTACCTAGATGAGTTGAAACCTGTTCGGGAGGAACTTGGTTGGTTTTTGTCCTCAGAAGTAATCTGTGACTCTGAGCTTATCTTGTCACCTTGCAGGCATCTTAACTAAGGAGGAACTCTATTCGTCGTAAAACAACGTGCGCAAGTCGTGGTGCGTTGTCTTGTCTGCTAAGTTGTAGTGGGTAGAAAGGCTAATGGTGTACTCTAGTAGGAGGACCCGTCCATGGCGGTGCACACAGCTCTTGGAGACACGTTGTAGCTTTGTGTAATGGACGATATGGGTTACCTTAAGTTCAATTATAGAAACACATGGTTTATGAAGCACTCATCAGCTTTCGCTCACTATCGAAGTGAACTCATTTCCTGTCCGATCTTGGAGCTGTCCAGCCCAAGTCCCCCTTTTTCGTGCTTTTTATGGGTAATAGAAGGCTTTCCTATTCGTCCATCAAAATGCTGCTTGAACGTGTCCCTGCTGATTGCGTTGATCATCTCACTCGACAGTGAGTTCTTGCTGTCAAACTAGCCATATAGGACTCCTTCCTAGGAGTTATCTTACCTTTCGGTAAAGGATATGTGGTCTCACCAATATTTGCATTCCGTGTCTAGTACAGGTAACTGCTGTGTGCAATGTGGCCAACTGTCTCCCTAGACACTGAGCTCATCAGCTTTCGCCACGGTGAAAGTGTTGGGAAAGGTTTTTCATCATGGAGTGAAGTATACCCTTAATGAAGCCGACACCGCCCCCCAACCCTTCGGAGGTCACGGCAATAGGCAATACCACCTCAAGCCATCCATTTCAACCCTGCGATTGCGGCAAAAATCGTCCCGGCACATGGTGAAACTCAGATCGATCGAATATTAGACGCGTGGGTGGCTAAGGTTGGAAATTGCACTGTTAAAATCAACGCGACGAGAATGGGTCCATCTCCACCAGTGCTCATCCCCTTTCAGATATTGCCCTCGAACCCATCCATAAATACTCCTCTTTGGATCCATCTCCCACCATTACCTTCCGCCATTATCACTCAAACCCCTTTCACTCACATGAGCTTCTTCCTGAATAAGATAATGCAGGTTCGCAAGAAGACCTCCTTCGCACAGCCTTGTGATCGGAAGGATATCCCGCCCTATATAGAACGAGAAAAGAGCAGTTCGGATTCTCTAGCTCTACCTACCAACCCCAGCACTCCCATGTTCTCCCGTCTTCGTGCTCGCAGTTGGTCGCGCTCTGGCCGTAAGAAGGAGTCTGATGAAGACAAAAGGGTCTTACCCAGGCCTTGCGCAAATATTCCATCCATTGCAACTGTGGCCCATGGTACAGTCCACACACGAACAAAACTGAAAACGAGAAAAGCTTCCATCGCAAGCCTTCTCGAGCCACGTCAAAAGGCCCAGCTATTGCAACCTGCACCATCATCCACCGGGCCGCGGTTACCGCCCGAGCTGGAGAGGGAGATTTTCGAGCTGGCAGCTAGACAAGACCGCAAAACAATGACAAAATTGACGTTGGTTTGCCACCGAGCCCATATATGGTGAGTCATGCTGGTTTTACCTCACCAACATCCCTCGCCCTTCCACCCCTGCTAGAACCCTATCCAATCGTAATTGTGACAATTGCGAGAGATTACGGGGCTGAGCTATTGATAGGTCTACACTGCTTCATCTATCCTCCTAACCGGAACTCGTGTCGGACATGAGGTTGATTGAACTGATATTTTTTTTTTTTGCAGGATCAGTCCACTCTTGTATGAGATGGTCACTCTTATGTATCCAGAGTCCGCCGACAAGTTTCTCTCCGCGTTCGCTGCGAACCCCGAGAGTGTTATGTGTGGACGAGTCAAAACGTTGTGTATGAGCAACTTTATTAAGCGTGAGCAAGCGACGCGCATCCTTGGGCTATGCGGTGCGGTGGATAATCTAGCGTGCTGGATACGTCAAGCTGTCACAGTTACTAACATTCATGATCAACGGCCACTACGATTGTCCATCAACGCTTCTGGCGTTGCTATGCCGCACGATCCGACCCCCCCGCCGAATTTTCAAGACCCGCTATTCCAGGAGGTGACGCACCTCGCATTATCGGATAACTGGGAGGTATGGAGCAAATGGGCAGTGGGCTTGTCACATATCGATAACTTGAGCCACCTCGAGCTGCGCATGAACAAGGAGTCGGACCTTATTTACCTCAGAGAGGAGTTGAGGTTCATACTCACCTCGTGCGTCAAGCTTCAGGTCTTGATTTTGTTGGTGGCGAAGGAGCCCGGATCATACGTTGGATTGACAGCAATTGGTGATCCAAGAGCGGTCATCCTTCGGAACTCGAGTCTATTGGAGAATTGGGAGGCATACGCGAGGGGAGAGGCTGATCGTTGGGTTCGTGCTGAGGCTGTGGTTAAAAAGCAAACAGAGATCTATCACGCTTCTAGATCGAGTGAGCATTCATTCATGGCTTCTCGTTACCGTTTTATGACCCTGGACGTTTGGAGGCTGATACAATTAACTGCAGCCACGCCCGCTGCTTGAACTCGAGATTTTCACTTCGACCGATAACGTGATTAAAAACCAGCATGTGGACTTCAAGCTGCAAGGCCGAACTCAGAACCTTCCTGAAACAACCACGATATGAATATGAATATTACCCTGGACAATTCGGCATTGCCATCATACTGGGGTTGTACGTGTTGTAAACTCGGTTGTACTATTAAGCTGCCTCGTGGTGGCACGTTTGGAAAGACTTGGTATCTCAACATTACTGCAGTACCGCCTCATCATTATCAACTCAATTATTGTAATTATGCATTGATCCAACCATTAGATTACGATCCTGTCCATCTGCTAGAATGCGACTTCCTATCGTGCTATTTCCCTTATTGATAACCTGTACACTTGCGTGGTGTGGTTATGGAATATACGTGGATCATTCACACTGAAAATTCTTTCCGGTCCTACAGTTAATATTAATACAATTACTACGGAAGTGGCGGTCCCCAAATTCAGAATGCATTCCTGTAATTCCATGACCAATAAGAGTTTAGGCTCTTACCCCTCTCCCTCGACGTGATGAGCAGCATTCAATCGCAAGCGTCGGCGGTAAAGGAAAGACAGCAAGGTGAGCGGTATCACACACGGGCGTTACTGGTACCCGCGACCGAGGACTTGACGATTGTTCGTAAAATTGATGGCGGACAAACACCCACTCACTTGGTGCCTTGAGTTCATTTATGCGTCCACTGGCACGCAACTACATTAACCATTACTGCCAGCCCATTGACGGTCACCGACAAGCCTCGGGCCAGTGGTACATGTGTCCATGACAAAAGAGGGTCCCTTCACCGCCATCCGCGACTTTTTCGGTTTCATTGGAGTCACCCTTATCATGGGACGACAGTGCCGAATCCGACCAAAACATGCTCGGCTGTGAAGTGTAAAAACATGTCAGCATTCCGGAACTTGAAGCACCACGCCCCCAGCAGAAAGTGGTCTTCCAAAAGGCTTGCCCTACGCTGCAATAGCAGTGAGCGAGTGTATGGCTGTATCAACACTCCTGTTGCAGAATATGCTTGGTTAGGAATTTATCCGAAACGCTCAAACTTGGTGAGCTGGGAGCACCCCCAGGTAGAATCAACAACTTAACTGCACGTGGATTTGATCAGGAGCGGCAGTATAGTAGATTCGACTGCTTCATTCAACGTGCTCCTTGCTGCACTGTAATTCAGGTTACTAATGCACGAATTCATTGTGTTGATGATACATAAAAACAGTTGCGTCCTTCATTTCTTCCCTTTTGAGGAATTGGGAAAATCCAAAGCTGCGAGTATTCATGACGGCCGCATCTAGAAGAGCACAAAAGCCAGTCATATTTCATCAGATTGTTATGTAGAATCCAGAATGAGTCTCACCTTAGGTGTTTAGAGTGGTCCGATTGATGGTTTAAATGCTGAATCGTCTAAATATCTAAGGCCTTACACAAAAAGGTGGCCAACTTATGCCACGGAGTGGTAGATAGATTGATCCAGGAGTCTGCTCGTTGATAGCGACCGCTTGGAGACTTCCCGCTGTGCTGAGTTAGGCCCATGCTTCATGTGAGATCTCTCGTGGAAGGTCTAGGTGAGCCTTTTCCTTGCGAATATACTGACTGAGGTCCCAAAGCAGTGCAGAACAATAAACTCAGCTCTTGCATTCCGTTGTCACCTACCGCAAACAATGACGAATTCCCAACGCTCGCCTTGCAGCGATCCTTCAGTTAGCCCGCGTCGCTATCCTCAGGCTTTGTTGAGACCACGACCTAATCATTAGGTATTGGTATGCTCGCCTTCATATCAGTTCTTGAAAGTCGCGAGGCGCAGTGAAGGCACACGTACAGCAATATGCAAATTGGTTGCATCCGAGTTTGTCCTTGAGTTGCAGGATTCCATTGCTCATCGATATCATTAGTTAGAAGGTGATACAGCTACTGTACTTCCGATTTATACTTCGAATGCGGTTGCGCCAAAGTAGAAAATACGAAAATATGAAAAGATGTGAGCGACCGTGGTTGATTGAACATCATCCACTGGTGCGTGTTAAACATCACGGATGACACTCACACTACCTAGTTCGCACCATTAGGCGCATAACCAGGTCGAACATCGTATTGGACCTCAGCACTGACGGCGCTCAGCATCAATCAGGTGGTTAGCCTCCACCGCTGCGTCGTCGGAGCCACCATGAGGCTGTGGAGCCCTATACTCTGGATGCCGGGAGTTGTTTCCAATGGTAGGCCGCCACTACTTCAGATTATAGCATTTTACCAAGGTGTAGGAATGTGTTGGACGAATGATAATAGTCGTCTGCTCAGCTGTTTCTTTGCCTATTTTGGATCATTGCCGCCATTATTATGATCGGTCAAAGACACCAAACCAGAGCAAATACATATTCGGTGTCTACGAGTCGGTAAATGTAATGCAACTTTAAGCTCCTATTGAGACACTTATCTAGCCATCTATCTCCCAGATGATCAGGTCAGCTTTTTGACAATGATAATTATTTATAATCTTGAACCCCTTTAATTCATCTTGGTCAGCAGACAATCACGTAGCGCTACGCCGCGAACTTCAAGTTTTTGACACGTCTTCAAGCCCTCAGCCAGCTAACCACGTATCGGGCTGCATCTAATCTGCCTTCACAGTTGCAGCCCTGTCAAATAGCCTGTGCTCATCTTTGGATTGCTACCTGAGCCTCTTGCAATGGAGCCCTTGATTTCATCGTCACCCTATACTGTGGCGTGCCTTTCATTTCAGTGATTATGCATCTGACAGGTGTTACCCAGATTCCTTGGACACGCGTTGGAGCTGAACAGCATGAATGTTTTTGTTGTTTACTGTAGTTCCTTGTTGCATTCATTATATCGCCGGCCGCTAAAGATGATTGCCGAGTTATTCGACGCTGATCCTACAAATTATGTGATCTGGTGGAACGTGTCTGGACAGCGAGCGTTGACTGTACTGTCAATTCTGGAATTTATCCCTATACTCACTCTTTGAGAGGGAGTCCAGAAGCTGGGTATACTGGATTGATTGGCCCTCTCCACGTGAACACTAAGTAGTGTCTTCGCCTTCTCACCCCCAAACTCTCTTGCTGACAGATTACATAGGAGTCTTTGCATTGCAAAGGGGTTTCCACCCCCGTGACGGAGAAACCTTTGTCATTGTCTATCATTACTCTAATCAAGCCTCCACGCTGCTATACAGCCTATGGACAACCAACAATCATGCTTGATTGCCTATTTGGACTCTGAATGTAACGGCGAGCTGGTCATATGAAAGTCACGTTGAGGACGTGGCCCCAGGTCTATAGGTATCAGCACTCGGCATCTTCTTAGAATGCATCCAGCCATTCGGTCTATGTCAGATGCCTCGGTCACGCCACTCAATTCTTCGCCCGACATCCCACGAATCCCCACGGCCTTAAGTACCTGGCTGCTCAATCAGTCAGGCGTTCAAATAGTGCGTCACATGAAACGTTGCAGGGTGTAAGTAGGGGTCAGATCAGGCTTTTCCAATATACCTTGGCCAGGGTTCCCCATATGCTCTCCTTGGCCAGGTAGCCGTCGAGCAATGGCAAGGAAGAGTTCCTTTGACGGACTCAGGGCCTCCTCATCTGGATGACACGATGCATTATCCATTCGTTGAATATATGTACTCAGCCACCCGATGAACCACGTCTGATATAGCTGTCCATGAGAGCATGAAGTGAAGGATGTGAAGGATCAAAAGCAGGATGAGCTTCAAGTTGAGGTTGCGAGCACTGCACGAAATAGGGAGATTGCTCAAAAAATGTGCGAAATCTTTTCATCTGAATCGGCAACAATTCTGATTGTTGCCCCCCCTGCTTTGTCAAACTCCGTGCTTGCTAATGTCACCATCAATGTCTTCACGCGTATATGGTGTAATGGAAAACCAGAAAATCTCTGTACAAAGTATTTCCTCTTAAAGGAAGCCGTAACCTCTCCCAAATTCTCCCATGGAGGTTGCCTAGTTAGGATTGCGCATGACATTGGATGTCATAAAAATTTCACACCGTCAGGTTTCGATTCGAAGTTGCCAAATGAGATAGGAGACGCTACCCTGTAACGTAGAGAATTCCACCTTATTGTCGCCACCAGGAGGGCTTGATAGAATTCTAGCACCTCAATGCCAGGCCCCCCATCTGTTCAGAAACTTTTGAAGTAGAAAAAGGTATAGAGACGCGTTGGAGTATGGTACTTCTAATGAGCTAAGTACTCTTATTCACATTTGCCAATATTCCAGGATGTCGTGCCACATTCCACATGGTGCTCCTAGTTTCGAAAGTTTAAATGACTCTAGCCCCTGATATACTTCCTCGTTGCTCACAAGCGATCAACAATACTGAATCGTGGGTTATTTCTGATGCTGCACGTCAGTCATACCATACCAACCCAAGTTCAAGTTCTGAACGGGTAAATACAATTGCATTCACCTAGGACGTGGACTTCTGGTCCAATCAGTTCCCCGTCTCGCCAATGCTTCACACAATGCTCCCGTATCAACTCTAATCCCATGACACGACAAAGAACACAATTGGACATCCTATACCCCTAATCACCATCGCCATCAGCAGGACAGTCGGATTGAATGAGGTCTAAGCCCATCGACCTCTCAAATCATGAGTTTAGTGTGGTCCCCTCAACCTCGAAGAATGAGGAATCATTAGATCGATGCCCTCGATTTAATACACCAGATTTTCCTGGAACATTGGAGAGTTGTGCGAAGCGTCTGGATGAGCCTGTGCGCCAATGACCCGGAAGTGTGGAGGATGCTCGTCTCATAGTTTTTTTGCGACTAAACAGGAAAGATTTAATTCGCCAGTGTCTTGGGACGACCGTTGTCAAACTGGATATGATGTTTTGCTCTTGTTGAAGTGATGCCTGGATTGGATACCGCCAAGATACTAGTACTGCCGACATAACCACCTTGAAGCACCTGGCACCAATGGGAGCACAATCGCGATTGTCCGGGTATTGGACGGAGAAAGTGAGTGGTAAACAATACACCCTTTAATTGTGTCCCGTCAAAAACTGGTGATGTGTTCCTATCAGAAAGCGTCCAAATGTGCACGAGAGGAGTTTTGATAGCAGCGTTTGGACGTTGACCATGGTTGCTGTAAAATAACTTTTAAAATTCCAAGAACTAAAGACCTCACAAAATCCAACAGGCGAAAGTCTGCCCAAACCCCGTGCAGAATGTTCAACTTCATCAAGACACCACGATTTGATGGGGAAGGGCAATCAGGAGCAATTTATGGAGATTGGATTAACAAAAACTCTCACCACCGGCGTTTTAATTAATGGACGAATACCACCTTAGTGTTCGTATACCCCTGTATTGACGTCTATCTCCTGTACGATACCATGAATGGTATAGTCACGAGGGTTGTTACTCCATCTTCAATCAACAACTTTACTGCGCATATCTCGATAATCGATGGCATTCATTCTGGGGTAGTCGCCGAATCTGATACATCCTGCTTCGTATCTAGACATCGGCTTTTCACTTTTGGCTCGTGGACGGGGGCACAGGGGCACCAGTTGCTGTGCTGACTGGTATCGCCCACGAACGAAGATTAATGGGTGGAGAAGACCGAAGTAGACCTCATATCGGCAGAACCGATGGAAATTACCATGTGGAGCCCTTCAACACAAGCAGTGGGATATCTGAATCAGCACAGTAACTTACTGATTTCTGGGTGGAAAAACTGAGCCTGGTTTTAGACCAAATTACTATCCCTGACAAGACGGATTCATATGGGCACACTACCTTTGGGAAAATTTATCCAGAGGTGCATATACGCATCCCGACTCCCCCGTCAATCACCCAACATTAATGAGAAGTCCAAGGAGCACTCGACAAGCTCACAATCTCCAACGCAGCTGTCAATTAAGCCTCCGTAACACATTCGCGGCCACTCCCACAGGCACTTTTGAGAAACGACGTCATAGATATGGGAGCCTGTTCGACAGTTATTGGTATGGCTGTTTAGCATATACGCTGAGCATACACGGAGAGTGCCAAACGGGAGAAGAGGCTCGAGAATTTTGCAGCACTGCCCGATAAATCCTCTGCCATGCAACCGATATGCGATCCTCCTGGAGATAAAAACTCTGATTTCCCTGCGAGCTCGACGATGATGCTGTTTTTTCACGGACCATCTGAAGGTTTGTCATAGATCATCTGTGATTGTCACAAGGCTCTACCGTTCACATTGGAGGACTTATTGGTTCCCGTCGTGTAGGTTCTCTCTGATTGAATTCGATAAGTCTGATCGGCTGAAGCGGGAGACCAAAGGCACTTAAGCACCGCACCTAAGATCAACTACTTTTAAGCTCCCTGCTTCACCAATAGAAGTAATAGATTACTAGCCGTTTCTGGCATGATAGAGCACTATCCCATAACACTCGAGGGAAACATGTGTGGGAGGTCAATCTCCTTCTAGCCAGTATCACGCTCCGGATATCGGGACGCAACTGTCAACCTCTCGCTAATGGAATGCGTTAGGGCACTCACGATTGAGACCAAGTGAATAAATCGAATATACCTATGTAAATGGGATCAGGGACGGGGCACCATCGCATCGTTTCTCGTGTAGAGCCATGTCAACTGATGATCAAGTCTTGATGAATTATTAATTCTCATAACTCACCTGAAGTGTCGCGTTGTGACGTCTTTCGTTATCTGACACCCCTCTCACGACCTGGTGATAAGGGCAATCAACGCCTTGGGAGCATCATATCCTAGAGGTAATAGCGTGGTGCAGCTACTCCTCCAGGCACTACCATATTCTAACAACTTATCTCCCCACCATCAAACTTCCCAAGAATATTCCTTCGACCTACATCGATTTCATGATGTTCGAGAAGGCCATACGCCGAACCCACAATCGGACTCCGTGATATAGCTTGACCTTATCGCCACACAAATTCTGAGTGGAACGACGTCATGATGCTTTGGAATGTCCTCCTTCAAACGCCGATAAACGCCTAGCTGAGCATGACATATTGTCTAGGCTTTGGTCATGCCGTTTCAGTATTGGTGATATCTGCAGCTTAATAATACTCCAAAAAATTACTGAGAGTATCCAGGCTGATGGCCGAATCCCAGCAGCCAAGACATGATTAGACGTACCCATGAACAGATAGTGGATTAAGTTTTTTATCTCGCTAGTGTACCCGGCCAGAGCCATTCACGAGCCTTTTGCAATTGGGTCCCATACTCATCTTCATCCCCGAAAATAAACACGATACCTTCCTCCGATGCATGCATAGAAATCTAGAAAAAGGTCTCAGCAGCAGCAGAGGGTCGACCTGAAATACATACCCGACCCACCCGGTATATAAAGATTAAAAAAATAAAATAAAATACATACCCGACATTATCGATTTTCCCTACCATAAGAAGGCGTTAATGTCTTAGTGGGATTCAAATCTCCTCGGTAACAAAGGGCGATGTTGGCTTACTGGCCGCGGTACATCTCCGATAAAGTGCGAACTCACCTATCTGGGTTACGAGCAACGAACCTATCGGACCACCACATAAAGAAGAGCCAAAAATAAGAACATCATGCGATTCCGCGGCTATTCCTAGACAGTACACTCGTGCTTCTATGTCGCAAGAATTTTGTTAACATGCTGCGCTCGAAAATCTTTGGCTTGGCATTTCAACATGTCAACCCTCTCCAAAATGTTCCTGATGAAGAAGTTCTTCAGAAAAACCAAGGCTTCCAAGCTGTCATGATCAGGACTCCCAGACCGCGGCTAAAAGCCCACGCCCGCAGCTCTGCAGACCTATATACCAAACCGGAGTTGAATCATTATATTAATCAAAGCGCGATAAGCCATATCTCTTGAAACTCGCATAAGCCTTTTTTTTCTAATTTTTCATCAATCAACCAGGTCCCCCCTTTTTGCCCTGCACCATAAATTATCAAACGAACGTTTCATTGTACGATGTCTCAATTCTTTCGAACCTGGCATCGCATGGTTGTCATGGGACACCAAGGCCGTGCTATTTAAAAAAAAATAGGTTTGCATCTCAGGGTATCCACGAACCTTCTCTTTTGTGTAAGGGTTACATACCTCCGCAAAAAATTGTCCAAATAAGTGACAGACTTCTACTCGAGGTGCATTTTTTCGATGACTATACTTGGCCATTTTTAAATTTCACCAGCTTTTATCGGGCCATGGTATTGTTCTGGTGTCGGTAATGGAGGGCTTGGGCCATTGGGTCTCAGTTCGCCGGACGCCACTATAAATATGATAATCATTGTCACCACCTCTTGTATCACGTTGCATTCGTAGCCCCTAGGCACAAAAACGTGCAACTCCAAATAGCACCAGTCTCGTAAAGGAAGGCAACTTTGCCAAGCAAATTGATTGAAGTTGATTGCTCGCATAGATGCGATCCCTTGTTGTGGATAATGATAGACACAGTACTTCCATCATTCAAATTCCATAATCAATCATATCCGAACCCTATCCACCAGTGGTATTTGTATCAACAATGGGAGCACCACTTACGTACACAATTCCAGGCTTCTGTTAGCATTGCCTTTCGATATTAGCTAGAAGCCGGCCGTGAACACTAGGCATCGACTGGGCTAGTGCTTTTCTGTGCACCATTTGATCCCGTATCACAAATAGCTAGAGCCAAGGATACTAATTTCTCCTTTCAATACATGTCCATCCATTGCTGTCAATGCGGACGTATACCGGTGAGCACGCAAAAAGTTCGTTTTCTGATGCCTAAAATTCCCAGGAAAATGGTAGCATCGCTAGTCTTTATGTGGCCATCCGGTAAAGATAGCGCATAGCATAACCCTGACAGAAATTGATGCGATTGATGAACGTGCGATGGCAATGTATAGCCATTCATCAAAAAGTTGAATTGTGGCCGGACGATGAGTAAGTAAAGCGAATCTGCGTTACAAACACCCGCTATGGCCACGTTGGACCAAAATGCGGGAAAATGTTATGAAGCGGTATGTAGATGAGCTATGACTATGTGAGGTGAGTGTTGCGCGCGGACCGCACCCGAAGGGGGGAGCTTGCGATTGTAATATGGGTAATTGCAGAGGAAAGACTATCAGATGTAGGTAGTGGAGAAATTGTAAGTGCAGTAATGGATTGCAGAGAAGAGCGAGAGATAAATGTTGCAGAGAATCAGCACGGCAAGACAAGAAGAGCCAAACAACAGGAGATATGGGGTGTTCCATGATATATGCACGGTGACATCGAAGAGGGAGGGGAGATATAGACAGAAACCGAGAGATCAGAAATATGTTGATACAAGGCGGTAAACGGTGAGATACGACCCAACATCGAGGGGGGGAAAGCAGAGATAGAGCAATCTTGAGGCTAAGATGAATGAGAGAGAATAAGGTCTACTGACGGGACCTCGAAACGTCCATAATCGTTTTTTTTTTTTGGGGGGGGGGGCGGGGCGGGCAAATAATGATAGATATATGCCCCGGTCTTACTCCAATATACTCCTTTCGCAATATCCACCAACCTTAGACAGTGGCAATCCTACCCGGTCCGGCAGAGAAACACCACTTCCTCACGAATGCCTGGTAGAGGGAATCAGGATCCTCCGATATCGCAGCTCTCGGTGTTGATACTTTTGACGTTGAGCGATCGTGCATGATTGGTTCTGAATCAGTACCGCTGTCGCTGCTGGGGCTTGGACTTCGAGAGCTCGACCGCACAGACGTGGATGTTCGTTGAGAGAGGGGAGGCGATGAAACCTTTCCTCGAGGTGATGGATTCCGGGCGGTATCATCGACACTCAAGAGCAATGACGAGAGTTGGGGAGAATGAATCATCGGTGGAGTCCTCAAGCCATCACTAGAACTGGATATTGAATCCGAAGATGAGGAAGCTGAGAGTTTTCCTTCTTCGTATTTCGGTTGAATATCGAAGGAAGGTCGGGTAGGGCTGGTACCCCAAGACCATGCAACACTAGCATGAGGCGAGCTTCCCAGCGTCGAGAACGGTGGTGATGATGCCATAGGAGAAGCCCCTACTGATAGGTCATGTGTTGAAGTCTTCGATGCAGGAACAGGCACCGACGCGGAAGGGGTCACAGGAAAAGATGATGTTGACGGTGACCCCACTGAAGGGGCTACGTAATTCCTGAAATTGAGCCTCTTTAGGCGCGACAGCGTGGTTTGGGTGATAGCCTGGTGCTGGTCTGGCGTTTGATAAGTCATAGGAGGTGAGTAGGCAGGGAGAACGGTAACAGCCGGTACAGCTGGGACGACCGGAGTTTGAGCAGGCAGGGCTGCTGCGATGAAGTAAATACCAATAGGAGATCCACAAAGAGACGCATATACTCACCTGGTGCACTCAGTGTCCTCTCCTTTCGCTCTCGAACAGGCGGCTCAACTTCCTTCTTTCGGAAAGCAACCCGGTAATTTGCGCCATTGTTGTTGTCCCACCACTCGGATCCGTCGGGTGCACCAAATCTCACCACCAGCCAGACAACTCGGCTGTCAAGTTTCATAGCGTAGTCAGCGAGACGAATGGTGAATTCGAATCGATCCCATTCCTTCCTATTTGAAGGTATGCCAATGACATCACCGACAGTAAGAGAAGTCTTGAAAGCAAATGTTGGCGGGAGCGCTGAAAGCGAAACAGCGTGGTGGGCAATAATTTCGGAGGTGGTGACCCAATCATCTAAAGTAAAGCGGACGGCAACCTGCTTCTCGTAGCTAAGGTTACGAACGAGGAGGGAACCAGCCAAAGCAGGTGAAGAAGAATTAACGAAACTCAAAGTTTCAAGATAAACGTTAGCGTATGGAGAAGCTGAAGGAGTAGGAACAGGGCTTGAAGCCGTGGTATCAAGCTCGTAGAGGGTCTCATTGCGCGCTGCCAACGACGCGGTGATATCTTCTCTGATTGGGCTGGAGCCAGAAAAACGAGGAAAAGGGAACGAGGCTCGCTCGGAGTAGCCTTCGCCTTCCGTCTCGTCGGTTTCGGTATCATCACAGAATGATCCTGATCTTGACAAGGAAGCAGGGCGTGCACTTTTACTGAAGATGCAAATTGTCTCCAAGTCTTTCGAGGGGAAGTGAACATTCTTAGGAGTCGTTGGAGCGGTGTACGGCTGGTCCTCTGGGGTGGGAGGTCGATCTGTGTGAGGAGTCACAGGCGCAGAACGAGTTCGGAGATGGTTTGAAGGAATATTCGGCGAGGATGATGAGGACTTTAGGGAGGACTTCAAGGGCTTTCCGTTGGACAACAGAATTGGAGAGGACGAAGTGCGGGCAACTTGGGGTCGGAGACCGTGAGGCGACTGCAGTTGCAAAGTTGACGTCTGAGGGGTAGACTGAGGGGATGTACGGGGAAATGGAACTGAGTGACTAGGTTTTTGTTTGGGGGATGAGGCCGGTGCATTCGTGTTTAAAGTCAACCTAATGGGTGCATTCGGCCTCAATTTTAGAGGAGGAGAGCGGGAGTCGTCGTCTGGGGAAGAAGAGTCGTCATCGTCATCAAGTTCTGGGTCGTCATTCCTGAAGTGAAAAACGGGACCAGGTGCCCGTCTTGGTACAAGGCGCAAAGGAGCAAACGCGCCTGGGCCACGCTCCGAGGAGTATGAGCGGTGGTGTCCGACTCTGCCTTGTGAGTGAACTGGAAGCGGGGCAGGGGCGGGCAGAGGAACGGAATAAGGCATGGAGGGGGAGGAGGGCGGGACGAGGAGTATGAGGAAGAGAACTGGAAGCTGGGATAAATAAACGACGGATGTTATGAATCAAAGACATCCCCGATTGCCTTTTCCGGTTTTCAATTTTTAATTTTTTTTATCAATATCGAGATCCTGATTCATCGACCCGATCTCATCTCATCCACAGCTCTCTTTATCGCCACTGCCCCTTCAGGCAACTCGACTTTCGCCTATCCCCGGCACCGCAATGGATGATGTCATCAAGCGACCGCCCCACCGCCCTTGTTACTTTCTCTGATAATTCTGGGTTGAAAGTTTTCGCTCAAATTTCCTTAAATCATCATTACCGCGTTAAGATTTTCCAACCCTCCTCATCCACCATTGGTTCTATCAACTCTATTGCTTCTTGCCATCGTGAACTCGTCGTATGCTTGCTTCTCTTTCTCAACACTCACCGCCCGATCCCTCCCTCGACCTTTGATATTTCAAATATCTTTTTTGTTTTCTGGTACCTTGAACAAACAAATGACCCAGGAACGTTCGACCCCACACTGTCGTACTTCATCAATCCTACCAGTTCTGGGTAGATAACATAACCCACATTCACAGCGTTCATGTCCTTACCCCACATGAAGCAGACTGGGGAGCGAAGACGAACTGTGGGGATAAAGAGTACAACCTCACTGGCTTTCTCATGTCTCCCCGCAATAATAGATCATCTTGAGATTTCCCGGCCTCCTGCCCACGAAGCTGAGAGGTGCCATTTGCTTTGTTATGACACAAACGAAGGGCGTTGATAGCGGCCTTGGCATGCGATAATTAATATCTTGCTTCACGTAAGGAGCGAGGGAAGAAGGGTCAGCAACCATATGAACGTAATTGGACGTTCATCTGCTTCTGTTCCTTCAGGGAAGAATATCAATATATCTAGGAAGTAAGCAGGGCACAAGAGAACATGAGACGAGACGTTGATACTACCCAGGGCAAAAAAGAGAGGTTCGGAATGGATGGGGAAACCGTACGACGTTGGGAATATCCTCTGCCCCATTCGCCACCTTGCACCATTTAGTAATACCTCAGGGAAATATCAATATGATTAACAGTACAACATGCCACCGTCTCTCGTCGGTAATGAGAGGGGTGAGGCCGCACGGACTTGTTGGGACTACATCTGAACCCAGACTCAGGTGGCGACATTGGCATGCAATGCTGGTGAAAGCAGCCATTTCACCCCAGTCGATTTCGATCGAGTGAATGTTCCAACAATGAAATTAGTCACGGTTTGATAGTAATTTCAAAGCGAAATGACAGATCTTCCCAGGTGCCAGAACAGTTCATGATACGGGGCCGTCCCTCATGGAATTGACTGACATTAGCAATCCATCTTGTCAGCAGTGTGCATGTGTACACATATGATTGCGCCGGGTGTCGCTATCCTTGGCATCAATTTAATCTTGGTATCAGTACCGCCAAGGAACTCGAGTCGGCGTAGACTGATCACGGACAGAATTTTCAAGATGTTTGACAGTAGTCTTGGTCTCGGTCTTCCATTTCTGAACGCCAACACCCACCCACGTCGCACCATGGGTTTTCCGCGTTGGGCCGTAGCCGACAGGGAACGCATACATTGCCCCAAGGTTCGAAGCAGAGTACATGCATCCGGCCCTTAAAGCGAGCCGTGTTCGTTCCAAAAATTGCGTTCGTGATCCCGATGAAATATGAGGCATGGAAGTAAATCACGCCTTCCAATTCCGATGGATTAATTTCTTCTGTACAATTCTGCACGGAAATTATATCTGTGCGATACGGGTATCCACACATATGCAGTCCAAGCGGATTAGTGGAATGTCCGGTATGTCGGAGGTGGGTAGCGTTTACCGCCTTGATAGGGTCATCACTTCCGTCATTCGATTGTCAGAATGCATTGCACCACAAAAAATGCACTCACGGCTAATCCATTGATCTCTCAGCAACTCTCAACCCCTACCTGTCATTGATCTCAACATGGGTGGTTTTCTCCACCACGGCGCGACCCCCCTCAATTGCTGTGCAACTCCCAGAACAGCAGTGCCTATTTTCCACGAAGTGGGTATGGCCGAGTCTAGATGTAGCCATCACGAACAACGCCGAAGGCTAGTTCGTGACTGTCCAGCAACCGATGATGGGATCGGAGGTTCACGGATTGACGATGGCTGAGGCGACAACCGGGTATACGCATAGATACAGGCCACCTTGCACTGCCACCACTCTCAATTGCAACAATGCCCGGCCATAACATGGAGCGTCGGGCTCAAAAGCCTCATTTTCAAGACGCCCAAATTGATCACTTGAACAACAGCGGTAACATCAGGTGCACGAATCTGACTAGGCAACATCAAACCGCTCAATTTACGACACGGCGATCATGATCGCAAAATGTCAATACCCATTACCGCATTTGCGCACCACGAGAATTGGGGTGTGTTCGGAGAAGAAGGTTCCTTTTCCCATTCGTGCCACTTGCCCCAGTTAAATAAAGTACTAGTGGAGTTTGATCACGATTGTTGGCTTACAGCCAACCCACCGGTTGTTCCTATCAAGTTAATAAGAAGAAAAGAGTATAATAAGCCACCGTATATATCAATTCAAAGTTAGCCTTCAACGTTCTCAGGCGGTTGCGCTCATGACCCCAAGTTTATTGGATGGCTGTTGTTGAAGAAGGGAATGTAAGCATACATGATCAGCCATGTTCACACTTGCATAACCTACGGTGAGAACAGCCAATTCATTCCTGATACAGAGAGTATCTAGCCAAAAGGGGAAAGCTACTTGCCTTAGGAAATGTTGGTCGGCCATGGAGGATCACAACACCCATCCTCTCCACATTGCACCGAGCTCCAGAAGTCCCGCGGCGCTGTGAAGTAATAATGTCCTACCGAGGTGACCCTTGAGGTACTGATATCTCCTCCCACCCCACAATTCCTCGACTCCAACTTCTGAGACTGCACGCGGCAGCCTGTTTTTCTGGGGAACAACCACCTCCAGCCCCTATCAACCACAATGTAGGATGCCGATTCCCCACACCCATACAAACCCGGCGACCACGGGAAAGCCGCAGTTAAACCTCGATCTAATTTTGAAGTGAGGCTCACAACTATGGACATGACTGGTAAAAGCTATTTACAGATTCTATAGGCGAATATCGACATCAACGTGGTTTCATCAAGTATTCTTGTCGACATTGACCCGCCCTATATTTGGTCCCCATGTTCGGCATCCAATCACGATCATCGGTCATCGGCACCCGACGGCCAGAAGGCGGTGAGTTATCTTATCTGCTCGACAGACTGCAGATTAATTCTCAAGAAGCCTCAGAGTTGTTCTTTTCCGCCATTCTATCTATCGACATTGTTACACCCGCGCGTAGATTACCTTGTCACCACCCTCAACGTCAGCAGTCCTTATCATTGAAAACTACGCTGACACAGGTTACCTTATCCACTCTTCTCGACAAGAAGAAGAACGACACCTGGTGCAGGCCTTATCTTTGTGGACCGTGTCCTAGATTCGAAGCTAATCAGCGCGCTTCTGTTCGCAGAAGGTGCCGGAAGACCGATATCTGACGATGTCACCGCCGTCAACTTGCCTCTCAGGGCGGTCGACCACGCGAAGACGTAGAGATAGGAAAGGTGATGTCCCATCTATCACCATCCACGCGTCAGTTTGCGATTGCAGGCTTCGCTTCTTTACTACCTCTATGTGTTAGGTCCCACATGCTTTTGAATTGGACTAGTCAGCACTTACGTTGTGCGCTTCTTTGAATTACCTTCATTGGGTGTATTCATCTGTAGTCGAGTAGATATGCCACCGCATCAAAATCTCATTACGACCTACATCATCAAGGACTCGGACGTCTGAAACGAGCGTTCCACCCTCGAGGTGATCAGATGAGAGGTGAACAAGGGTGATTCACTTCCTTCTTTCCGTGAAGGCTTTCCAGTCGCATTCGGCAGATTGAGTCCATGGAGAATAGAAAAAACGTCCCGGAAGTCAACACTAGTGCTGTTACCAGTCCCGAACTTGAAATGCTGTGACATCTTGCACCGTGGGTGTCAGTGGGTCCATCGAGAAGGAGAAGAGCGCTGGGCACCGACAAGTGCGCATACCGGCAGAATACTACTTCTGGCGATGGCACACCCAGATTCAGAATTGGCAAAGCAACATCTATAATTCCGTTCTATTAGCCATGATGGTTGTCATCCACATGGTTGTTATTCTTCATACGGTCGCTCGTATTGCCTAACGAAGCCGGATGAATAAGAGATTGGTCGTCTAAGAGAATCCATCATACCTGTACATTATTCCATCATATACAAGGAATGACCGAAAATAATGATGCGAGAAGTGGTGAGCTTCATCAACTTGGCAACATCATTTGGGACAAAAGCCTGGCAAGACGGAGTCGGGGACAACACCATGGCAGCTGATGAAATTTCAACCCGCTCATCAATGCACCCGAGTGAAAGCTTAGGTACGAACGTGTCATCCTATCAACGTGGACAAGAAGGATGTTCCGAGTCATGTAAAACCGATACGGGGTTAGAAATTCGACACATGAACCTTCCCGTGTGTACCGGTTACATGGCCTGGATTCGACCTACCCTTGCTAGGGATGATTCGAATGTAGAAATCAGAATGGATGTCGTTACAAATTTTGATCCGATATGAAAAATCGATATTTTTCTATGGTTAATGATATGTCGGGAACAGAGAATGATTTACTCACCAGAGGACAAGGTCATGAACCCGCGTAAATTGCCGACGGTTGAAATGACTTGACGACGACACCAGAATGTACCCTCGTTTGGGAAGGTAAATAAGATATGTGGACACACTTTACCTTTTGCGTTCTTAGGTTAATAAACACAACACTCCAGTTGTGCTGCTGGAGCATTTCTCTGGCAGACAATCGGCAAAGATTCAGGTTCGAGAGTGGTCGAGAAATTGGTCCTGTGGATGTCCGTAGTGTGGACACCGTTTCAAAGGGATAGTAGCGAAATGGAAGCGGACGAGGATGACGCCATCCTGAGGTGACGATAGGTTATCATGAAATTTCTTCAGAAATTTGCCGCCTGCACTGTCATCCACCTCTCATCAGACGATGATTTCTTCGACAATTCAACCAAAAGCCAGACTTTTTGACAAGTATGACATGAGATATTGATGGGACTGTCCATCGTAGGGAGTTGGGCATACACCGCCAGCCCAAGCAACAATCTCAAAAACCTCAAGTTGGAAGGGGCAAATCAAAGTTAATCAATTGATCAATGTTTCAGCATGGCCACAAGGTACGGGTACTTACATGAGAGTCGAAATGTGATGCGTCTCCAGTGGAACCGACACATTATGGGAACTTACATAGGTAGACGCCATGGCTGTGGTCAGCACCCTCGGGCGTCTGATATTTCGGCTGGTTCGGCCAGGGAAACCCCTAGATATGCCGTGGGTCGGCCGATTCCAGTCCTCCGTGATTCCTTGCCTTCTTTTTCTTTCGAAATGCTCTGTCGTACAGTACTTAGTGAGAAAGACAATGACATTTGACGAAAGCCTTTACCAATGCAAAATACCTCCGTCCCTCCATGTTGATGTTTGTTTGCTTGCCTGTGTTCCGGTCAGGCACATTTTTTTCACCATCGGAATTGTTGATCGTTGCACCCTTATTAACCATTTCAATTATCAATAACGACATGTTATTCGTTGCACTCTACTGTGGGTAGTTGTGTTCTGCATGTTATCTACCGAAATGGGGACCACTCAGGCTCAGGGGTGGTCACAGTCTCTACCCATATCCAGAAAGGGCTCGATACGATGATATCTCTACGTGACCCATCATGTGCTTTTTGTTCACGCAAATAACGCTAATAAAGGCGTTAGTTAATACACACGATGAGTCAGACACGACCTAGAGTCGGAATGGAGTAGGCTCAAGAACATTCCAGGATGTTCTAGGTCTTCCATTCACACCTAGCCCACCATTGAAGACCGTCAAGCCTGAGCTATCTCTGAACACGGTACGTAGCACCACTCTGTACACCACTACTCTATCGCCATACAGAAGGGTTGCGCTATCGATCAGCATAACCTAATTCAGACTAATCTAGATGAAGATAAGGTTGATCAATTGATTTTTGCCGAGCCTAACATCGGGCTTTGGATGGACCCTGTCTCGTCAAATTTCAAGTTGCAATGGTGCCTGATGCTGTGATGGCTGTTTCCTAATTTATCACGTAGGGCACACTCGTATAGAATGAATGCAATGCCAGCAATCTCTGGTTAGGAACCGCAAGCCATGATAAGAAGGTTCGGCATCTCTCAACGTAGTATGCTTGACCGAGATAACCTGATGATAACATTGAAGCCCGTGGAGACGTTAATAGAGCTACGTTTATCATCCCTGGTAAATGCTGCCTCTGTGCTTTTTAGTGGGCCTGCTTTGACCCAGTTGGTCCACCTTTTCTCAATGGGGGTAGGGTATGCCGTTACATGATAGGGTTGATTGTATGTGGTGTGGTGCTACCATTGTGCTCATGTATAAATTTATTCGCCGGTCGTCATGACTCTTTAGATTCACTCAATACGAGGTCGCTTAGGCTGTGGCCGTAGAGTGAGCAGACGACATCAATGGTCGTTCTGTGTCGAACCACGGTCAGAAGCAATTCGTTGTGCTATAATAAATTTTTGTGGAAATCCTCCCATCTCGTAATGGCTTGACCTGGACTTCTCCGACGACACCCGACATGTTCCCTGGGTCATATTTTCAAGGTTAAAGCATTCAGCTCCAATATACGCCACGTAAAAACAGAATCGGAAGAAGAATGATGGCGTATAGCCTATGCATCTACGTGGGTCTGCGTTCGGTAGCGAGCAAGATTTACAACCATCGGGTGTCAACCCATTTTCATAACGTCGACCCATCGATGAGCAGGTTTTTGCCAATGGTGTTGATGTTATGCGAGACTGCCTCGCAATGACAGGCGATTGATACCCAAGAACTGCATCAACAACTCTTGCATGTGCATATATATTGATCATGACTCGGTTATATGACAGGTGGGTGGCAAATGTATTCTCACCAGGACTTACTTCTTGATTCGTGGGTTACCAGGACTTTGAGGGTTTGCAATTGTTCTGACCGCGAGATCAGGGCGTGAATTATTTCTTGTGATGCCGTGGCCTTCATTCGTCACTCCTGAAGAGGGTTTCAGCTATGGCTGTTAATGAATGTGGTGAGTTCTCTTGCTTGGCTGCATTGCGGGTGTGGCTGAATGGTGACGGTCGTATCAGTACTGTCAAAGGCCGTACCCACATCGGTTTTCTTGGGGTGTAGGTCCCTCGCTTGTACTGGCTCCCAACACCGTGGCTCATGTTGACGGGTGAGTGCAACTATTGAGCACCCTCTACGATGTAGATCGGATAAGGCGAGAGAGTTCAATTTTCCCCCGAGGTAAGCTCTCGCGACGGCATCAGAACACATCGAAATGACTGCTCGTGCATGGCTTCATTAGCCTGCTGATTGACATATGCACATGCTTCCGCTGAAGTTCTGCCTCGACACAACATAATCACCAATGTCTAATCAGGAGCTAAATCCGGAGTCCAACTTCTCTCTTCTCACTGTGTTTTCTTGATATATACAGGATATCATATCATCATCGAATGGGCCCTTTGCTTCTCTAATATCGTTTACCTAACACTCCGACACTCAACCAAGCTTGCCATCGACGGGCGGCGATTTGTGACCGGTTTCTGAACCGTTGTTCCTGACAAAAATGAATTCCGTGACATTGTTTAACTTTCTGGATATGGTTATTGGTGGATAAAGTAGACTAGCACATGGTGGCGAACATGAGACTCAATACCGTACGTTTGTTACAATCTATAACGTATCCACACAGCCACGACTGGGATCTGAGTGGTCATAGACCATTCGAACGTCGCAGGTGCTCGTTGAAGTGTCTCCTCCACCCTGGCTCTGCTATTCAACTACCTGGTGTACAGTTTTAGGATAAGTACGCCGACTCTCCCTGATGCTCAAGCACTCAAGCGTCAGGAGCCACTTGTCCATAGTTGCATGAGAAAAGGGTTATCGTTCCACGGTGGAGTGTGCTGTAGATTAGTGGCACATCTCTATGCTTGAAGAACTCTGGGGCTCAATGCTTCAGCCTGACAACCGTGCTTTATGCTCGCGATAATACTCAATATAGCCGAGTGCACTAACTTAGGATCCTACTTCGTCGTGGCAGGCAAAAAGTGGAGTAGAGTGCTTCGAAGCCTTCGTCAAATTTCTGATATTCTGTACTAAAGTTATCTGCGAACTTGATGGTGGTAGATTGCACCCATTCGGTAGGGCGTGAGATTAGATGCAGCAAGGGAGATTTTGTCACCCTTCAGGGAGAGATTTGGGTACGATCTTTGGAACGAACGGATAAAATTTATACTAGCGACAACTTATCGAACTCCCTTTGACATGATAACCAATTGCCTGGCATATGGCCACCATCCCTTTAGCTTGCCTTGCCTGCCGATTTGGTGTCCTCTTCGGAAAAGGGCACAGGAAACGTGGAAGTAGTAATAATGGTTGTTTGAATGGCGTGGCTTGTTAGTAGGTAACAACGGCCAGATATATCTGTAGATTGGCTGATATAAATAGCGTGATATTCCGGAATGTCAAACGTGTGGCCTTGATCTAGCTGGCACTACGGGAGTTTTGTTTTTTTAGACCTACATTAGGATCCAAAACATTTTAGAAATGATTTTATGAATTATTTAATGTTCAGTGCTCCCTTAAAGTACAAAACCCCGTAGTGTGAGGGATGGGCGCGTGAGGTGTGCCATGGGACCTGAGCCTGCCAAGTTCTAGGGTCAGAGCCGTTAACCCCTCACACAATGTGTGTCCAATTCGGTATCGACATACCGAAGTGAGGGCTTGGTTCCCAAGGTTCAATAATCTGCCCACTCTCGGTCGGCTGTATGCATATGTTCTAGGAAATGTCTACATTGCACCCCGAAGGGAGATCTGTCTGTCCTTCAAAAAGCCCCTGTTACTACAGCGTCGATCTTGTTAGTATCCAGCGCCAACATGTGCATCGGCTTTACCTTGCAACCATATTACCCAACTACTCCTTTTCTTACGCTCTCAGCTTTTCTCGGCCGAAACAATAGCCGTAATACAACCAGGCAAGATGTCAAGGGTGGGCGACGCCCAACGCACTGGAAGTTATCTTTTGTGGAGAGTTTTGACTCCGTGTGAACATTTTGACACGTTCTACTCTGTCGTCAGCAGACCCTCGGTGACGGGATTCTAAACACAATCAGGGTGTTTAGAGCTGGAAATTCCAAGGCACCTTGCTGAAGAATTTGGTCGGTATATGCTGTCCGAATCTTTGCCTAGCATCTCATTTTTTGCAGTTTATTAAATCTCAACTCCAGCAACGCTGATGACAAGTTGGAATTCTTGAGATTCGACTATTATCACGGTGACGTCAAGCATGACGAGGCTTTGAATATTCCCCTCATTGGTCTTTTCACAGTAGAAAGGCTCCTTTTACACTCTCTTGGAGCTAGAACCACCAGCAGGGAGGAAAGGGAGACGGTGAATTTGAGAAAAGCGTACTTTCGGTACCTCCTAAGGTCACCATGATGTACGCCAAGAAATAGAAGCGACTATCAATCATCTCCACTCAATTAATACCTGCCTATATGCGGTTGTCGGTTGCATGTATATACCGCCAGCATGCCGCCCGTATGTTCTCAACTTAGCGTTGTTCTTGGATATACACAGCCCACAGTCAAAATGAAGGGTGGGGGCATGCTGCAAGCTGCGCACGCGGTCGTATTCACCCACTAAGGAACGATGTCCTTAGGTAGCATCCATGTCAACATATCAATGTTAGTATTAAAGACACTAGCATTGATAAGATCCTTCCGCATATAATCCCCAAAGAAAATCGTACAAATCTACGGATGAGAAAAAAATACATTAGAAACCGAGTTGCTCCATAAAGCTCTGCCATGTCGCGTCCAAAACTGGAGTAGGAGGTGTTAGACCTTGTTGCGGCATAGGCGGTTGATATCCAAGACCATAGCTAGCCAGAGATTGTGGGCCCAAAAACTCCGACAAGTTCATCTGAACGTCTTGCGCATGTGGAGCAGGAGGGTCGTAATAAGGCGGGACAGTGGAGGCGGGGTCAAATCCGCGCAGATCCTTGGCAAGTGTGGGATGTAATCTACTTGGAGCAGTGGGAATAGAATACCCTGAAGGCCCAGCTTCAGGTGGTGCTGTCTCCATGGAGTGCTGCACGCGTTGCGGTGGAGATGAACTTGAACGTGAGATGAGATGCGTTTTTCCACCAAGACGATCGAGCTCTGCAGGGGACAGAGAAGACTTTTGGGGTACACGCGATTGGTCGAAGACCTCGTGGCCTTTCTGCCGCAACTTTTGGACAAACTCCTGCCATAAAGCTATATTCAGTGATCTGCATGTCATGCAAGAGAATGAGGGGCAACGAACAAGGAGATTGTCAGCTGAACGACATTGAGGGGCTGCTTGCTCAAATAAGGCAACTAGTCGATCTAGTTCCTCAAGTGACTCGGAAGGATTTCCTTTCAGTCCAGGTGCTCGAGTTATCAGAAGACATATTACGATCTGCTTGCTGTTATTATGCAGAATTCAGGGTAGAACCAATGATGATCTTACCGCAGCAGAAAGGGCTTGTGACCATGCCAAGCTGATTCGAGCTAATAGATGTGGAACGATTTTCCAACATGACTCAAGGCAGTGGATTAGACGCCAAGCAGAGCGATATATGGCGAGCACGGAGGGATAGTATCGATGCTGGTCTAGCCGTGTCGGGGTCTCGCCAAGTGCATGAGCAAAGTAGGATCTGTGTAAGTTTAGGAGAACTAGAACGACCTTGACATCCAATATAAGTTGGAAGACGTAAAAGTGTACTCACGCCACTCCTTTGCGGACAGGATCATCCATCTTTGCATATGGAGGATATGATCTGTTGGAACATTGACATCTGTCTCGCAGTCTGGCCTAAGATAGTCGGGTACATGGAAATCCCTTATTTGGCGATCGATTTCGATGATTGTTGCGTACGTTGGATGTTTCACCCCAAACGCAGCAGACATCACCGACTGTAATAGGGATGTATACTTCCATGTCCAAGTTTGGACTTTTCCTTCATTAGCATGTCATCGCGCTTGGAATGTGCCACTTACAGCTTAGTGATGATTCACCATTGTGACCAGTAATATCGGGGTATTGAGGGAAAGCACAATCCACATATGCAAGTGACGTGCTCGGGGGTCTACCGAAGCAGAAGCTCTTCACAAGAAGTATGAGCCTGCTATATAAAGGGAAAGTAGAATGGGAGAACTGACCGACCATGTATCTATAGCAATTAAGGGCCAGAAAACTCGACTTCTCCGAGTTACCTCATCACTATCAAGGCCCCATCGCTTAGCGTTAATGTCTGCAACGCAGCAAGAATCGACATCGAATCAGCTGGTATAGGAGATTAGCAAAACCACTTACGCAACCCGATCTGTTAAATGAAGGAAGCTGAGCGCTTGTCATACAGACTTGGACAAACACATGACACTCACGCTATGACCAAGACGAACTGCATGCCCAATATAAGACCACGCAACATTCGACCCTTTCGATTCCCAGTCGCTAAGATCAAGGTATTGTGCCATATGTATCTGGTAGGCAATTTCAGGCTGTATAAGAGGCCGTGTTTCGTTAAGTACCCACTAGAGTTTGGATAGACGCCAAAGTCGTATCATTCACTGGAGATGAGAGATCGAGTGCTACCTGAGCAAGTCGATAGTATTCTCGTGCACTCTCTGAGTAGGGCTCGCGATGGGGGTCAAATAGGGCTCCGAGGGCAAAAATTATGAATGCCAAAGCGAGCAAATGGCCTTGACATGCGTATGCCGTGTATTCCCTGGCAACATTGAGAACTTGACAAAACGAAAATGAATAGTCGTCGACTAGCCCAACATACCTGACCTGGTAAAGTGGTGCAAGGAGCTCATCCCAAAGGTCTCTTCGAGGCAATGGGGTATAACTAATGTAAAATAAGTGACCACCCAAATAGAAATCTTGCGTTGATAACTTACAGGTATTTCCCGTGCTCCAAATACACATCGCAGAGATGAGAGGCTTCGGACATTGGTGGAAGATGCGTGAGTAGCTCCTTCCCGATTTCTTCATGATCAAAGCTTTCATCAGTGAGGAGGGGTTCAAGGGTGCGTTTGGATGTGCGGGGAAGAGCGAGGTTGACCGGAGGCTGAGCTGGGACAGGGGCCTCCATGGCATAAGCATAAGAAGAGTGGGCTGGAGGTGATCCACTAACTCGCATAAGATACTGAGAGGGGGTAAACCAAGAGACAGTTTATGAGAGTGATGCCTTACCTCCGATCGTGCCGTTTTGCCCAAGAAAGTGTACTCTCCATGGACTCCCACAGTTAATGTGCCTTCTCTCAGGTAAGATAAGCTTTGGAGGCGGTTTTCATCGCTTACCAAAGGCATCAATGAAAGCATCTTCGCCCGGATCGTCGCTTACTGTTGCAGAAGGTGATCGTGAGTCGGTTGACTGAGATGGTGGATGGAGTTGCGGAGGGGTGCTCATTGATACCGACGACGACGCGGGAGTCGTAAAATTTTCTGGGCCTTTTAGCTGAAGTAATTCCGAACTGAGTAAAGGGTGTGGCTCTGAAGGGGATGAGTGCTTTTCGTGGAGGGTGCGCAAAGCATCCTCAAGTTCTCGAATGCGGCCGCAGAGGCGGTCAATTCGCTCGTGCAATTCTTCTGTGTTAGCGAGGACGAGTTTACCACCTCTCCCAGGAGTAAGACAACCTGATAATTAGTCAGCGGTAATCCTAGCACACAGCTCAAGTCAACAACCATCTGGACATATAGCCCCACAACCTCTAGTAACGCATTTCTCGCAAGGGACCTGGGAAGCATCTAGTATGATATGGCGAACAAGAATTCTGCGACATGAGGGCTTACCCGGCGATCACATCGTAACTTCAGCCTTCGACATTCTGCGCACGACGTCGGTCTGCCATCACAGATAAGTGAATACTAAGCGAAAATAGAGGTGGATCGGGACGTACGCTCGACCAGGCTTTTTTCTCTGTTTAGGTTCCTTCTCTGTGTTCTGAATACCCATGGCGAAAGGGATTTGTGGCACTGAGGCTTTTCAAAGCAGGCTCCCGAGGAAGAGAAGATGAATAATGCAAGTCAAAAGATGAACTGTTCATGTATGGTATAGTACATCGTGGGCATCACCCGATTTCCACGTACCGACCGTCCACGTGGCTAGCCTGAGGAATATCCCCACTCCTGTTTCCCTCCACATTCTAACTGGATGTCAAATAGGCATGAGCTATTGGTATTTGTCTGTGGAGTCGAATCCAAATGCACCACACCAAAGGATGGACGACCTCTGCTCTAAACCGACAACCCTCCGCAGAATCCCAAGGGGCAGGGGATGACCTGTCAATGTCATTCCATCGTGTTGGATGCCACGATGGCTCGTGCCGAAATGAAATAAATTATGAACTTATAGGGAAAGTTCTTGGACTTCTAACTCGCTTCCCTAAACATACATAACTCGACACATGGTATGCTTGGACAGGACCTGCCTCCCTCCAGCTCTGCCTCGTGTGCTCCTGCATCCCATCACCATGTCTGTCATCGTGGCTGAGCCCAAACCCCAACACGACAGAATCTCGTCCTCAGACACCGTAAGGAACGCCTCTGTTGCCTCTGAGCATGACATGTACCCAGAATTCCCCAAAGTCGGGCCTCCAACCACTACCACGCCAAATGGGAAGGTTCAATACGAGGAAAATGACACAATACCTCCGAAGCATAGCCATCGAACTTTAGTACTGTGCTTCGATGGAACAGGTTAGCGTCTACTTGTGGCGAACATCAGTCTATATTCTCATACCAGAATGTTGACACAGGTGACCAATTCGATGACGATGTTGGTCATTCTCTGATCACTCAATCCACCAACTAATAATCCAACTGGACAGAACTCAAATGTCGTGAACTTCTTTTCAATGCTGAAGAAAGACGATCCGTCAAAGCAACTCGTGTACTATCAGGCACGCGCAGCTTCTCTGTATGTTCTCAACTCTCACCTCTACCGCAGGCAGGGATTGGCACATACACTATTCCACAAATAGCGGAGCCGATGATGGCTAAATTTCATAAAGTCATGGACACCATGGTTGGGAAGCATCTGAACGCTCACGTCATGAGTAAGCCCTTTGTTTTTCTCGCAGTCAGGCACTCAAGGACAATATAGGCGGTTATGAGTTCTTAATGCAAAATTGTGAGTGTCGTGTGACTTGGTGCCAAGAGAAATATTTAGGAGTCCGATATATCAGATCAAATCGGCGATAGAATCTGTATATTTGGTGAGTTTCCATGATTGAACAACGATTTTATTCGTCTGATATGTGTCGAAGGATTCTCGCGGGGTGCATGTGAGTCATTGTCATTTTATTGCTTCGGAATCGACTAAAGCCGCCCAGATACTGCTCGTGCGCTTGCAGGAATGTAAGTGATAGCACCCACGACTTCCGACACTAACTAACTGACCACAATAGGATACATAAAGTATGACGATTAGTGTCCATTCAACATGAAGCAATGCTGAGTAGCTGGCTAGGTCGGATTGTTACCTAAATCCAACTACCAACAAGTACCATTCGCGTATAAGATGTACTCCCGTGAAGACGGAACGGGTTGGAGACAAAGTACAGCGTTCAAGAAAGCCTTCTCAATTGACGTGGATATCTACCTCCTTGGTGTTTGGTCAGTTCTTTTCTGTGTCTTTCCGCCACGCTGACACTTCCAACCACAGGGATACTGTAGGATCAGTCGGTGTCATTCCTAAGCGCCTGCCATTCACCACGTCCAACACACATGTCAAACACTTCCGGCATGCAATCGCGATGGACGAACGCCGTGTCCGATTCAATCCCAACTTCTGGTATCGTCCCTCAGCAGAGGAAAGACTGCTTAATGGACCAGATGGACCCAGCCGAAAAACTAGAAAACGAACCATGAAAGACTACGAACGGCAATATACCGGACAAGTGTTGCATTTCACTGACGTGGAAGAAGTCTGGTTCGCCGGTTGTCATTGTGGTGAGTTGCTTTGCATAATCTGTGGAACCTTATGCAGAAGGATTACTATAGACGTTGGTGGGGGTGCGGTTAAAAACGAAGTCAGGCATAACTTGGCCCGTATACCACTCAGATGGATGATTCGCCAGTGTTTTCTGCTAGACACGGGCATCATGTTCACCCGGAATAGTTTCAAATCAGCAGGAATGGACTATCGTACATTATGGCCGACGGTCCGACAACGGCCACCACCTATAACGTCGTTCCCCGCTTCCAAGTCGGACTTCCAAACGGAACCGTCGCCCACAACGGTGAACACGATGATTGATTATACCAATGAGGAAGAGGAGGATTTTCTGGATATCATGAGTGAAATCAACGACATGTTAAGCATATCGAAACCATGGTGGCTGCTGGAAATCATTCCACAGAGGCTAAAATACCAAAGGGATGATGACACTTGGGCAAAGAAAATCACGTATGTCTTTCCTTCTTATTCTTTCTGATTTAGGTCCTTAGACTCATCAATCCGTGTGCTGTACAGTTTTCATCAAGGTCGTCCACGGATTATACCCAAACAAGGCAATGGCGTGAAGGTTCATAGATCTGTCAAAATACGTATGGAAGCAGAGGATTTGGAAGGCGGACCGTACAAACCCCGAGCTCTATGGCAAAGTAACGTGAAACCCACCTGGGTTGATTGATAGTCGATAAGTCGCATCGTCGTCCCACCTACAGACCACATGTATCCATGATAGGCGCTCGTCATTGCTCCCAGCTTCCCTAACGGCCGCTATTCTATAGTTAGTTATGCTTTCGTTATATGTCCTTATGAACAGACACTATGGTACCATGGATAGTGCATCTGGAACACTGCCACTTTCCTGTACTGTATAACCACAAATCAAATCAAATATTTCGCCCAAATTCGTCCGAGTCGTTTTTGTCCCTCCATCTATCATGCAGATTTGCAACCCAAAGCCGAATGGCGACCTGATGCTCATTAGCGTATTTACCGCTCAACCAAACCAAGATGCATTCCATGTAATCGTCAGACGTCTTTGTGCGCGATCGTGCGCCACGATACCCATCGGGAGACTATCAGCTCGACAGGATATAATATCGCTGTGCGGAACTTGAAGACATCACATGGGATGACGGACTAAAGCTTAGGCTGTAGCGCCGATGGTGTTATTCACCTGACTAAGTGGCATCAGTGTTACGATTCTCGCCGAGTGAGTCTAGGTAGCCCGATCAAGTACTACATCCAAGGCTACCATAACAGCGTTCGTGGACGATAACTAATCATGACTTCATAGCCCCATTTACCAGTAAAGGGGGACCAGCTAAACATTCTTATCATCATCACCATACCGAGGTCGAGATGCCTCGTAAATCAACTGACCCCTTGAGGGTAAAATAACGGATTCCTTGGATTATCCCTGCAAGTACCTTAAAAGGTACGCATTCAACCACTCATCGTATACATCTGGCAAAAGATTCACGGCAATCTATCCTACCCTGCTAGTAACGCAATATTTCGTTTGTCGGTCCCTTGAAGTTTAAGGCACTCGACTATTATTTGTCGCCAGATCGGGCATACAAAATCACGTCAAGCTGAAGGATCATAACCCCACATTCGCCGGAGTTCGGTAGCTTTGAAATCACAACCCGGGAATTTTCGGAATTTCGACCATCTTTTCACATCATGAACAAGTTCACCACCCTTCCCATTTCCATTGATAGTCAATGGCAAGGTCAATGGAAACTAGGAACACCATGACCATTGGCACTTTGCTGTCGAGATGATCCGGGTGCGACCTTTGAAGCTTGAGGTGATATTTTGGGGTTTGAATCACTGGGATTTGAATCTCTTCCCTTTCGTGATGATGACATCCTCATTTGGGCCTGGTGCCTTGATTCGAAAAAAGGTGCCGGGCCCGGAGCCATACTATCATGCCGGCTACTAGCGGCTACGACAGAAAGTATCATTCAGGATACGGTGATTTAATCAGTGTGATGGCGTCACTCCAGTACTTATCGACGATTATTCGTGGAGTTTTCCTCAGGCTGAACTCGAACATATTCAAGGAAATGTTGATTAGTTCGTTCAGGGTTGATATTACTGCCCTCTTTTACTTTCTCGCCACCATCCGCGGTGCATGATCGACCAAGGACTGAATTTGAAAGCCTTGCACTGTACATCGAGGATCATTGCATGGGCATGACTGGGGAGCTAGAGACGACTACCACTATAACACACGATGGGAGAATTTATAGGGTATCACGCATGCGCAGGACTTTTCACGGCCATTAGCTTTGTCCGATACATCCTGGATCCACCTTGGTAAGATCGATGACAGCTTTTATAATCGTCGTCTGATGGAAAATTGGTTGAGAGGCTGAAGGCGGTGAAGTTGGAGTGGTACGGATCGGAGGAGAAGATTTTTCTACTTTTGAGGGGGAATGTATACCGCTGGCGAGTATTGCAGGAGACGCATAAAGGCAGGGGTGTGATAAAGGTGGAGATGGGAGGAGACCATGTCATTTGGGTTGATTGTGGGGATGGAAGTTAGGATACTAGCACTACGTTATTGTACAGAATTACTTTAATACGTTGAATGAGTGTTGGCGGTTGCTGTACTATCGCAGCCACGCATTTTACAATGATTAGTAATTATCAGTTTGTCCTCCAAAGCAGATGCCTACCTTCCTATTACTCTTCCTCAAAGTTAATCCTTACACTGCAACGAGAGAGATCGGTTGATGTCAAGGGATGCTGTGGTGAGTGCTTGAGCTGTTGTCTGTTCAGTGTTAAAAGGTTTACATCCACTGTCATCCAGGGCGCTCTGTTCGAGTTGCCTGTGCGTCGTCCAACTCGGGTCATCTGGGAAGCTTTCCTCAGGTTGAAATCTACCTGGAATGGACCACGGGGCTACAGAGTACGGTATGCTCTGTATTCTACCACGGGATACGATGTTGATCAGTAACGTTCGTCCGGGTTTCCATCATGACTCAGATGCGGCTCATTCACTCTCTGCGATCACACATGAATTCTCTGAAACCTTCCAACTTGTCCTCAACGTGCGCGTTCATCTGAACAGTCCATGAGCTCGCGACTATGATTATTCGACCTCCCAAATGAACTCCTGCACAAAATCATATCATACAACCCCATTTCTTCCTCAAACGAAATCCTTGTCCTCTCATGTCTCAGCCCCGTCTCAACGCCATCAATTTATTTCTCTAAAATGGCTGGGTTTGCTCAACTACCCTCTCGACAATCATAGTTGAGGTGACATGGACCTCTGAAGCAGCTCACAATAAGTATGACATACTCTCTGCATCAAACATGGCATAATACATCCTACACATCAAAGTTCTCGACATCCGACTGAATATTTCAAAAGGCGAGATCATCGACGAAGAAGCGCAGGTAAGAGTGTTTCATCAGATATGCAGATTACTGGAGTAAGTTTGAGAGATCCTATTACGCATTAAAATAAAGGTTCTGACGCCTGCCCGGGAAGTTGGCATACACCATGCAACATTGGCGTTGGAAAGGAGTGGACTAGAGCTTATATCGGATTATTGAATAACCGTCGGAGCTCTCGTGTCATAACCTGAAATTACTTCACATTCCTCCGGAGTACAACGTCTCGCGGCAGCCTCTAGACCCCTACAGCAAATCTGGGTTTCTAAAGCGTTTACTTCCTGCCCTTTCGAATGCATCGCTTTCCTCTCACGCGTCGAAAGAAGTAACGACGAAATCCGTTCGACTGGGCAGGGTATCCCTGAGAGACCCTGATTGTCGGTGGATATTGAGGTGGATACGAGAAGTGTATAGCAATGATGATGAATTTGAAGTTCTTGCAAGTCAAACCTCCCGCTCGGCGTCACTGTCCAATCCCCGAATTGGTAATTTACTACTCGAATCTAAGGCTCTCTTCACCCCTCCTTGCGTATACTGGACCCTCTCCATTCTCCGAGCTTAACTCCACTCACTCTACACGCAGTACACATGGCTGAAGGCGGATTCAGAGCAGTGCTTCCCATGGTTTGGTCTGCTGTCCCTCTTCTCAAGAAGTTATCGATTAAGTCGTGCGACATGGCACCCGATCTAATTGCGGGTTTCCTTGGCACGTGTAATGAATTTTAAGAAGTCATATTGGAAGTGAACAGGAAGAGCCATCTAAGCACAATGAATCCACCACTCCCGGTACCCGAGCTCGAGGAAGTACGAACATCGATGGCCCCCTGCCACTGGATTCGATATCTCTTTCTCGACAGGAAGGGCTGTGTAACTCTATATACTCCTTTGAGTGGAGAGTCATTTGCGACCAGGATGAATGAAGCCTCATGCCCTCTTTCTCTCCCTTCAATTCGCAATTTCGTTGCGTCCCGGCTCAATGTCAACATGGCCAGCCTCCTTTCCTTTTATCATAGTATCCACGGTACGCCACCTATAGGCCAAGAATTGAATTTGATTTTCAAAGCTTGGCGGTGTACATTAAATCGTGTCGGGCTTCTCTGGTTCATATACATTACTGGCCATGCCAGTGGGTGGGTAAATACGAAAACCACTACAACACTCGCAGGGAGAATATTCATGCTGTCTGGCATGCGCCGTACTTGTCACGGCCATTAGCTTCACTGGATACACGCTGGATTCACATGTATGGTAGATATCACCCTTCCAGCCGTCGCAATCTTCGTCAAATGAAGGTTCGTTTGAGAAGGTTTACGGGGTTGAAGTTGGTGAAGTTGGAGTCGGCCTCATTGCCAACCACGGGACTCGGAGGAGAGATTTGCCCGGCTTCTGTGGAATGAGGACCCTCAGGTGACATTGTTTGTGGAGTCGTTGAGAGAGACTCACAAAGGGAGGGGTAGGATAAAGGGGAGGGGTAGGATAAAGGTGGAGATGCCAGGAAATCAAGCCATCTGGGTTATTTGTGGGGTGAGATGTTAGGGTACAGCACTAGGTTACTGTAGATGAATTTTCTAGTTTGAATTGAATTTACTATGTTATCGTTTGAGCATATTGCCATGCCGTGTCCCAATACTGACAGTGTCGGTTCAAGTTTGCCGAGCTTGTATTGAGTTCACCGCAACACCTAAATGCAAAGAACCCTAGAACGCTCGATGTCAAACGTTACGAGGCATTGTCCTTCCACGGACCATGGGACACCCTGAGCGTCTGGGCGCTCTTCAACTCTATTTATCTTTCACTTCCTGCGCCCACTGGCATTTTCCCATCTGTCCAGACTTCTGATATTCTACTGGCATGACTAGCCAATCCAATCTACTAGACCTCCCAAATGAACTCTTACACAAGATCATGTCCTATGATTCTATTCGTTCGTCAAACGAACTGTTGCTCGTTCTTTCGTGCCTTGACGCTCGACTCAATGCCATATGTCTTCCGATCTATTTCTGCAATCGAGGCATGGTCTGCTCGACCGCTTATACCAAACTCGAAATCTCAGCTCAAGACTTGCTGTTACTACCACCCCCAGGTCAACCCTATCAACCTGGATTCGTGCATAATCCGTACAATCCCATCTCCGCGTTGACGCTTGCGCGGTACATTCCCCATATAGAGCTTTTCGATCTTTGCGTGAAGATTCCAGTGGTGGAGAAAAAGACGAGGAAGGTGTTTCTCGATATCTTTTATTGGTTATGCAAGTTGTTGGATAGATTGGAATATGTTCGTGGAGTTCGATTTTACGTTCAATTGGAGCCTGAAAGACTTGGCTATCCTCGATCGCCTTCCCCATCTTCGTCACAAGCAGAACTGGAGGAGAATATCGGAATGAAGGATTGGGCAAAGGCGTATGGTGGGTTGTTGGACAAGATGTTGGAAAAATCGTGTTTTACGCTTGCGATCTCGCATGACGACTTTGATGTGCATTCGCGCGAGTTTCATATGCTCAAATTGCGAGAGCCAAAGGTTTCGCTACCCTCAAAAGTCGTTCGGAGGTTCTTGAAGCTGTTGTCCTCTGCATCATCGAAGAATAAATCATCCCAAAGCATCAGGCTCACGCAGATGACAAATCCGGCCCTTGTTGATGGAGTCTCTTTGAGAGATCCTTGCGACAGATGGCTACTACGATGCGTAGAACCTCCAAAGCGGAAAGTGTTCAGTGATGAAGAAAAAGCCGATATTCAAGCAGCATTCACTCCCACTCCACCTGCTCTGTCCAAAATCGAACTTCGTGCGTTACGCATCGAATTCGGAATGTCCTTATTCCCTCCTTGTCTACATTGGGTACTCTTCCTCCTCAGGTCGACTTGTTCGCCGGCCACGTCACGACCAACCCTCATTTCACTGACGTTGTATAATATTTGCATCGCTGGAGAAGTAACCAGGATCGTATTCCCTCTGGTATGGTCGTCGGTCCCGCTTCTCAAGAAGCTGTGTATCCAAGGATGTCCTGGGTTGGACCTGGACCTGATTGCGGGATTCCTGGATGCATGTGAGGAGCTGGAGGAAGTGGTTTTGAGTGGGAATGACGATCCGGATCCAAAGTATCCACCGATACCGCTCCCTAGACTGGGGAAGTTGCAAAAGTTGGTGGCTCCGCCGAGGTGGATACTCTATCTTTTGCAGTTGCCAATTGAGGATGGCAAACCTTCCACTCAAGATACGCTTCCTCAAAACGCGGTATCAACTAGATCTCAGGCAAATAGTGACGCATGTCCAATACGCCTTCCTTCGCTCCGTGCTATCGTCGCTTTCTTACCAGATCTAGCTGTCGACGCGTCAATTGCATTTCTCGAGAGTGTATTCAAGTTCCTGGTAAGGGTTCACAGAACATTAACATGTCAGAAGCCATCAAGATCCGATTTCGAGAGCTTTGCGGTCTATCTTAAAATGCAACGAGCAGTGGTTTGGCCAATGACGAAACAAGTGCAGGTATTGGATGAATTACCGACGAATGAACGATGGAACGATTATTTGCAGTCTTTACCACCTCATCAAGATGGACGGACGGTGGACCTGACAAAGCCGTTTACGTCGCTGGAAGTACTTTGGATCAGTATCACGGCGGACTTTGTGTATATTTCGCGTAGGGAAAAGGTGGTTGAGTGGCTGAAGAGGTTCGAGAGGTTGAGAGTTGTGAAACTGGTTTATGAGGATTGGGTGCTTGGACAAGGTGATTCGCGACAAGGACAACAGGATGGGCACACTATCGGTGAAAGAGAGGTGGAGTTTGTTAAGGGGTTGTTGAAAGAGTCTCATAGAGGTCGTGGAGTGATAAATATAGAGGTGGGGGATGAGATCGTTTGGGTCGATTGTGGAAATAATCCCAAGGACGGCGCTGGTGTTCGTGGTGCATAATCGGATAAATCGGAGGTGATATAAGTTTCGAGGAACTTGGCTGTATTGGCTAGACTCGTTTGATTTTTTCTTGGTCGATTGGGCATTATTCACGGTGTATAATATCTAACCAACAGCTTCAACTGGAAGACCCCTATGAGTGGTGTATTTGTGTTACTGTATACGTACTTCTGAGCAACGTGGCCCTAGGACGAGTTACCCTATATGGTAGCCATCAAGACCAAATCGGGACAGCAATCATCACCACATCGTGTTGGCCGTCCGAATCTCATCCCTTTACCCAAGGCAATGCCAGGCAAAAGCGTGCATCATCTCATGCCAACTGTGCGTCTTGATATATAGCTCTGACGCAATTTCCTGGCCAAGAAAAAGAGTGGTGTCAGACAGTCTGGCTCGTGCATAGCCGATGACTATTTCCACTGCATTTCCACCGCAAGCCCAGGCAGTTGAGGCGAGATGGGTCGGTAATAGATTAAAACCCTCGGCCCTAAGGCAGCCGATAGTGCCGGCGTGTTTAGTCATTTCTTTCATGTTTTCGAAATAGTGGATTTGCCACTCATCCGTCGATTGACGATATTTGAGATTTGGAAATATGGTTGTATCGTTGATTGTCAAGGTGTTCTGAACAATGTGACCTGGAGGATTGGACCTGGATTTGTTGTGTTGTTTTGTGGGTGGCAGCAAACATCCACTGGGCGGAGTTTTCTCCAACTCCGGCATCCGCACAGACGCTTCCACCCACAGCCATTTCGCTGTTACCACTTGCTCGAACCTTTGTGCGATGTCAGAAACAGTCTGAATAGTCGTATACCCCATTGTAGATGAGGATTGTCACAAAAAAATCAAAAGGCAACAGAGGCAACGACACATGTGATTGAAAGGCGATTGTAATGAATCTTCCGAGTGTAAACTTGCTCAGAATGCGATGGCTCGTGCGTCTTGGTGAAGCGTGAGAAACTGGACGATAGAGGGGGGATTTTGTAGAGTGTTTCCATGCCTCCCTCCCATTCCTACGCCCCTCTCTTCCGCCCCACCACAATCAGGTAAACTTCTCCTCGAAATCACTGCAAACTCCACTACACTTCCTCAACAATGGCACGCACCAAGGTACATCTTCATTTCATCTTCTTCTCCGTCGACTTGACTGTGCTCACCGTCGTCCGCAGCAAACCGCTCGCAAGTCCACCGGAGGTCCGCTCATCCATCCATCCATTGGCCACTTTATCTGCGCATACTCATGCAATCAATCAAACAGGTAAAGCGCCTCGTAAGCAACTCGCAACCAAGGCCGCTCGCAAGACCGCACAAGCCGTACGTGGCATTATCTTTGTCGTTGTCATGACAGACGTTCTTATCATTACCTTGTGGATATCAGAATGCCACTGGCGGTGTGAAGAAGCCTCATAGGTTCAGGCCTGGAACTGTCGCTCTTCGTGAAATTAGGCGTTACCAGAAATCCACTGAGCTCCTCATCAGGAAGCTCCCCTTCCAGAGGTTGGTCCGTGAAATTGCCCAAGATTTCAAGGTATGACTCCTTTCATTCCCCTTGTTGCGCCTTTTACTCATCCTACTACTAGACCGATCTCCGTTTCCAATCATCTGCCGTCATGGCCCTCCAGGAGGCTGCTGAGGCTTACCTCGTCTCCCTCTTCGAGGACACCAACCTGGCTGCCATCCACGCTAAGCGTACGTATCTCTTCTTTGTTCCGAGTCACCCTCAATGTGGCTAATCCACGTCGGTTCCGCAGGTGTTACTATGTATGCCGCCTTTGTCATCTACGAAGCCGTCATAAAGTACTGACTGTGTTCCTCTTTCTAGCCAACCTAAGGATCTCGCTTTGGCCAGGCGCCTGAGGGGCGAGCGTTCTTAAACGTCCCCTCATGCATGCATATAGTCCTTCACCAATCACGGGCAATGCCCAGTGATGAGTTTCCACGGTCTTTCAACATCCTTCAGGCTTTCTAGTTCCGGCGCTTCTATGGTTCCTCTCGCTCATATATCTTGTATATGACGGTGATCGTTCAGTCTGATCCCTCTTCATCTGTGTATCATCATATATTACTGCTTCGCCCTTATCGACTTGATAACTATATCTAACCCCCGTGGTTGCTTCGATGCCCACGCGCTCGTGCACATTAATGGAGCATGTCAGTTTTGATAATAGTGTCTCTTTGTCGCATGATGATACCGTTGGGCGTTCTGGATGTGCTGTCTCGTAGTATACATACATGTATGTTACCTGTCTTCTTAACCTAGTGACCGGTTTCCGAATGAATGTTTTGTGGCAGATGTGTTGTAGGTGAAGAAGTACTTGGGTGAACTGGTGGGCGTCGTTAGATCACGGCGGCCTGTTATAGTTGATACTTTGGACGAGTTGCCCTTTGGTGTGCATATATATATGTATGATAGAAATCAACTTGGACTTGCAATAGCTTGTTTCTTTTGGGACATGTCCAATTTGATTTTAGCTTTATTTCATTTATCTAGCATAAGTTATAGTCAGATAACGGATCCTGGTACTGCAGGGCTTGTACGGTGTTTTACTATCGCGATCATAACCTGAACGCGCGCGTGGCAATTGCAATATTGGATTCAAGTAAACGTATTAAAGAATTCTACTATCCTGAGATCCTGGCCATGCACACGAAGACATCCTAAATTACTACGAACAATTATGACACCATGAACTTCTGTGCAGCAGTTATTTCCACTCAAGCTCCGCTGATTCATACTTGGCATTCCTAGCGCTGCACAAAGGTATCGTAGGATAAGTCGCCATATTGTCGGTTGTTGCCCAACCCGGGGAGCTCAAAATATGTACAAATCCAATTATTTCTGTGGAAGCATCTCATGGTCGGGTTTGCTTCATCATCCCTAGTTGCCATGCCTGGCATGCTAATTTTCTAATTAGGCACACCGTATATTTGCAATTGGAATCAGCCTCGTCGTCACCCTACCCACGCGGTCCAGGTTCCATATGCGTTACCCAATATCAGATAAAAACTATGCCTATGCGAGTGGTATGTCTCTCAGCCGACCTGAGTATCGGCACGTTTAACCGTGACAGTAGGTAAGGGTTCTAGGGAAAGTCGTTCCCACGGGGCTACGAGGACTCCACCTCGCCAAGCTCTGGGGTTAGCGTTATTTTTGCTTCGTCTCGCTCGTAACCCAGAATCTAGGTTGCATTGCTTCTTCCCACATTGCCATCGTATATATTGAACTCGAACAGGGAGCCATAGGCGAAAGGAAAGTCGTTGAGATTGTACCCCAGAATTGCATTCATATTCTTTCTCACTGCAGGACGACCTCGCTCGCTTCTGTCTTGCTATATTAAGCACCCTCCATGAGACCTTCGTGTTAAACTACCCTTGCTTCAGAAGACCAGAAGACATCAAGACGGCGCCTTAAAACTTGCAATAAGTCAAGTGCTCTTTGAAGCCCCCTTCCGCAAAGCTTGCACCTTAACCTTTTGTACTGCGTTTTACTTTCATGTCTCCCAACTATCCCTGATAACTCCGTACTCACAGCTGCCACAATGCCCTCGATCGCAATGACAAGTATATGCGATGTAGCACGACCTTCACAGTCATGTTGGAGAACTCGACTCGAACACTCTCCCATTCTCAAGGCGGCCTCTGGCCATGATCAGCCCTCCCTTTCCCCGATACTGGGTATCCCCGTTGACGTCCTCGGGGAGATTTTTACTCGCGCATACTCCCCACAATCTGATCCTGGGAGTCCTCCCATCATCGACCCAGCTGATCCGCCGGCTCCTATATTTGACATCACGCCCCTGATCCTTGCCCAAGTATGCAGGCATTGGCGTAGCGTCGCTCTGCACATGGCTACTTTGTGGTCTATCATCTCCGTTTACTCCCCAGTGAAGCGGCATGTGCATCTCTCTCAGCTTTGGCTGGCCCGTTCAGGCGAGCGGTGTCCTTTGACGTTGACCCTACATCAAGCAGGTCACTACCCTTTCAATCCCGCTATTTCTGATCTGGTTGCTTCGGAAGCGCACTGGACCCGTCGAATCCTGCACATGTTCATCAAAAATGTCCATAGATGGAAGAGAGTCGACTTCTTGTTCTCAGATGGCCTTCCTTACAGGTCACTCGCTGATCTTCCTCTAGGTTCAGCGCCAAACCTCGAAGTAGCCAGCTTCGATCTGCAGTACTGGAGCAAACGATCTATATCTAAATTTTGGACGAGCATAAACTCGTCATTGGCACCGCGGAGGGTTAGCTGGGTAGATTTATCCACACCGCCCCCATCTACTCCCTGGTCGCAATTATCGAGTATTATGGTTCATGGCATGAAAATTGATTCAGTGCTATCTATGCTCCCTTTATGCCTTACCCTGAAAACCCTCCACGTGGTTAACCTCACACACTACTCTCCATCCCTTCTTGCGTCACACACTAACCCCATCACGCTCTCCTTCCTCAAAACGCTTTCCATTGCTTCGAATTCTTTCGACGTTGGAGTGTTCTTCGATCAACTCGAAGCTCCCTCTCTGACTCATCTTACCGTTCATCACGGGATAGCCAGTGGAATAATGATCGATACAAACTCACTACACCGACTCCTCTCACGCTCCCGTTGTACCCTGAAATTCCTGGATGTGTATAGCGGTGACTTAAACGAAACAGATCTACTCTCCTACATCTCATCCCCACACCTGAACGGCATCACCAGATTCTTGTTGGATAGACGGAAACTGGACTCCTTTATCCGCAATCTCGTTGTAAAACCGGGACCCAGACCGACCTTTTACCCTTTTTGCGCATTACAGGATTTGCATAAAGCCGTTCATCATCTACCACCTTCCTCGCCGACGCGCCCTCCATCCGCAGCGCCCATCACCCTGTTATTCCCCAAACTCGTTGACCTCACGTTGACGGGGTACTCACCCGCTGACGGTCTAATAGGCGAAATGGCAGCCTCACGAACCCAACTACTGAATCGTACTACACCTTCCGTAGCTACCACAACACCCGTAACCCGGCCCACGACTCCAACAACCGAAAACGCAGATCAAAAACAATTATCACCACAGGCATCAGGGGGTGAAGGTGCACAGGCAGATCGGTTAGAAACTCTGACGCCACCGCAGGTAACGCGGTTGGAGATTCTTGAAGTATCCCTTGAAGCGTTGACGCATTCCCATGTAAGGGATAGATTGATGTTGACCCAACTGGCTAATTCGGGGTTGAAGGTAAAGTGGGCTGTGATATAGTGGTTTATTTAGCCGTATCTGCTGGTGCGGATGTGAGTACTTGGGGAATAGGGATGTGCTTATATAGAGCGTTGGTTTAGTTTGCGGACCTTAGCATCGTAGAATACATTGCACCGGGCACACAGACTTTTTGTACACCTTCAAGCAGGAAATTTAGATAGAAAATTTCTTTCACAGATAGAGCGCATGGGATTCGGGCACTTGTAGCATTTCAATTCGTTTGGATCTGTAGTAGCTACATACACTACAGGATTAAATATATGAGGTGTGTATTTACAAATTGTATATGTATCAAGAAACTCGTAAATGAAAAAGAAAAATCGTAAATGAACGTGAGATATGTTGATATGGTCCTGGGTTCATGGTTAAATACACACAAGAGAGAATACAATAAAGAATGTGAGGATCTTAACTCGTCTAATCAATGTCCGAGTCCTTGTGTTGAATCATTATACGCTGTCGTGATCATTTAGATCTAAATCAAGTCTGAGAGAGCCTGAGAATCCAAGTCGGGCCAGCAGAGAGGGTTAAATCGTCAATCAATCGATGAAGTGCGGCATGACGGTTGAAGAAGTGGAAATTGTAAGAGCAGAACCACTTGAGAGAGCCGTACGAGATTCATCGGCCTAAGAGGAATCCGAATTAGATGGTGATCACGGTTCTTCCGCAAATGTAGCAGGGGTAGGAACATAGTCACTTGGAAGACGCCCCAGGACTCAGATAGTATCAGGGGAAGCCACCCTATCCGGACTAGCATACTGGAAAGCGGTTTGGATTGGTCTTGACGTTGAAGGTCCAGGAGAAACAGGTGGTGTGGGTGGTAGTAAGGGAATTAACCTCCCTCCACTGGGGGTACGAGGCACAGGTGTCGCCAATGGATCAGTCTGAGAATCCACGGTGAATGCAGATGGTTGATGCTCAGATTTATCGCTTGAGTAATTGGTAGAGGGAGAGTCGGGGAAAGTGCCTCCGTCATGGTTCCATCCAGGGCTTCGGTCAAGCTCAGATCCAGACTGAGCTTGAACTTGAAGTGGAGACGTGCGCCTCGTACGACTCCCAGTCGACGGGGAGCACCCACAATAACAAGGCCGGTCACAAACAACTCGTGTCGTCCTGCCTTCATCACGCTTCACACCCAAGCGTGCTCGAACGAATTCCGTCATTCTAACAGCGACACAACCGAGGACGAGGAAGTTCACAATTCTTGTAGTGGCCATGTGAACGATACCAGTTTGCAAGTGAGCTGCAAAACCTTGGTTTACGACATCGTTTTCCAATGCTTTTTGACCGAGAATAGCTACTGTGTCGAGAATCTTGTTGAAAACTTCTGGGTTAACTTGGCAGATTGTGCCGTTTGCGAATTCCATCTCTTGCTGGTGTCTGATGCTGATTTCGATGCTTCGTTCGCTTCGAGGTTCGTAGTGATAACGTTGTGGATGCTTGATGCTTAAGATGAAAAGTAGGCTGTTGCTGAACTGGCTGATCAGGACTGTCAAGTGTTATATACTTCTACTTGTCGTCAAAAACATAGGGGAACAACAAACGTCGCACTGAGGAGTACATTCCGCACCAAAATCCGCGTTCAGTAGAAAGTCACAATAGTGGTCGCCAGACGACACCTCGGTCACGGTGACGACGTTAACATCGACACGAGGTATGCAAATTCGAGGAGGGTTGCTTAACAACATCCACCTTGTCAACCACAGGTTACTACATTTTCCAAAATAGGAATTCCGGACCCTGAATAGTAGCTACATAAGGAATACGCTGACGATCCTCATGCACGAGGAGTGGCAGGTACAATAACTCAAGTACAATGAACGGAGTGCTCTACATGGACGGACGGTAGCCCTGCAACGAGATTCAAATCTGAGGAACCCAACTGAATAGAATAACAGGATAAGTTTACCTTTTTGGCTCGCCTTATAGCATGCTTCCTCTCAAAATGCCGGAAACATAGTTTAAGTTCTGGATACGCAAAGATTGGAATGACAACGGCCACGCCAGGTATTGCCAAGATCCAGAAGCTTGAGGATAGACGTTTAGACAAGGCACGTGGGCGTGAAGGCAACAGGGACAAGACAGACTTACAATCGATCAGAGTGAGTTTCAATGCTCGGAAAGATCGTGAAATTCATTCCCTGTAGTAATGGTTTTGCTTAATTTTATCTCCGCTGAGGCGAACTTAAGCATACAAAGTATCCAGTTAAGAGTGTTAACGGTAGGAATATTATGGTCACCAGCGTTAGGCGACGCCTAAATATATGCGCGTCAGTTGTTGCCTCGACAGGAGAAAAATGAAGATACATAGCGGCATTTGTCTCGTAAGAAGCCATCTGTGTTGACCAATGTCATAAATAGATATCATGATCAGTTTAGTATCACCGCTGACATTGAAGGCATAATTGATTAAATTTTCAATTATATCAGAAAACATGTCGGTGCTTGACAGGACAAAGTCCATATGATCATTAACATCAGCCTATCAGGAGAGTGAATGAACAGGGGATGAAAGTCAAATCTTGATGCCCGCATACCAAGTACAATTTGGTGGTCCGACTCAGGTAACCTTTCACTGGTGTACCATTAACCTTCTGACTACTTCCACCACTGGCATGGTAGATGACTCCGCTTTCGTGAGTGCTGTCCCGAGGATGAAATACATTCATGTGATGATCTTCTACCCCTGCCGAGTTCTCCTCGTTTTTCAAAAGGGCGAAACACCTCTCGTGGTCATACCTCCTTAGCCCAAATATCATGGCCTTTATCGGTTCGAGTCCACGTTTGTGCATGATGAGATCCCCAGAAAGTATGTGAACTTCAACGAGTGTGAGCATAGCAGGTGACAACTATCAGGTGTTCACATACGGCGTCTCACTGTTTCCATGTTCGAATTTATTAGTACGTCTTGTTCGAGTTGACCTATCTTTTCTTGGTAGACATCCAGGACTTCCAGAACCCTATCAACAACTGTCGCATATTGAAGGCCAGAGTGAAATGAAAGTCTGTGTATATGCGCTCACTGAGATCGAGTAGGCTCTCGACGAGGAGAGAAGCATCCTCCGTCCTTCTAAGAAGAGAGTCTGATTGGAATAGGTGCCGATAAATGGGAAGAGTAAAATCTCTGTTCGGTTGTGAGTGAATCGAGATGACGGTGATCCCTGAAAAAGAATAAATTGAGGATGGACATGGAATGGTAGCGGTGAATTTGAGGGCTTACCATCACGGAGTAGGAATATACACATAGGGTCATACTTCACTCCTACCCGATCACCCTTCAAGGCTTGAATGCGCATGATTTGTTGCTCTTGTTCCTATGAATGTTACATTGTCAGTTGCCATCAAACCGTCATCGTTTCTCTACTTATGAAGCCCACCGATCCGCGATTCCCGCTCAATCCACCAACGCGCTTTACGCCATTATACTTCCTTGAGCAGTCTTCCGCGGATGGCACATCATCATGATACCCTCCCGCAATGTTATTTAGCTTTCCCGGAAATGGCATAGACTCCACATTCTCAAAAGGGTTAAGCTCGCCACTTTCAGCGTCATGGGATGTCCTTCTGAGGATTACTTCAAGATTTGGAGAGCACTGACGCGCAGGTTTCTCGATGACTTGATCCTCGGGTGATACGAGAGAGAAGCATAGAATGCGAATGAAGAGGTGTGAAAGGTAGTAGTCTGCTTTTGAGTGACTGTGACCTTGCTCGTGTAGCACATCCTCTAAAGCCAAGGCATGCAAATCTAAGCGTCTTACGTCAATGAGCAAGTAAAATAAAAGACCCACACGTACTATATCTTAGCGCCAAGGCACTCATAACAGCCCAGTCGATCCCACCAACGTTGATCCACCTCACTTTACACACACACCCATTGGTTCCAGCCTTGTGATCCGTAGGAGGAGTATCCGAGTCAACGCGCCCTTTCCCAGCTTCCGCGAGCAGGTCAATTAACCCTTTATTGTCCAACTCCTTCTCTTCAATTGAATTTGCAGAATATTCGATGACGTTGATAGAGCAATTCTGATGAAAATGTTCGGATATCGAACTTGTGTCAGGATTGATACCTGGTTCAGCGCCAACACCAGACCAGCGCTGGCGCCAATGAAGGATCCTCTGTTGATTGAGCATCACTGTACGCGTCGTGGTGTGGATGTCTCATGATATGAGATAATTTCTATTAATAATGAATGAATGTAGAATAAAGATAAACAACTAATCAGAGGCTACTCGGACGAGCATGAACTTCTTTCCTCTTGTCTGTCATAACTTTAACAGTCTTTCTGATTCACATCTATATACGATACAATGCATATGTGCCTGTCTCAGTGCTGCTCATTGCTATTGTAAAATTCTTATATGCAATCTTGCTTCACTATCATTATTTTGTGTGTGACATGCAAAGGTTCCTCAGACTCACTCACTTAGTCGACGTCGCAGTGATGGAGGATGTCATTTAGAATTGGGGTGCCACGAAGCCAAGGCAGATGGGCGTATTTCTGTCATGGGACTTAGGCGCATGGCCCATGATTGTATTATCACTACGGGGGTTTTCTACTTTAAAGGATGGATTTTATTTAATATCTTTTAAAAGTAGGATACCTCCGTGGTGTGTGAACTATCGTCAATATCACAACTCAATGTCGTGATTGGAATTCAATCAAAGCTGATTCAATTGACTAGTACTTAAGGGGATGTCGTGAGCTTTCCGAGTCGTACACGCACAAAACCAGGCAATGTACCCTCGGCCGTTCGCCGAAATCACCAACCGGGAAGACTGAACCTATCTAAGGCCCTTCATCGCTTACCAAAGCGGAAGAAAATTCAAGGCTCAGATTTACAGGTTGATTTACTCGCCGCTGGCAAGCTCATAGTAAGCCGCGAATATTGATGTCTTGTCACTTGCCCAGATACTCTGCGGACTGCCACCACGTCTCTCCTCTAATAATGAAACAAGATGAAGGTGTTGCTTGGTTTCGATGAAGTAATGAAGCGTCGCATCTGTCCTTGTCAACGTCATCTGATGTTGAATGTCGTGAGTGTTGGTCAGACAACCGGTTATGGAAACGACCGAGCCGAGATTTTGCGCAATGATGTTGTCAGTGACACGCTGTATCGTATTAGTAATATTACTACCCGGAGAGAGATATCTGGTCTCCATACCTTCCTTCTCTTCCAACCCTTACATCTCAGCAGTTACAAAAATCGACGATGGCAGTAAAAGAGATCAATTCTTTTAACGAGTTCACGACCGTTGTTCGTGATGACCTCACTACATGATATCAGGGTCGATCTCATTGACATCTACTTATCTTGCCCCAGATCAACAGCGGCAAGTTTGTCGTGATCGACTTCTGGGCGACCTGGTGTGGGCCATGCAAACAAATCTCCCCCATTTTCGAGAAATTCAGCGCTCAGCAAGAATTTTCTGGGATTGATTTCTACAAAGTCGATGTCGATGCGCAAGATGCGATTTCCGGCGAAGTGGGCGTTCGTGCTGTAAGTAACAAATCCAATCATTGAAGTGTAGTGCCAACCTTGCTTGCCATAACCCGCTAGATGCCTACATTCATGGCGTTCAAAGACGGCTCGAAGGTCAACGATCTAGTTGGCGCCCGCCCCCAGGAGCTACTGGTGGGTACAGCGTTCGTTACCGGAGATTATGGTTGCTGACAGTCCGATTAGACGCTGTTGCGTGGACTTGTAGTATGAATCAAATGATGTGTAATTGTCCTATAGTATGCTGTTACAGCGAGTGCAGCAATGCAGCAATGGTTACATGCACATGAAACGGGATACAAGATGACCCCTCTACTGTACGTATTACACTGACTTGCTACCATACGTTTTCGACTTGGTAAACTGCGAGTAGACATTCGAAGACTGAAGCAACACAGTCGTAGTGGCTGCTATTTTGCATACAAGCTAAAGGTCACAAGTGAAATAACAGAAATTGGATCGAGGATGGCAATTTAGCAATGTTACTTGTGCATGAGGGGGAAATTGTCCATCTGAATGAAGTGCCAAAGTGATCCATACATGTGTCACACCGACATGCCACTACTGTATCCATCAAGGTTTCGACTTGGTGATTTGACTAAATTGCGAGCAAAGAATTATACAATTCGGCATCGAACGATGGCTTGGATGGCATGCAAAGGTAGTCAACCAAAACCCTGACCCTACTATCTCCAAGTCTATCCCTCAAATCATAACCCTAGATGACGCGATGACGGATGAATGCCGCAAGATCGTCGACTGGAGGGCAAACTCCCCGAGACTGTTTAGTAAGGCTTGCTGGGTAGCTGAGGTAGCAACACGCCATATCGCTTTTTAATCGTGACGCGGTGACGAGAAAACTTGTCGTCTGGGGAAAACCGGGCTGTAAATGGATTATATGAGCACGTTCCTAAGTTATCGTTCAAGGGAAGAAATTTACCGGGGTGAGCTGACTTTGTAATCTTGCCAGCACCAGTCATTTTCTGTCACAAGTTCCCTCAGTCAGGGGATAATCAAACCATGAATTTGGAAAGGTAGCGCACTTTGAGGGTGTACACCCTGTTTCCAGTGTCATCGAGAGTGTACATGAGATGCATGTCGTGGACGATATCGCTCGTGAGCGAAACCCGGGCAATTTTCTTCTTTGTTGCTTAGGTAAGCTTCACTATCAATTTTACTCCGCCATGAGAGTAAGTTGGGAGACACTTATCATCATTTATTTACGCCGAATCAAAGGCATCATGACCGCACGAATGGTAAGGGTGGTACTCGTAATATTACCCGGTATATAAAGATTCAAAAAAAAACATTCAATGATTCAAGTGGGTTGGATTAGTATACATCTTAAAGTTGCTGAATCACCGGAGAACGCAACACCTGCTGCTTTATCAGCACACACGTGATATTGAGTGGCTCACAAAGCAGATAATGATAGGATATAAATGCATACCAAGCAACTTCCCTCCGAACTTAATTCGCCCAACCGATTTTACTCCTGCATCACCAGCCATGACCGTCACACCCATAACGTCTTACGATCACTTCAAGCAAGTCGTAAGTCCAGCTTATGTAGAGTTCAACATCTCGGGATTGCTCAACCGAACTATCTAGACTAGCTCCGGCAAACCCGTGGTTATTGATTTCTGGGCCACATGGTGTGGCCCATGCAGGATCATCAGCCCCATCTTTGAAAAGTTCAGCGATAATGCTGAATACGCCAACGTTGAGTTTTACAAAGTTGACGTCGATGAGCTTGCGGACGTAGCGGAAGAAGCTGGCGTCACAGCCGTGCGTATCTTATTTTTATATAGGCAGCGCCATCAAAAGCGCATGTCTTGGATGGCGTCATTTATTGATACGCTGCGTCTCGTGGGCGTATCGTTTCACTCTGGGTTCTAGATGCCTACGTTTGTTGCTTTCAAGGGTGGAGTTAAATTCAGCAATGCTGTTATTGGTGCAAAACCCCAAGATATACAGGTACGTAAGGATGTACTTGGTTTGGGCATGCAGTGCTGATCTCTTCCGCAGAAGTTGATCAGTGTCACCGCAAATTGACGCATTAAATAAATTGAACTGAACCTTGTATTGTACATCAACTAAGAAATAGTTCTCGTTAGCATGGGAGGCTGCGGCGTGTTTAACTACGTTATTGGTGCAGATATTCAGACGAGAATGCAACCAGATCCTCTCTGCCAAAGAAAGTCAGACTACTCATTCACACCCGTGTAAATCCAGTAGCACTGGCAGGAGATTCTTGTTGTTGCTTCTGGCTTGCGGTATAGGGTTGCGCCCAGGCTCTGCGCGACCATGTCCGCAGCCATGACCCAGTCAGCTCTTCTACTGCTTCGCGCATCTAACCCATTCCAAGATTGCACTGTTCTTTTGCTACACCATCAATCATACTGCGTTATTGCCCTGACATTTGCGCAGACGCAAAGCGTCATCAGGACTACACCAACATCAGTGTCAGTCGCGCTTCACGTGGCCTGTGACTCGGTCACAATGAATCCTGATTTGGATACACCTCCGCCAAATCCAGCTTCTGCTCATTCTTTGACTTCCCCGCAAGTCCTGAATGCGTCTCGTATATATAGAGTCCTCGTATGATCGCTCGTTTATTCCCTCTTCTCTTGCATCTCCAACCTTTCTTGCAGAAAGGCTTTGAAATCGAACCATGACACAGAAAGTCTTTGTTGATGTTGGTATCTTTGGTAAATGATTGACGACTTGGCTAATTGTCTGCTATCCACGTAGAACGACTCTGATACCGATGGTTGGGCTGAAGAAGACGTGCCCCGTATTATATCAGGTGTGTGGCGGCGTTGTAGCGATCTTGGCGCCTACCAACTGCCGTGTAAAGACTCCCCACCCCCCTTATCACCACGAATAATAATGAAGGTGAAGGGTAAACCGCGAAGTGGGGAGTTTTCGACGACCAAGAGAAGCGTGGGTACGACGCGTTGTTTCACAACTGCTGATTCTTCTGTTCAACGCGTTCACGCAGTTCCACGCCCAGCTGGGGTTTCTTCGCAGCCAATGGCCAATACAAGCACTGCTGCAGAGCAAAGCGGTCGTTCTAATCTCATACGACATGCGTTCACGTCAGTCAAACCCGTCAAGGCTAATGGTATGTTCTCATCATCTTTCTTTCGTATCGGCTCATCTGAATTATATAGGTACAAGCAAGGTAAGCGATTCGGGGAAGTGATACACGCTTTCCTTTCTTAATTCATCTCAACAGGACGTGAAGAAGCCGACGTTTAAGGAGCCAATATTTATTAGTGATGGTGAAATTTCCGATTCAGGTAAGCTGACTGCAGAGCCCCTTGGCCGAAACTACTAAATTACGACTCAGATGGTGCGGTGGTGGACACTGATGTTTCCACGGGTCCCCCCCGACCCGCCAAACCACTCGTCAACGGACCTGCACTTCTTCCGGCTCCAAGATTCACGATATCTGCACGGAAAGCCTCGGGGACCCAGAGCATCCTCCGTCCCCCGGCATGGGCCACTTCAAGCCACACCCAAGCTAGGCCTTCGGTTCGACCCTTAAAAAAGTCGAACTCACTGCCAATCGCGGATCCCCCGTTGAGAACGCCTATACGGCCCCAGGAATCCTTGGTTGGCAATCCAGCACCACCGCAATGCGACGACCCACCTACTGCCGGCAAGTTCCAAAATGGGCGACTTGGTATTGATCTCGAGGTTGAGGTTATTGCGCATGATGAAGAAGTTCAGAAATTGATGGATGCGCGTAAACTGCCTTGGGGTGTGCAATATGAGATTGCGCGGGGTATCTCTCATGGGTCTTGGACTTGGGAACAAGTCAAGGAGAAAATAGATAGGCTCCCTGCGACGAACGTGCATGCTGCAAGCGTGCTTGCGATCATGACGGGCGGTCTAGTCAATAAGGTTGATCATGAATTGTGGTATGTCGTATACCTGTTCTTGATTTGTTCATGGGTAACCATAATGCCAGGCGGGAGCTAGATAGAGAACAGGAAGCTATCCTGGAGAACAAAGGGCGAGGGCTCGGTCTGAAGGGGGAATGGCGTGGCGATCAAGACTGGTATGGAGGGAAGATACAACAACTCGCTCGTCTCGCTCGTTCTGGATATGGATTCGTAATTCAATTGATGCCTATGGAAAAGCGCCGGTCGCACCGTTTCGCTAGGTATCTCGGCTCTCGGCGAGTTTTGCAGCTCAAAGTACCAGACCAATTGGTAAACGAGGAGAATAAGAAAGTACGAGATTGGTTAGGGAAAAAGTTTGTGATATGTGGCCGGTTTTTTGTCCCGTTTCATTCAAAGGATAGTTCCCTCTATATGATGGAGACGAACGAGGACTATCAACGCCAACCTGCGGATTGGTGTGGTGATGGAAATCGTCTGTCGTTTGCTCAGTTTATCAACTGGCATAACCCATTGGATTTGAACGAGAAACAAGTATGTTGGCTCCATCACCAGCATTGTCACGAAGTAACTCTACTTTGCGTAGCCCATCAGCAAGTGGTCCACAAGGTTCGCGATCGGCTTGTCCAACTCTGCTCCGGCTGTGGAATTCCAGAGCAAGAATATCTTCATGATCCCGGATATCCGTGAGTACCTTCTCCTGCTCTTGGTATTCCACCTCCTCATTATCTTCAGATTCATCGAGCTGGAATGGGGAAGGCAAACCTAGCGCCGAGCAAACGATGACGGACGGCTGCGGGTATATTAACCGAACCGCACTTCGGTTAATGACGAGAAGGTTTGGCTATCCTGGTCTACCCACGGCGGTTCAAGGACGGATTATGAACGCGAAGGGGTTGTGGATCGCTCATCCCACGGACAATGAGCCTGAACCGCGTATCTGGATTCGCGACTCCCAAAACAAAATCAAGCTTCCCCATCTCGATAGAGCGCATCGCATTTTCGACCTCTTGGCCGCGTCAAAACCATCCAACTCCGTCGCGTTATCGCGTCAGAGTATCATCAATCTCGCCTTTAATGGTATTCCAAACGAAGAGCTCGTTGCCCTTCAGAAGAAAGGCCTGACTGAAGAGGTGATGCCCTTGATGGCTTGGGAAGGGGAGAACGCGATGGTGCATTTGTATCAGGAGATTAGCAAGAATGGATCGGTGACCTCCGCTCGTGCTGCGAGGCTTGGAGCAGAGAAGAGCCGCTTGTTAGGATTGGTTGGAAGGGACTGGGGGCACGAGGTTATTGAGCTGCATGAAGCGAGGAAGGCGACGGATATTGAAGAAGTGAGCACGGCACGGACAGGAAGGAATGAATATAGTGGGGGTAAGTTTCAATCAACCTTTGTACGCATTGAGGGCTCATGGTTTTTGGAAGCCCCGGTCAGCATCAATGAATTCGTATGCGAAATGATTCAAGCCGGGTTCTCTCCGCTATATTTTGAGCCCCTGCGCGTCAAGTTGCGATACGTCATCGAGAACACGATCACAAATGCGATCGAGAAGTATCGTATTCCTATTGAGGAGGGCTTGTCAGCCTTTGTCGTTCCTGGTAAGCTGCTGTCTTAATATTAGTGTAGTCAGTTACCGAATGACTTACAGATCCATTGGGAGTACTCAAGGAAGGGGAGATCTTTTACAGGTCTTCCGTGAGCATGAAGGACCCAGACACATTGATGCAGTATGATGTCCTCCTTGGAGAGGTCCTAGTGAGTAGCATCTTGAATAGAGTCTACGAGCACGATCTGAACTCTCCATTTAGGTGGGACGATATCCTATTCGTCTTCCTTCAGATATGCAGCGGGTAAGATTTTCGATGATTCCGCAATTACAGATGACAAATACGTCTCCCAACAGGTGAAAGCCGTTGATGTTCCTGAGCTCCATGATTGGACTGATGTCATAATCGTTCCCACGGTTGGAGCGGTAAGCTTCGCGAGCCTGTTGAGCGGTGGAGGTATGTGCATTCAAACTCTACGCTGCATTCCCAGGTCTGACGGCTCTTGATTTAGACTACGATGGAGGTGTGTGTTCTCTTTCATTCTTGTGATGGCTCTGATGTAGGTTCAGATGAGCCGTTCATTCTGCGGCAAAAGTCGCTCGTTCACGCCTTCAGAAATCAACCCTTAACGAAAGCCCCCGAGAATCTAATGACTCACTTTGAGAAGCATGTACAATTGGTGTCGGAGTTCAATGAGAAAGCAAATGCGTCGAGCAGCAGAAAAGCACAATCTGCATTTCAACAAGTACTGCTGCTTGGCTTGTATGACGCCAAGGTCGGGATATACTCCAATTTCCATGATCTTGCGGTCTGGAAGAACGGATATAGCGATCCTGACACTATCCTCGTCGCTTATATGTATGTGGTTATCGGGTTTACATGGCCTTGACTTATGGCCTCGCCAAAGATTCGCAACCCTACTTGACTCCAGCAAAACTGGACATCGACTGCTCCCAGAGGTATTCAAGGAGCATCAAAAGAAGTTTAACGGGACGATTCAAGATGAACTGAGACCGGAATTCGTCCTCGGTGCTTTGAAGGCTGCAGGTAGAGAGCTGCACCAGGCCTTGATGAAGCATTATGATAACCTGGAGGAACGGCTCAGCCGGATGAAAGATCCCCAACTCGAGGGACCGTATGAGAAAGCAGTTGAGCTCGCTGAAGCTGCTATGAAGGAAGGGTTCAAGGGTTATGAGAGAGATCTGAAATCATTGCGAGCGCATGTGGACAAGCACTACAAGGCTTGGCTGGATGTTCTTCAAAAGAGGCGCAACGAGAAGGACAGTCAAGGTAAAGATATGAAGAAGAGGAAGCGCGGGAAGAAAGAGGACGATATGGCCGTGGTCGCGAAGGATCTCCATACGCTACCGGAGGGGATTAAATTCATACCCAACCCTATGGAAGTTATCACTTCGTATGCGTACTCGGAGCAAAACTCGATGCACTTCGCCATGGGCCTGGCGTTCCGCGAGTTGTGTCTCCTCAAGGCGAAAGCCAGTGGTATCGCGCCTTGCATCAGAATTTTTGATGAAACCAAGATGATAGCAACGTCATGCTTGCGAGCTCTTCCGAAGCCTGAGGCCATGCCGGAGGATGAGGATTGATACCTTTTGCTAGTGTACATATTGTATCCCCTAATTCTGTGTATAATTTAATTCGCAGTGGGCTCTGATCTTCCCAAAGAGGAATTTGCGTGAGAAGTTGTCGGCGATGAAATTCTAGTCTGACTGTTCATCACAATCGTTCACCAACGACCAACGGTATGCCCATCCAGCTTTCGCCTATCCCGTATGTCTGATATTTTGTCTAGGATTGTGCTTCTCTGAGAAGAGATGGCCACCCCGACGTTATCTCGGTTGACTTCTACTTCGAGCCTACTTTCACAGGATGCCGGATCGCTTACGCTCGATTTGTCCCAGGCCCCGACGCCCGTGACACAATCGGGTGAACCTTCGCCATCGATTTATGAACCCAATACTCATATCAGTGCCACTGTTCCAGGGCCAAAGAAAAAGAAGAAAAAGAAATCCAAGAAGTCAAAGTCAAAGTCTGACGCTGCCGTCAATGCACCCGCTGTTGCATCCCCTGTAACGCCTGCTACCCATGCAAGACCACAGGTGTTGTGTATCAGCCGAAATAAGCATTGGCGGTACATCAGTTCCTACCATGTGTGTTGTCCCATTGTCGCTCTGTACGGTTGCTGGATTGCTTGACTTAGGGTCCATGGTTACAACTCCCAGTCGAACTGCTCGAAACTCTGCTCATCCTGAACCTCGATCCTAATACGCTCAACCTTGCGGAAAACAGACAAGCTATTATCCAATCTGCTGCTGTTGCTGGCCGACAACGTGATCGTGGATATCAAGGTCTCGTCGAAAATTCTCCTCCAGAGTCACCAACAAGGACTGGGTTTTCTCATTTGCAGGCACCGACTATGTTTCCTACCCCAGAGCCTGGGAAGATTACACCTCCTCCCATAGACCCTGGTGTTTTTAGGAATGTGACGTTGATACGCAAGTTGATTGATGAAGCGGCTGAGTTGTCAATGAGAGCGACAACGGGATTGTCAGCTGCTGAGTTGAATTCTTTGGGAGGGGTTGGTAGTAACTGGACTGTGGCTCAGTCACTGAGTAGTCCGTTGGGAAGTGGTGGCCGAACGCCAACCATGTCAGCAACTCGGATACACCGGCTACGAGCTTTGGCTGTGCAAAAGTTGGCGCAAGCTTACAAACTAGATGAAATAGCTGCGAGCGTGATGGTGATGCAAGGAGGAACGGTTTTCGATGATGTCGCAGCACGGGTTCTCAAAGCAGGTGTGTGCCTTATGCCAAGGTTCAGTGTGCTTGTTGAAGTGAAGTTCATCGCGAAGTTGCTTCACAGAACCTAATGATATCGATGCAAAATATGTTCATTTCTTCCACGAAAAAATTCCCTCGCGGTGCGTATTTGGCTGTTTCGATGCTTGCAGATTCATAGATAATCGTTTCAGACAGCTGGCAGAATGGACGACCACTGCTCTACTTGACGAGCTAATACACGCTCATCCCCAAAGACTGGAATTTTACCGAACACGTGGTATTATACATTCGTTCCGGGATGAATATCCGCAGGCTATCAAGGACTATACGCATTGTCTGAAGGAAGTACGGGCTCTACGTAGAGCAAGATTACAGCACCGGCAGACAACATCTCAAGATTCCCGAGGAAAGGGGAAGCGAAAGAAAAACAGTGCTACTACCAATGCACGTGGTGACCAATCGGGCTCTGAACATACTGCAGAAGTAGAAGGCAAGTTGCATCCCTCTGCATCGGCTGAAGCACCAGATCCACTAGAACCGCAACTTCTCTTCCTGCGTGGCACGGCGTACCTTCAGCATGCAATCTTTTTGATCGAAAGTGTTGTTCTCGACCTTGAGGGTGTCAATAAGAGCATGTACGCTGATGGTTCGGACCTACGACTATGTCAATTAGAGGGTGGACGATATGGTGGTGTTGAGGTTTCGAACCCAGCTGGTCCTCTAGGAGAAAGCGAGGGAGCGAAGCTTTCTGCGTATAGAGGGAGACTTGCTGCGACTGAGTTCCGGGAGCAAGTCTTCAGCCTCTTGCGGAAGAGCATTCGGGATCAGGAGAGGTTCTTGGCACATTTCGACACAATTGAAGCACCAAACGCTCTGCCTGATTTGGATCTTGCCAGCTTAGTTGAACACGCCTTCAATCTTACCGAAGCGATTCGCCCGGGAAACACACCGCCTGTCACTACTCACTCTGGGGAACCCCCCGTTATTTATACGACCTACCATCCTCTTATGGTCGAATCGCATTTCAATATCCTCTTGTGCATGCTTATGTTGGCAGAAATGTCAACACTGCTGTCGACGTTTGTTCGGAGCTCAGCGGTCGTTGACGCTTTAGAAGGCTATCCCGTCTTCTTACCACCACGATCTATGGCTCAAGCGGAGTTTGTGGAAGTTCTCGAGAGGCTTGCCAGCTGTTGGGAGAGTGGTATTCAAACCCATTCTCTCTCTTCAGCAACTACAAAAGGAAAGGCTCCAAGTGATGCACCACTGGCGTTACTCAGCCCCCCAAACCCTATCTCTGCTACATCGGCTCCCAACTCTGGGAAAGAGAAAGAAGTTGAATGCCCAGCGACGTCTTCGCGAAGCATTACTGATGAATCCGGTGATACCGCTCAGCCCTCTTCCTCTCGTTTCAAATTCAGCGAAAACGATGAGGAATCACCCATCCATTCACCAACGCCATCAAGTGATAATCTTCATCTTCGACTTGATGCACCAGAAGCACTGGACTACATGCGAATGCTACTCGCGCCTGTCTACAAGCGCCAGAGAGAACGTGCAGAAAAAATGTCGGCAGAAAAATCGTTGAGGCATGTCCCGATCAACATTCCATTACATGGACCGAGAGTTGAAGTAATTTTGGCTTGGTTTGCGGCTGTTCATATTCCTGAAATTGATGTTGATGCTAGCTCGTAAATTTTATGTTGTGATCAGTAGGGTGGAGGGTGTGAGATAATAAATGTGAAAGTGGTTGTTGACACTGAGGGTTAATCGTATCACTTTAACTGTGATTACTTTGTTTCGTTCAGGTGCGTATAGAGCTTCCGGCTACATGAGGGCAGCTCTGCATTGCCACCAACACTGATGGAGCCCATGAGGCTCATGACATATCTTCAGGGTTATATTTATCCGTGGGCACCATTATACACAGCAATCATGCCTTCAAGGTGTAATAGCGCTCACAGCACCATGCTTTGTAGACCCTCTTCGTTGAGGCGCACACCAACTACGCTACGTTCGCTGCAGTGCTTTGTTGCCTGTTGGCGGTGGCAAGGGCCTCTGTCGCTAAGTCAATGACTCGAGGATCATCCTTGTCCACCGTAATCAATCAACAATGCATAGAGCTGTATGAAGCTATGAATCACACCTGCTGTATAAAGCGAGAGGATGAGGGCCTCGTACCTACACTAGCACCACTAGGACTCCAACAATACTGCCACACCTGCTACTGCCATGTATTCCACACACATCCAATGGATTAACTTCGAGAGCAAAGACTTCAAGCTCTCCTTCCGACAACACCCGGAATTGGGGGACGCTGCCTCACTCTCCGTCAGTGCCGATGGTCCATTTTCTGTCAACATTGGAGAAGGGTTTTCGCATGATCCAAGTTATCCTGCAGTTAACAATGCTCTTGGTATTACCTCAACGCCGATACCAGGCTATCGCCGTGCAGTTCCCGCATGTACGTAACGACTAGCCTTTGGTTCTTTACAATGCTGTTGTTAATTACTTTCTCGAAAATTTAACAGCTACCCGCGATCCTGCCTGGGCTCCATATTCGCCAAAGTCCATCGCCTCCTCGAGCTCGGTGTCCTCACCGACGCCACACGCAAATACCGGTACTCCCTTCCAACCCACCGTCCCATCTGAGCCATGGACTCCATCTGCCCAAACTCTAAACAACTTTACCCCCGCTGTTCACTCAATCCCTGTTCACGCAACTCCTGTTGTACCAAAGACCCATCCTTCTCCCAGATTCGCTGGAATCCCAACCCCCGCTCAACCCTCTAAACCCGACCGACACCATGCCAGCGACCCCAATGCCGATGGTACATATGCTGCTTATGTCATGGAAGTCTGCAGATCGACTGGTATCATCAGAATCGACATCTTACTTGATCGAACAGAACGTGCCAAATTCGGCTCTTTCGCACCAATTGATCAGCTGCCCGCAAGGCTGGTAGACCAAATGCGTCATTCCACTTATCCCAATGCACTTTCCATCAAATTCCGCAACTTGATCGGTGCCCGGCATCCAAATGCATCCAGTCGTGCTTTCAAGAAGGTCTACGACAAATTCTTGTCAAGAATGGATTTAAGAACCGTCGAACGCTTGCGAATCGAAGTGCCAGACCAACTCCGAGTCCTGGGAAAGGGTGACCATCCGAATACGTTAGATTTATTCCCAGCTTTAAAGCGTTTCGAATGGAAGGGATCTGAAGATTGCACGTTGTTCCCTTGGCGAGATGGAAGTACCCGAGCCAACAGGTTGGAGGGATTATCTATCGAAGCCAACATGACGCAACGGGATTGTCTCAGCATCATCCGAAGTTGCCCAGACCTACAAAGGCTTTCGTTTGATTTACGTGACCAAGCCGGAACCAATGATGCTACCAGCACCCAAGCCCAAGTTGCTTTCAGTTCGACTGAAGAGGACTCTGTCGCACTCAGTAATAGAACGAAGCATGTCGATCTGCCCAAGTTGACCACTTTGTCCATCACGTCGTCCAGTGATGTCAATCTTCTTCTCACTCGCATCGTTGGTAGACCGAATTCTTTCCGTTGGGTGTTGAACTTGGAAGGAGAAGCCCTGGTGCAGCTTTTTCGCCTCCCTTTCATCGCGTTACCTCAGCGATTTACTCTCACTGCTATCGACTTGAGCACTAGCCAGGAGCATGATGGGCATATGCGGTCTCTACGGGCGAGTCTTGGCCAACAGTTCGCCTACACTACGCTTCGGGTTGACGTTCATGATGGAGGCGTACAGGCATAATTTATCTTCTTTTAATTTATCTTCTTTTTTTGCTTCACTGCTTATGGACTCAAATCTATTGTTAGTGCCTTATTTCCGGGCGTGTAGTATGCTACTAGTATGATTAATTGGACTATATATATAGCCAGCTTGTAATTTCTACTACCAATCTTGATTCTGTGAATTCCGATAACTGGATTAAAGGTGGATGTGTCCTCCACGCGGACAATGCAGCGCCGATCTTTGAGAGCGTTGCAGGAGACAGAGCTCCATAACGCCACCAGCGCTCAATGATGATTTGAGGACATGAGTTGACTGATAGTTCGTGGGGGGGGGGGGGGGGGGGGGGGGGGGATCGTGTACGATATTCTACGTAAATGTCCTAAGTCCAACATCTACATGTCCACGTTGCTGTAGCTAACGTTTCAAGCGGACGTAGAAATAACCCATCAAGCCACAATTTGGGCGCATCGTTTAAGTCGGCACGCAGCGAAACATAAACTAGAAATAATGAAAATGGAAGAATAAAAGGGTGAAACACCGAGTTGCACCAGAAAGAAAAGCAACTGGCAAAAGGAAAAGAAATAACATACCCACGGTCATGGTAATAGTCCAGGGTAGAGTACAGATCGATAAATGACAAGTATGAAGAACAACAGTCCATGTAAACAAAAAGAGAGATCCGCAAATGCGAAGAACATTCGTTATAACAAAAATATTGAGATATCCTCGAAAGCATCCGATAACAAGGCTAGAGTACAGAAAGTCATGTTCAAAAGAACAAGAACAAAGCACAACAAGATCGTTCGTCGTTCATCCGAGAGAAAGGGCAGATACAAGTGGTAGATTTCCTTCCTCCCGGTTTCATCGTGAGCCATAGGTTTTCACTGTGACTTCTCATTGAAATAGACGTAGACGTCGCATCCCTCCGAGTCGTGAGCGTAGCTTGCATTTTCATAGTAAACCAACAGCACCAAAAGCGCCAATCAGAGTGGTCAATGTCACGAGCGCCATAACATCCCAACCAGCCGTCATATCTCTTATCCCAAATTGTCCACTGTCAGGTCCATTGAAAGGTATAAATGTCGGTCCTGGTTGCTCCGCGGTATAAGTCTGCAAGAACCCTCCGCCAATTCCGCCTCCTGTGAGATTGGCGCCATTTGGCTGTACAATCGGATAGATAAGGGTGATTGATAACATGAATGGAATGAGTGAGGTACGTACTCCTATAGGCCGAGAATCATCTTGGAAAGCGCATGTACCCGACGTGCAAATACATTGACCCGCAATCGGATCCCAGAACGCTGTCGAGCAATTCGCAGGCACTGATGCAGCGAGAGCACAAAGTGCAAGGGATCAAGGATGGTACATCCGGGCGAGAAGCGAGACAACCATCATCAATCTATGTCATGAGCATTGAATACGTCCAACTTACATCGGAATCGCGGCTGTTCTCCGGCAGGTGGTTCCTGCGCTGGATCAGGGTTGGCAGGTGTTGGCGGTACCTCTGGGCATCCATACTATACATACCCAAAAGCAAATGAGTCAGGAAATCAGTATCATCCATACATTAGTAGCCCGAAATCTGCACTTACACATGTATAGAATGGGAAATCTGGGAATGCACAATGCGCAATAACGCCTTGCTCGTTCTGTGGTATCCCATTACATATCTGCCTCGAAGGGTCCACTTGAGGTGTCGAACATTTTAACGACGCAATTTCATCTAATCGGGATACCGAAACTGGATTCCGTACCCAATCGAGAAGTTGTTCATTTGATACAATCCATACTATTATTTTAGGTATCCGGCAACGCCCAATACATATCGAAGGTCATTCAGGGGGAGATAGTTATATTGCACAGCAAGGGAAGAGAAGAAGAGCAATAATTAGAAGTCAGGATTAGTTATGTAATTGGCGGGGTAGAATGAATAAGCTTACCATCTTGCTGTTCCTGTGCCCAGTCGAGGAACGCATTTATCATTTCAATGGTAGATGGCCTCGCTGTTGTCCCAGGAACCGACATCTGCATATCAGAGCGATATCAGTCAACGGTCGGGATGAGGCCATTGAAATGCACTTACGGAGAGGTGGATTGGGTGGCTATACAATCCAAACGGCTGCCTATTCCCATTATAATGGGCTGTAAACGTGTTTTGCATGTATAAGAGCGTGGCTGTATCGTTTACATGGCTGGCCCCGTTGGCGTTATCCCTACAGCGATTCCGCATCAGCGCCGAACGCCCCAAAAGACGAAAATAAGACAAGACTCACAACCAGGGATCCATCAGATGTGGGCCATTTACCCCCAAATCGTCAAATAGCGTGTACATAGGGAGTTCCCAAAATCCAGGTAACTTAGGTTCACCTCCACAGATGCCAGCCACTTCCATACAATTGTTGGCCATCCCATAATCCAGTGTGTACGGCCAATATGCGTCCGTTTCAGGGTCATTCACGGGAACAACAGCCGTCGCACTGGAATCATAAAGGAAATTAGCTGCATACAGTAACCTTAACGTGTCGAGGGAAAAATCTAGGAATGGAGCTCTGAATCCTTTGATGGCACTGAGTGGAATTCCAGCCAGTGCATTGAGAGTGATCAAGTTTCCGTTGATCTCGTTGGCGGGAGGCTTGCCTACGTGAGTCATGCTTGGAAAGTGATGAATAACTGTTCTGTAGGAAGCGGGAGAATACTTACGTGTGGTCGGCAATTTCGTTGCCAGCGACAAACCAGTCTGTATCAGGAATTGACGGAAGATTTCACCATGTCAGTATGGCTCCATTATGGACATCTAAAGTGACCTGGATGGAGCAGAAAGCTCACCGGTCACGAGGGTATAGTTTGTGTAGCCTATCGACGTGTAATATGTCATTTTTGGGGTACACCCATTAGGGTTCTTTCGATGTGCCAGAAATTGGTTCACGGAGTCGAGTGTATATGATTGAATGGCATCGTCGGCTGTAAAGACGACGAACATCGGGACCTCTTCCTGGACAGCATATCCAGAATAGTCGTAGCGTGGCGCAACGTGAGTATATGAGAAATGATTCACAATAAGATTACTCACAGTACGCATTCCACCCGGCGGACTCACGCTGGCACACAGACAGTTCGGCAACTGACAGTTCGACGTGTCGCATGAGTAACGAGGAGATTCACTTTGAGCAACAACTACACTCGTATGCGAGATGATGGAGGAAACAGCCAGAGCAAGGGTGACTGCGGATAACATTTTCCTGATACCTTCTCGGTCAACCTTATGAATCATATGAGAGACCGGAGGCGTCGACTGGATAATACCCGAAGGCGGGTATGGCGCTCTCGAGATCAAAGGATGGGGGAAGGAAGTAAAGAGGATCGGGAGGGAGGACGGAGTGATGTCGTACCAAGGAAGAGGAAAAGGGGTGGTGATATATGGCAAATGTATGGGGAACTGCCAGCAGGACCGTAAGATTCCGGCCTAGCGGGCGATTTGTTGACGGGGAGAGAGAGGGATATGGATTTAATGGGATCGTAGACTACATTCCATATTAGGAAATCTGGATAGTATTCAAATTATTATTCCAAGATGAAACTGAGAGATTGGTTGTCCTTCGAGAAGTTGATTATGGGAAAGAAAAGAGTGATTGATATGTTCGTGCACATCGTGTCGCGGCCGTCGTGCACATCATGCCTTGGATGTATTGAATCACGTTTACCGAGGAATGCTACCGACCCAGCGCCTTTCCTCATTGATAAGCCTACCAGGCTCACACCTTGACATGCCAGACAGCAGTGTGACATCTGATACGTTAGAGGGTAATGGGTCCTGCCTACAAGCACCAAAAAAAGACCAGCACGAAGCTCCGAGCATACAATCCGAAGCCAGTAGAGCAAAGCAAGACACCCCTCGGTGATGGCCGCCCGTGCAATTAAACGTTTAAGTGCAGCCAAGAACACGACGTTTCGAACCCGTGGTCATTTAAGGGATGATGATACCGAGGTTTTGTTGTTATCTGGGCTTGAGTGGAGCTCATAGGATCGACCAGAAGCTTGGTAAAAGGTCGAAGATCAGTATGCCCGTTGATTACGTCGCCTCATTGTAATCGGACTCTAGACAGTTCTGCCCCGCAAGCCCGTTTGTCAAGACCAAGTCGCTTGAAAAGCTTTAGAGAGCAGTACGTGGTAGTCTGCGGTAGTAGCAAAATGGCTCTTGCAAACAAGGTTACGGCCAACATGTCCACACCTACAAATCAAGACCAACTTGGACCCCAGAACCCAGCCAGCGCACGGCAAGTCAGATTCAACACCCAACTCCACTGGCTGATACGTTTATGTCAAGTCAGAATAAGAGATGTTAGCCAAAGCAGATGTTGACGCCTAGAATGATGCTCCAGAAACCCGGGGTAGGTCATCGGCAGGGCCTGTTTTCTAGATGGACATCCCTCCGAGTCAGCATCCCACTTCACTCACACAGAACACACGGAATAGGCTCTCTTGTCTGCTGCGCTCTATTGCAGATCACCACAAATCTAGTGTGGCCTGACTGGATAGTACATACTTCCCTCTCACCTTGTGTGCCATCCATACAGTCCCTTGTTACTGATGTGTACATCCAGTTTTTAGGTACACCGGCTGGTACTGATGGATGTCTTGTTATCACGAAACGACACTTATGTCTCCAAGTGTCATGCCGCCGCTACTACCTGTTGAATAGTATGCCAGCGAGAGCAACTGTTATTAACTCATTTCAGTTTCCTCCAGTTGCACGATTTCTATCACACAATCCATCTCAAATACAAACCTGACGAGCAACGATATGTCCTGAAATCCTTACCCCATTCGAAGCCAAGTTTAAAGATTACCCCTACCCCATGGGTCAACCTGCTCCATGTGGCCTCAGTCGACGTCATCGCGAATTCACAATCCCTACCCAATAAGCGGAAATTGTACGCAAGAATTCTTCTGCTGCACGCGTCGTGCATGCAGTGAAAGAAACGAAGCAATACGTCAACGTGGATCTATCACACGTACTTTATAACGTTAGTAACAATCAAGGTGAGGTACGCAGAATATTATGCATGCAGGTACACATGGATATGTACGGTGAGTACCGCTACTCCACGAGCACTGGCGCAAACGGGTTCGAATAACGGCCGGCCCCATTCATAAGGCTACATGTACACTAATCAATACTAACCCAAGCCAATATCTAATCTAAACTAACCTACTATCGGCTTGACTTCCCCGTATCACCAGACAATCCTTCACTCACGCCCAAGCAATTCTCACCGCACACTGATTATGGCCAAGAGCTCATACACAAGTGCGGAATGTACGAATCTTGAGGCTGTACGCCGCATATAATATAATAGCCTTGTAATGTGATAAGTTGGAAAAGAGCAAGTTATGGTGTTCATGATAAGTTCGACTGCGCCGGGCACTACATTCCTTTGAAACACCATATGTGCGGTCGTCTCAGATCCATCCGCGGAAACGCAGTCCAGAGAGTGACCTCTCACAAAACCATTGAAATTCCTATCTATAACGCATATACATAGTAGAGATAAAACCCTACGTTTTAACGTTTATCACTAGTGGCCCACGTATACCAATAGCCAACTGCAAAGAAACGAAACCCCGATACGATAGTGCCAAGAAAGAAGAATAGACAACGCGCCGAGGCGCCACATACAGCCCATGAACCCAAACGAGAACGAGAACGAGAATCGGATAATAGAAAGTGTGAACGACGAAAAGAAAAGGGAGAAAGAAAAGGTGCAAAGGTAGTGGTCGAGTTAGATAGAACTGAAACAGGGGAAGGTTGATATACAAAGGTGGCGAGTGCAGGGTCAAGTGCGGCTTGACGTACCTAGTAGACAAATAGATGAGATCAAAAAAGAACGTGTGGACGTATGCGGTAAGCAAACATCGTCTTTGGAACCAAGGTGGGACCCGGCAACAGCCTAATCGAAGAGGAAGATAAAGGAAGATTCGGGGCTACAAGGCAAGGGGAGTAGGAGTGAAAGGTAGCGCGACACGGAGCAGGAATTAAGTGAACTAGGTAGAAAGACGATGTTTTTGAGGATCATAGTGTGCTTGTAAAGAACCCTTATGAGACGCGAGTTGCGAATCGAATTGATAGCCCAGGCATCAAAAGCGGAGGTGGAGCTGCAGTAACAAAGCGAGAACGCCAAAAGAAAATGAGGAAACAATCTGCTTCAATCTAAAGCCTGTAACGATTGGCCGACAGTCGTCAAACCCTCCCTCATCGCTTTCACTCTTTCTTCAACTGCATCCAAAGCTTTCTCCAGCCCATTCAGTTCTGCATGCCACATGCTAGCATCAAAGCGTAGCTGCCCATGTCCTGTAGATGCCGCGTGCACCAATGTCGATGGCAATGACGACGACGACGACGATGGAGGTCCATCCTGCACAGGTTGAACAACACCAGGCGGCACAATGCCGATTCCACCTCCACAGTTTCCATAATTAAGGCCCTCGCCAGCAATGGGAATACCCGCCGCAGCTCTCATCCCACTAGCATTCAATTCATCCCAAAGGGCAGCAACAACTCCATGTATCCACTGCTCTCTCTCTTCCATCCTCTTTATCTCTTTCCTCCTCCCAATGTCCTCTCTAGCTCCCATCTTCATCAACGTCCACGCATTACTAACCACCAAGAACGCAATGACGAAATACAATATCGTCGTTGAGCTGCTCTGGTCCCAAGCATCGGATACGAGATCCCATGCTCCTCGGGCGCTAGCAGTAGCAACTTGACGAGCTCCCTCAAACGTATCCCAAGCCCATTGCAAGCTTCTCCTTTTCCTCTCTTGTTCCCTTTGCTTCCTTTCCTCTTCTTCTGATAATGGGTGTCCGTTCGCATCCACACCATTGGCAATCGCCTCCGTTGAAGGCGCGGCAGCTTCGGGAGGTATGGCTGAAGCATCTACTCCAGCAGGCACAAACTCGGATCGATGTTGATTGATATAGGCACGCATTGCCTTTTCTAGATCGCCGTGATACGCCTTTTGACCTTCGATGGCCGAACGTTCTATAATAGCTAATCAGATCAAATATCAGTAAGAGCACATAGAGGAGAAAGTTATAGCCGATGACAAGATGGACTAATGGGGAATGATGTGAACTGAACTCACATTTGATATAACTTCTTCCGTTCCATTCTACTTGGGTAGACACGATAACCTTGCTTGACACGGCACTGGCCCACATGATACAGGTCCTCGTTTTAACTTCAAACACTTTCCCACTAGGGACGTCCGGTGTCTTCGTCGTTGTCACAGTCGAGACGTAGTCATCGAAATCGCAATAGGCGGTGTCATCTCGGATTTCGCACTTGGTTTGCTTGGGTCCCATGCTATTGTTGAGTGGTTTGATGTAGGACAGTTGGCGTGTCAGGAGATGCGATCCTGGTTCAATTGGGCACCAATCTGACAATTGTATATCTATTCACGGCAAAGGGCGCAAGCCATGAACACCAGCTGCAATGAACAGGGAACAGATAAACATACTCAGCAACTTCTGGTTCACCGCCATGAACTCCTTAATGAAGCCACTGGCAAAAATCAAATTATAGATCATCTCCGGCGTCCCAGGGAACGTCGCCTCCAAAGCCACCTCGGGGTAATGTTGTCCCGACTTTCCACACTTGCACTGCGTCACTTTGTTTTCTACTGGTTTAGCGCCGTTAGCTGGCGCCGTACCATTATCCAGCGATCCCCTTGGGCTATCTCCTGGTACTTTACCGTTCATCCCTTTTCTGCCATTTCCATTTTGAGGACGAGCGATACGCCAAATGTTGTGTATGACATCAAAGGTGGTATCACGTGCGAGGAAAGAGGCAAAAGTGTATTTCGCTTGGCGTGTTGTGATCTGAATTGCATTTGGGATGAACAGCACCGTGGTCTTCTTTTCTAGGCTAGTAATCTCAGTTATGGGGATTAGAAGCTGTGGTTGTCAACGCCACCGGGCGGCCAACACGAGGTTTTTTGGGGCGTGATCGTTGTTGGGTTGTGTTTTGATAGGTTGATGCATCATAGGGTTCCAAGGCCAGTCCATTGAAGGCAATGAACGAAAATGAATGTGAGAAGTGGCGTGATAATTGGAAAAGTGGAACGATAGGAGGTCATAACGGTGAGCAGGCTGCATCGGCGACGAAAACACGATGAGTGGACGTACATCAGTAACCCAGCCTAGGATGTTGGAATGGAAGCATATATGGTTTTCCGAAATGTATATCCGGCCTTGCACGAGGATTTCTCGTTGCAACGCGCACCCATAGTCTATAATGAAAAGCCATCGGCGCCGACGTTCAAGGAGCAATATGGGCGCTCACCTTCAATCAAGTAGTCCGCCTCTGGGATAGCGGGGAACAGCTGGTGGAAGTCTGCATTACGTTTGTTGTTGGCAACTGCAAACCCAGTCACGGGAATGTCCCCATCCATGTCCGCAAAATCATCTGATAAGGACCCTCCTCCGTCGTCCGAGCTTCCATCTTCCAATCCAGAATAATAATCCGGTCTGTCGTCTTGTGTAAAGAACTCTGACCTATCGTCTCCAGACATTGTTCTCGGTGACATGTTCGAGTTTGACCTCCGTGACCTTCCAAATAAAGAACTGGTAGTTCCATTCCCGTTGGGATAGAAGTCTATGGAGCCACTCCTGACATGAACTGAAGAGTTGGTTGGCGAACGAGGCATTTGAGTAGGAGAGCTAGGAGTAGAGTATTTGCGAGAAGGCACACCTGCTGGGGTGATGGAAGGTGGGGGAGAGAATCGAGCTTGTTGTGCTGCGGACATGGACGGGTTGGCCATTGCTAGACCTGTGGCTGCGATCGCGCTAGCTAAACCTGTTGGTTTTTTATCGGCAGTGTTCCGGCGCCAGCGTCTTTTTTTGACCTTATCCTTATCCTTTGTAGTCGAATTTATAGAAATAGAATCGGAATCTTTAGCGGTAGAAAGGAGAGTAGAGGATGTGTAAGCTGAGGTGGAAGTAGTATTTGTGGAGTTGGAATCGGCAGACACGGTTCCGGGTAGTGTTACGTTAGGTATCTCGTGACCAGTCGAGGTGGGAGATTCCACTATGGGAGCCCCGAAGGGAACTGAGATGTCTCGCCCGCCTTCGCTATCCAATGACCCGTTCGTATCGTCCGCATTAATAGGCAATATTATAGCGCGAAAATGAGAGGTGTTGATGACGGGCGCAACCTGTTGTCTAAGTGATTTGGTCGAGGCCTTTGGACGCAGCTTCTTCTGTGGTCCCAGATTGTCGCCATTGGGCGATGGAATCTCTGGTGAAGTGTTTGGACTAGATTTGTTGGAAGGAGGCTTTGCACTCTCCCGAAGATTAGTGAGCGACGCGGAGGGTGAAGGGCCCTGGGAGGGTGCACGGGACCCGGGTATGGAGATGGCAATAGGCAATCCGAATACAGTGAAGGAGCGATTGGGAGTAGGAGTAGGGAGATTTTCTTCGTTCATAATGCTATCGAGAGATGTAGTTGATACGGGGGGTTCTGGAGCGGAGAAGGTACGATGTCTCGTAGGAACCTCATCGAAAGAGTGTTTCGTTCCGCTGTTCTTCCAAGAATCCTTGTTCGTGTCTGCCAAATCTAGCTGAGAACTGGCGGAGGATAAATCGCCATTGCCAGAAAGGGGAGAAGGTGGGACAACGGTTACACTGGGTGGTCGTGAATGATCCGTCGAGTTGATGGAGGAGGAAGAACCCTTTAAGGGATGCGTCGGCATCGTTTCTGTCGGGTTCGGAGAGCGCTGGATAGATGTCCTCCTGGGGTCTGAGGAAGGGTGTGGTCCGGCGGAAAGTGCTCTGGCTCTACCACCAAGAGAGGGAGAGCCGGTTGGTGGAGGATCTATCGCGCGATCGGACCTCGAGCCCTCGCGGCGGTGCGAATTGGTCGATCCCGTCTTGACAAATTTGGAGAGGAAACCAGGCGCCATGATTACTTCCAACAACGATAGGGTCTCTCCAGAATAATGCGATAAACGTGATAAGGGAAGCTTGGAAGGGTGTCGTTAGGGGTAGAAAAATACGTGAAAATCAGTAATCGTTAGCGAGGCAGATGAATAATAAGACGTGATAGATAGGGCTAATGTTTTTGTCGTCGTCAACGGGGAAGAATGCGGCCGGAGCGAGAGCGGGTGCAACTGATGCTGCGTGCGAGGAGAGACCACGAGAGGCACTCAAGTGAACGTGGTCAGTAACACCTCTGGATTTGAGGCAAAATATGTTCCAGGGCTGCGACGCACATCAACGGCATGCATCCCGTTTCTAGGTGGGTCTTTTTTTTCCCATCGCTTTAAGTTCTAGACATTGCCCATCCTGTATATGTGATGGCTCTTGCGCATTTCTCCGCTCCCATCAGGCCACGTTTTCGCTTTACTCGGAAGTGCAATCCCATGCCAGGGATAGGCAGAGGTGCTGAGAAACTGGGGTTGAAGCTTGAGATCGACCCGGAAAACGTCAATCCGGGCAATCCGGGTCCAGGAACGACGTTGTCCGCACACGATGAAAACATGAGTCTTTGTGCATCTATTTCTAGTATCATCGACTGCAATTCCGGGCATCTCTGCAATTCAGGGTATGGGATGCATAGCAGTCGCCTCCTGCCAGAAAAGACTCACTTGAAATCAGCCCGTCTACCGTCTCAGGACAAAACCGGCCGTACATCTCATTCATACGACGACTTGCACCTCAACCTTGGACAAAGTAGTGTGCAACGCGGGCGGGACATTATATTCCCCAGGCTGAGCAGTGGTCAAAGACGAACTAGCTGCGAGATCAGGACGTCTGCTATTGGGCTTCAAGGTCAGGCCTTCGCTCCAAATAATTATTTTTTGACCAGAAAACATTTGATTAATGTATGTTAGTCACTTCGCAATTTCTTCAATATTCATATTATTATCTGACATCGATGGATATCCACACAGTCCCCCAGAATCCAGTTAATACCGATTGAAGAGGAAATTTTGAGTGAGGGACAAGGAAGAAACAGTCGCCCAACGCAACACAATAACAATGAATGGGTAGTTCAAAGACTGATAAGGAAAGTAGGAATAACAGAATCTTGTCCGGAATTGTTGGACCAGCAAAGGTCATTATAGGAGAATGGGCAGGAAAACCACAGCGCCAGAATCCGCCAAGTTGAATCCGAAGCTGATTGGGCAGTATAGCACCAGCTCTGGATGTGATCAACCATATTTGCAAATACCTCGAGGATACCAACTCTCCACTCCATCTCTATTCAATGCAGAATCTTTGGTATTCTGGACAAGCACTTTTGAAGTCTTCTTGAACTTCGTAAGGTTAAAATAGATGGTAGCCTCTTTTCGAAAGGGCTCAATCAGATCTGGTAAATGGTTCATAAGCCTCAGGCCTCAGGGTTTTGGCAAAGGTACTGGCTCAATGAACAGGACTAACTTGCTGCTTCATCTGACTGCGGAAATCCAGTGTAATCATCGTCGTCATTTGTTATCCGTAGCTATTATGTGACGCCTCATGATCGAACATAAGTAGGCCATATTCTCCCAAGGTTTCCTACAGTAAATAGATAAGAATACCCCCCTCAGCTTGCAAACTCGTGCCATTATGAGATCTTTTGCAGTGAAGTCGTCGTAAACACATGCTGCTGTAACTACATTGGCAGTCATCCAAGAATTTTTGACTCTCTAGCATCACCATTGGGCTGGCTTAAATACCCAATCTGCGTTGCTGAAGTAGGCGTAGCAGGTACTGGGAGGAGTAATCAATGGCATGAACCCTTAGATAGGAACCATCGGCCTTGCATTCCAGGTTCCATCGACTATCATTAGTGAGCATCCTGTCGCAAATTTCTCGGACCGGTGAGAAGCCAGAAAAATATAAGGTGAAGGAAGGGATGACAGATATGTGTAGATAGATCTAGAAAGACCTAATGACAAATCTATCAATCTAACCAACACCCAAGTAGACTGGGCTTAAGTGTTTGTTTGGAGGGCAGCTCATTAATGCTGATAGTCATGCTATAATCATCTGTTCTACTCAGCCAACGAAGCGCAATTACATACTGTCTGCCTGCTGCAAGGCTATCTCTATTATATAAACGGTATGCGTTTTCACTTTTGGCTTAACAAACTGTATCGGGTCTCATGCATCATGATTGAGAGCAGACAGGTTCGCCTTTCATATCCTCTATCTAGGCCTGCAATGACCATATTTTGAGGTGAAGTGTTATGCGCGGCACTCTCACCATGACCTGATTTCGTAGGAAGTTCAGGGTGGTTGTGTTGGCCTGTAGCACTGACTGAAGCTATGAATTCCTCGTCGCAACCGAGGGACTCCTGGTGGGTAATGAGCTCGAACATATCTCTGGATGGCGCTCTCAGGTTGACTCGGAGATGATTCTTATCCTCGAGGATTTGCTACTTGAATAGTTCGCCACTCAAGCAATTGCATCATAGGCGACGCGTCCAAGCCATTTTTCATAATATTACCTACGTTTGAATTCCTGCGCCCCTGTCTCCCAACGTGGAAGGAGCTCTCACAACTCTCTACTCCGCCAAGCTTCCCGACCTTCGTACATACGTTATCGAGAAGCGGTTCCCAGGACACCACGTAATACAGATGTGGTCGGCCAACATCATGTGCCAGTGTGCAGAAAGCTGGTGCTTTTATAAATTGTAATCGAAGTATCGATATCCACACTCATGATCGCACGAGCAAAGTTTCCCAAAGCATTCGGCATACAAAGAGAAAGCAGACCGGCCTTTATCGACCTCAAATTCGGCATATCTAGTAAACCAATAGCATTCTGAATATATGTAATCGATGGGCAATCAGGAAGCAAGAAGCAAAGGCTGGGACGGCTTTTCAGTGCCTTGATCACAAACAGGAGTAAAGTCAACTCGAAGGTGTTCTCCGATGATCTCGTTGCAATTCCCGTCTTCATCGGTGTATGTTCACCAATTCTCAACCGCTCATCTCTCCCCAGACCTATACCTATGTGGTACAAGACTGTTTTGAGCACCTGATACCTTTGTACGCACGTAAAAGTGCTAATCGCCGCAATACGAAGGGTTTTCGAGCTCATAAACGAACGCCTTCAAGATGATATTCCCTATCCTATTCTATCTATCAAGCAAATCTCTACCCATCCTTTCTCAGAAAAAAGTTCATCGTATAAATGTCCAAGCAATGCCCCAATCTTAATTTCAATTCACCTCTATCACCAGGAACAATCGACAATGGAGCGCTGCCTTAGGGACACAACAACGCATTGAGGCTCCTCAACTTGCTGTGTTCACAACTACAAAAACGAGGCCGAGGTGCGATGCTTTGTTCGCCCCCCTGAAGCTTATTCCGCACCGTTATTGTCTGCTGTGTGGGATGACCTCGACTCTACAGCAATTGGGTCATCTACAAAAATCGTGCTGCCCTCCGCTCGATGTTCGCACTCCACATCCTCCCTGCTTTACTTTTTGCGTGCGCACGCAATTTATGCAAGTGAGTCGCCTTTCCATTCATCAACGTTGCTGCTTGCTAATGCTCCTTTTAAAAGACTTGCAACGAATTGGGCTGAACCCATCCCGAGATAATTACTACCACAAAGCTATTCGTCACTATGCCACTTGCAATTTCTCTCGAACGTATCTGCCACTTGATCCGAGTGAAATCCCCAAAGCGGCTACGCAAGATGCGACGATGCCGATCCTTCCGCATACCCAGTTCATCGACACAACATACTGACATCCAAGTTCGCGTTGATGTCCAAGTGACTCGCACCGTCGAGATTTTGAATATGAGCCCACTGAATCCAGGCTTCGACTCCTTTACAGACTGGAGTGATGACCGTGACACCATCAATGAGGATTTCTATTCCGCGTATTCCGTCCTCGTACCTACCCTCGTGGATTCGCCGTTCCAATCACCGAGACGTATCCATGGCTATTCCTCCCACCTCAGTGATTCGTGTTATCAAGATTATCTGCATGGACACCATGCCCTAGAGTCGCCGGTCAAAGGCGTTTCAACGAAGTGGGAGCAGTGTGATGAAGACTTGGAAGATGATACAATCTGGGAATGGGTAACTGAGCCTTTTGAGTCTCGGTGCAGAAAGTTGGTAGAGAGTGGAATTCTCGTCCCCGCATAACTGGCGATATCATTGTACCATACAGTATGTAAGTTACATTACGTGTACTTAGCAGACACTTCCATTGTATTTTTAGTGCCTCACACGACTGTCTGTCTGGACCTGAGCGGCCTTGGACGTCCTTGTCTTGTTCGGTACCACACGGTCCACGAAAGTGGCCACCTTATCGACGGACGTGAATAGAACATCGAACGTGTGCGCCATGCATCAAAGAATTTGTAGAATCCACCTGACAACACCTGTTGGACCATTTACCCCGTCTACTTCCCAGTTGAACGCGTCCTTTTGTTCCCTACTTGGAAGGAATATCATACCTGAAGTCCATGCAAGACTGGGTGGTACAGCCCTGACATGGGGTGTGGAGTAAATCGTCCACCGAACCCTGTAGCAATCCTAGTCCCACATCAACCCTCCATCTCCACGATCCACAAGCACCCTTTGCTGACATACGCCGTCAAGACCTCAAGATCCCCCCACGGATGACGATCTCTTGACCCACAGAAATGGCAGGTTGACAACTCGAAGTCCACAGTCCCGTTGCCCTCCCGTTGGGCCCGGGTTCCAACAATTAACCTTGATCTTACCATCAACCCCTCACATCTTGGCCGACTTATTAGTCCCTTGAATTCCTGAGTACAGCTACAGGCATTGGGGTATACCATACAATAAACATGTACCAAAATATGGCCAACTCTTTAACCCCATTCTGCACAGAAAGTGGTAGGATTTAATTCTACCGTTAACGTTAACCCTTAAGTTTCCGTATTCCACCAGTATGAGGGATTTTTATATTTTACAAGGTTGATAATGATTTTTAGGGCGGGTTTAAGTTTTGCTCCCTTCCTCCCCCCTTTTCCCTCTTCCGCTGGCAATTCCCGTCCGCGGTTAGTATAATTTGAACCCCCCCCCTCAATCGCGTTTCCCCCTCCATTCAAGACCACCCTTCAGTACCACTGATACGATTGTTTGTGCCCATATCTCTCACGCGCATATCTGTCCTGGACCGTGCGCGAAGAACACACGTAATTCTCTCACCCATATCTACCCAAATTCAATTCAACCAACCCAAGTCTCACTTCCCCTTAGATTTGCACAAAAAGTTCAACACTCTCCACCTAGCTAGCTCACTTCCACCCCTTTGACATTTTAACAAAAGCATAAACACAGACGATGTCAACTGCCGCAATATCGCCTTCCAAGACCCAAACGAACGGGCATGCCACCAATGGTATTGCTGGAGGCGAGAAAGGAGCTGCCGCTCCTTCGCTCAAGCAGAAGAATTACAATGAAGAGGAAGAAGGAAATGCGGTGAACGATGAGGAGGATGAAGAGGAGAGTGATGAATACGATGTTGAGGATGGAGGTGATGAGGATTATCAAGACGTGAGTATCTGTTTCACTGCGTTCCGAATGGGCGACTAGAAGTCGGGATATGTTCAGCCGCATCGCGCGTTACGCGTGATTGATCCAGCCCGAGTTGCTCGTTTTGTGGTTTACTGTATAATCGAGACGCTCAACGAAGCCTTCTTTTTTTGCCTCCAACATCGCTTGCTTGAACCAACTGTCAACCGCACATTAACACGTTCATATCCACATGGCGCCCAATTACCTCTTAAACCCCTATCCATGCTATTACCCAATCAACGAACGAACGTACTCGGATATAATACGTCCTACCGCTTGTCTTTGCGTGTTGATCCTAAATGTTCAACTTCTTGACTCGGACGTACCGTTAACTCCCGCTTCGGATGGTGGATGGTATCATACTTCTCGAATTCCATGGATTTTCCGAAATGCCGTGTTGTTTATCATGTACTGTGTGGGCGTACATGATTATGTTGTGGCTTGTAGCAAGGAGAAGATCAACAAGACGGGGAAGGCGATATTGATGATGGAGAGGATAATGAGGACGAGGAAAATGGAGGTGATCAACAAGTTCAAAAGGTAACCTAAATCTTGTTTGATCTCGGTGTTTTTTGAGCTGATTTTGATTGTTTTATTAAAGCAAAATTTGACAGCCCTTTTGCTTGGCGATGTGAGTGCTTACTTTGCTTTACCTCCCATGATTTTAATATTGACACGTACCATGCAGCCTAACGCTGATGAAGAGGAAGATGATGATGAAGATGATGACGAAGATGATGATGAGTTTGACGAGGCCATCTCATCTAGCGTAACAAAAAAACGCGCATATTCGGACGTGGACGAAGAGGATGACGACGACGAAGACGGCGAGGATCAAGCTGTGAAGAAGAAAGCCAAGGCTTAATCGTATGACCTATGTTTCGGCATCAGAAATCGAATACAGCGCACAAGCACAACATATTCATCTATTGGTCCTTCATTAATACCCTCGTCGTCCTCCCTCCACCGCTGTTATCTCTCCCCGCCTAAACAGCGACTCTGAGCGTCACTCGGTCATTTGTCTGTCCGTAATAATATATAAACCCTCGTGTTGTGTTGCTTCCGACCCCCGTTGGCTGTCTTGTTTTATGTCCTGGTAGTTATACTTTCGATGCCAAGAACTCTGTAACTGTTGGTTTTTGTGATGCATCCAGGTAGCTTTGGTTATATAATTGAATTGCTGACATAGGAAGAGTTGTGATTGATTTCGTTAACCTTGCCTGCCCCACGCAACAGTGCTCATACCATATCATGGCATCCTCCATCCCGCGCTGGAAACTTGCCATTGAAAACACAGTCGCCAAGCACGATAAATCTTCAGGTAAAATCAACCTACCTACAATCAGTAAACCTACGAAGCCCGCATACGTTCGACGTTGACTAACGTTCACTCCAGTTATCCAACTCGCAACCATCAGCACCTCCAACTCCTCCGGTGCTTCCCACCCTCACATCCGTTCCCACATCTTTCGTTCCTTCCTGTCTGCCCAATCCGACCCTTCTTCACCTCTCCTGGTCACCACAACCGATATCCGTGCTCCAAAAGTCAAGCAACTGGTCGACAATCCAAACGTTGAAGTCACATGGTGGATCCTTGGCTCTCAAGAACAGTTTAGGATTTCAGGTGTTGCGAGGGTTATACCTGATCCTCGTACGACTGAACAGGATGTGTACCAGAGTTTCGTTGATTTCGTGAGGAGGTACACCAGTAGCGATCACAGTGATGACTCTGGAGCGGCCGGTGATACAACTTGGCCGGGGATTGGGATGGTCAAGCTAGTGAAAGAGGGATTCGATTGGGAAGCTAAGCGACTTGAGACGTTCAATACTATGAATCCACCCATGAAAGCTTCATTCTGTACACCGAGGCCAGGAACACCCTTCCCTAGCGGTACCAACCCAGAAGAAGAATCCAAAAAATGGCCATTCAAGATTTATCCTCCTGGAAGCGAGGAAGGTCGACAACTAGGAATGAGCGAGGCAGATGTGAAGAGGTATTGGGAGATGGCGACGAGGAATTTTGCGTTGGTGGTTGTGGAGGCTAGGGAGGTGGATTATTTGGAGTTGGGAGTTGCACCGAATAGGAGAACCAAGTTTTGGAGAGGCGAGGGTGGGAAGTGGGAGGAACAGGCTGTGGTACCGTAGTTTCGTACATTGTAGGCTGTCTAATGTGTACGGTATGGCAGAATCTCGGTCAGATGTTCCTCGGGGCTATGCATCGTTGATCCCCAACCCAGTCGCCAAGTGGGACAGCAATCATCGGCGTCTGTAAGACGAACGACCCTGCACAGGTTCCTTTCTGGTTTGGACGCAGCTCTCTGGCAAGGATGCGACCAGTGGCATAAGGAAGACTCTCTGAAGTCCTCCTGTTGCGAATTCCCATTCCCTGCTACTGCTTCTCAGTCTTTCCTGGGGAACGCAGTTTGATACCTCCATATAGAGAAGATGAGGCTGTAGCTCGTACACAAATGTATGGCCATCGAGGTAGTAATGAACAAACTCCTGTGGAAATTGATAGGGCCGTCATCTACGACGAAATCTAGTGCGGAGACGATTTCATGTATAATCGATTGGTTGCGAATACTATCAAATAAGATTTGTTGCGGCTGTGTCATATCGATAACGAGCAGTGTAGGTACTATAAGGTTCTTGGTCAGGATTAGACTTTAGGATAACGAAGAAAATGCATCTAGCTTACTTCCTTAGCAACTTAGTTGTAAGGAGAAATATCGAAAGCTACTAACATACTTGGTACACTGTAGCACCTATTTCTTCCTTCAAGGGTTAGCTGGTATAATTCTCGTCTGATGCCTTACCATCTATCTTGGTGAGTAGCTTATCCCCTGGATCATCTTTTTTTTTGGGTGCAGATCGATGTCGGGCCGAGTGATAGAAACGGGAGAAAACGGGCTGATATTTCTCTGCTCGCTGGGAATTTGATTCGTTTCTCTGCTCGCTGGGAATTTGATTTGTCTTGTTTCAACATTTTGAGAAGTTGTAACTATTATTACCCGATGTTGATGCTGGACAACATATCAATTGCATCTAATAAGGAACAAAGCGCCCGAAGCGCCCCGTCGCCTGAAGGCCATCATGTACCTATAAATATCATACTGACAATTTCATAGGCACTGCTCATCAGGCTTACCCCCAGTGCCCTTATTTTCGTCTGGCGCGCTAACAGTGAGAATGCAATGCATACTGTATGCATCGCATCGGTGATGGGCCATCTCTCCGCTGTCCTAAGCGGTAACCAGTTGCGCTGATTCTGTTGTTATGCAGGACTGAATGGGGATCAGGGGGACAAGTTCATCACGAAGGTTAACCCTGCATGATCATCACTTTGAAGGCATTGCCCGTGCCTACCAACCCACAACCTTCATTATAACCGCACTTGACCTGCATCCCTTCATTTGAGATCTCTTTCCTTATTCTTCTTCTACAGACACCTCACTGAGCTGTTCTCATTCTGAGTTGAACGCTCAACTTCAACTTTCAACGAACCCACACCCAGCATGCCTCGTGAAAATAGTTTCTCTGACCCTGACGGTGCATCTTTGACTTCGTCTGGTTCAGACGACGAAGGGGAATTCCAAGCTCCCCATCGCAGCACCAATGCACTCCCTCTCTCTCCGCATCCTGCCCATTTCGAACACTTGCCCACGCATGGACACGATCATGACCACCCTAGTCCAGGTGTCACCATCGTCCAAACTCCAAGCCCACAACCAGCTGTCACTTCACCTTCAAAGCTGTCATTACAACCCCATCGTTCTAGAGCAACGGTTCGAACAGGAAATGGGCACCCGCTTGCTACACCCTCTACCAGATCTCCGTTGACACCGAGAGAACGGTTCCGACAGGCAGTTAAGAAGGTTATCTCTCTCCGTCGTGGGGCTACTATTATTTCCGGTGGACAAATCGGTGCCGAACCAGGTGTAGACCCTCGTAAACCCACCGCTCAACTGTTATACGGACACATTCACCAAGACTGTGATATTGAAATCATGGATTATTCTGCTCTGCGGAGCAGCTCTAAGAGAATGACGAATAAGGAATTTATTCAGTTTATGGGGGATAATGAAGCGTTTGAGAGACCAGCTTGGGTCAAAGTCAGGTGGGTTAATATTGGTGGAATAAGTTTTGATGTTATTAAAGCTCTCTCCATACGATATGGTGCGTGTCTTTTTTCCGTTCTTTCCTTTCTTGGTTCTTCCTGTTCTCGGATTTAACGTTTTTTTCCCTTTCCTTCGTCACCCTCGATTGGTTATTCTAGATCTACATCCGTTGGCGTTGGAAGATCTATTCCTGGCTCGCAGTCAAAATCGGTCCAAGGCCGATTATTACCTTCAACACCTCTTCATCCGCGTTCTGTGCCACGAGTTGGGTGACGAAATAGATCCCAAACATTTTCATTCGGTTGCTTATGGCCCCACCTTGGCCAATGCCCCAAGAACAGCCTCACCCGAACCGATGGACATGGACAATGACAAAAACATGGATGAAGAAAAAGAAGCTGGTGGCCCGAGGAGGAGGAGAAAACCATTGCTACCTCATCATCATGGTGACTTACCTACTAACCCTCCTCCTCCTAATGCGAGACCGTCAAGGATGGGATTACTTGGGCCACAAGTAGTAAGTTGCACGTTTCTTAAAGAGAGAGTTCACGTAAATGATTCCACTTGTTTGAAAAATGACAGAAAGAAGCCAGAAATCAAAGGCAAGTTGAGGAGATTTCATTGGAAGCTTTGAAGGGTGTACGTATCTTGTCCTGGTTTACGGCCTCTCCTTGCCGTGGGCCCTTTTATGTTCGAGATCTAGTGTTGATGACCTGGTCCATGGTTTTAGACTGAACGTGTCCCTGTCAATGTGTCTCGCATGTTCATGTTCCTCCTTCGAAATGGTAAGCATGGTTTAACATGTATACGCATATACGCATATGTTGTATGTGCTGGTTTTGTCCACGGGTTCTTACGTTTGATTTCAGGCACAATTATATCTATCCATCCAACACCTTCGCTGGACTTTACAGCTCCTGTATCTCGTCGTGTTAGTCAACCGAATACTCTACTTCGGACATCTGCGGACGCCTCACTTGTCATTCAAGCTTTGTTGGATTTGGGTGCGTGAATTTCGGGTTGTCCTCATCGTGACGTGCATAGTTTCTGAGTTTGGTGGACGCTTTTCTTGTAGCTGTTGATAGAGCACTGGGGGTGATCGACGCATATCATGACAAGATCAACAAATACGAAAACATCGTGCTTCTCAAGACGAAGATGGATACTGTCCGAAACCGTACGTGCTGCTCTCTCTCGTATCATCTACTTACTCCCCCTCCTAATATCATCATGTAGTGCACATCCTCTCGGGTGACTTGATCCTCCGCGAACGTACTCTCCAACCTATCAAAACACTCGTATACGGTCTGAGGAGATACGACCTCGACCGATGCACTGCTCTCGTTGATATGTCCGATCCTGCGAACGCGGGGAAAGTCGTGAAAGGGTTCATGAGCCATAAATCAAAGATTTATCTGGTGGGTCTCCGTTCACCGGTGTGGCTTTGATTTGGGATTGTTTAACGTGGTTGATTGACTGGAATTTGAATGCTGCTTTTGGGCAATGTAGGCAGATGTATATGATCATATTGATTATATATTGGCGAGCGTTGAGATGTATGAGAACGTTACTGAGAATTTGATCGCGTACACTTTCAACGTAAGTCTCTTGTTTCGTTATTTCATCTTGTGCTAATATATGCGCAACTTTAGATTGCTTCATATGAGATGAACGAAGTCATGTGAGTTTATCCTTCCCATTTCCACCGTAGTCGCAGTCTGTATCCTTGCTGACATTTTCTTCTTCAGGCGTCGATTGACGTTGATCACCGTCATCTTCATGCCTCTAACTCTACTAACCGGTTACTTCGTAAGTCCCTCCGGCCTGTCAAAAAGTAACCCTCTTCCTAACCATTTTGTCCTACCTCGCAGGGAATGAACTTTGAATTCATGCGTTCCGTTCAAGTCAATTCCGACGCATAGTACGTCCTTCATTCTCATCCACCGTCCACCATCCATTACTAACAATGAACAACGTTCAGCTTCTGGTGGATCGCAGTCCCAGTGATGTGCGTCATCGTACCGATGTTCATCTACCCCGATATCCAACGCGGCGTTCGGTACCTTAAAAAGCAAATGGCGACCAGGAGAGCTGTCCAGGTATGTTACTTTCCCAATCATTTCCGTTTTGACTTTTGGTGATGTAATGAATGCTTTTAGTCTGCTCAGAGGGTTAATTGAAATGGCACGTTGCATGAAGTTTCCTTATGCTCTTCCCGTCTCTTATCTTTAAGAGTGAACGTGAAGATTTACCGTTTGCTATGAATCTGTCGGACATTTGATACCATCTTAAGTATTGATATCACCCAAATACTCCTTGTAGTAAATCGCGCTCCGTACCTCGCATACGGATGTTATTTCATTTTTCTGTTCAAGCTCGCTCTTCGTTTTGGTTTTAGTTTGGGTCTGTTGATAAACCCACATGGGTATACGTAGTTTCCGCCGACGTCGACATTAATATTTCTGTTTTGCAACTTGTAGTGGAATGGGGGAGATAGCATTGTGTTTCCTGCGAATTCGAGGATCGTCAATAAACCGCAATGGATTGCAAGAGTGAATATCAGTCTTTGACACATTGGTATGATAGCTTGAATTCATCCAGAGCGCGTGGGTTGATTGAGTGCTTAGCTCTCCAATCATGTACACCGGCTGTAAGGATATTCTGGCCTAGTGCTGCACTTGGCAAACCCAATGCTAAGAACATATATACAACCGACGACTCAAATATTTAATATTAAATATTCAATACTCATACGTCACGACGACCAATATTTTCATACCAATTATCTTTTTCATTAGAACTCAAGAAAGCTAGTACACCCCAACCGCAAGTCCTTTTCGAAGTCTATATCATTAGCGACAACACATACACGGTATGAGAAATTTTAACATTCGACGTTCGCGAATACTGCAGCCATGGCGACTCACAGGTGAGAGATTCCAAACTAATTCGACGTTACGAACGTAACCTGGGAATCGTTTGAGATCTCGCACTACACCTACAGAGTCCAAGTCATACCTTCCCAAAACTCTTCTGTAAAGGTTGTTAAACGTTGGCCTTCTGCGGGTTTCGTTGGTATTCAATATTACGAATGATATGCCACGATGTTTCCTGTACGAGCACGATTGATAAAGGTTAGTTGGAGTATGCCTCAGCGATGACTATTTCGACGCTTACTGAACCAATTCCATAGTATGCCAATAACTTCTCATTCTTCCGCCACTAAGGGTTGTAAGCTGGGAATAGATAAATCAAGCTCTAGGCTATATGAAGAAGATACAGCCAAGACGACAGGCTCCAGCGACGCTCTAATGGATTGGACATTCAATTGATGCGTCAGATGGAAGAGCTCAAAACGATGGGGAGGTGGTACGACTTGGCCACATAACCACCGTACATATATATACCGTATTGCAACCGCGATGATTCAGGCTTTCCTCGCGAACATTCTAGGTAGGAAACGAAAGCACTAAGCTCAAGAATTCATCGTGGCGTCACGGTTTGCGGGAATGTCCGTTAAGGAGCACGATAGTGACTGGGCCTCGGGAAAGCGTATATATAATGGCAATTCATGAACGACCCACTAGCAGGCTAATTGTGAGCCAAAAATTATGCGGCTTGAAATCAATAAAAGTTGAACCCAGTCTATGAATGAACAGTTGGCCGACTCGGAGGCATACACGGATGCCATTGTGAGCAACTGACAAGAGGTGCAGCGCTCGGGCACGATATTGCTTTGAGGCGTTCTATGCCATCTTGAGGACGATGCAGCGTGTAACGATGGATTTGTCCAATGCATTAATGTCCCAAAGGGAGAGTCGCGTGATAGAGATCGCAATATAACATTAGTCACCAGTATCTCGCTACCACATGGGAAATTTTCTGTTGTAACCAATATTCGTCTCAAACTTACTCACCAGACGAAGGAAATACACTCGAGACATTTGGTCATGCCGAAAAAGGAATATACAGGTGCGCTGGCGGCGGGTGTTCGGTTATTTAATGTGTGTTCACACTGGCACCATTTTTTATCTGGTCATTCTGATTAAAAACATAATTCGGCTTGTGATACCAGTGCTCATTGTGGACCTCCAGTACCCACAGTTGTGTTACTCAGTTGAAACCCTTCCCACTCTAGTTTATATTTATCTTCGTGGTCGCAAAATAGCATCTCCCATGAAGTCCGATCAAGTACATTCGCGTGGAAACTGGATGATTCTTCTTTGCCAGATAATACGAATAGATTGCGATATCTAAAATTCGTGTCGGCACTGAAACAACCTCAGGCCCATGGTCAGGACCTGCAACCGATGTTCTCTACAGGACCTGGCGCCACCAAAAGTCGCATACGTTTGCCATGGTACTGGATAGCCACATGTGCTGGGGGAGGGGACTTAAATGGCTGAGGAGGTAGATTGAACGATTTTCGCACGTTACTTTCAAGCAACCGGTCCAAAGGCCCCGATGAACGAGAACTGCGGTCGAGAGAAGCGGCCAGCGCCACAATTCGTGATCATAACACTCAATACCTCATCTTTGGCCACTGTAGAGCCACTTGCTTCTCTTCTGGCAGAAAAACACGAGATAAATAGAATTCTGTTTGACCATTAACCTCGCATAGGATTGAAACAACTAAACTGCGTACCGCGAGATACGGAGCTTATAGAAGTCCTTCGCTGACCAGACCAGCCTGAGCGCTTCTGTGACCTACTAACTATAACAGGGACGACAAGCACCCTGCCCAGGAATCTCATCCTTGCCCAATATCGACCAAGACGCTGGTCTTGAGCACTGCATCCAGTGCATGACAACTCAATACCTATTTAGGATAAGAAAATATCCAAAACGTGATATACAGATGCGTGGGTTGCCGAGAAGAGGCGAGGAAGTGAAGATTTCCCCCTGCCTGCGCCATGCTCGTTCCCCGCTTGCTTCTCTTTCTAAATATCACGAGGGAAACTTGTGTGCTTACCGCACTCCGACACATAAGGCAAGGCATTGAAAGTGCAACATGCAAAAATAGATTGAGAATGGAACCAGAGAAAAGCCAATTTCTGCCGCCGCCAGAACCTCGTAGAGAAAGAATAAAAAATTCACCGGAAATCACCGCCCAGATATCATCTCGATGGGGTGCCTTTGTGATGGTCAGAGAATGCAGTCAGAGACGATTGCGCACTATGAAGGGGAGCACTTGCCTGATCAGGACATCTTGTTTCTCTCTCGTTCGATGACCTGGGGCTCTTGGGTCCTTTTATACAGAGGTCGTCGCTCGAGAGCCAACGTTGTTTCCCATCGCAGTTTTTAGCAACCCGGCATTGAGTTGCCGGGTGTGCGTTCAAAGTCTGTCTGATCCCCAGTTCCGGTAGACGCGAATGATTACCTAGAGGTACTTGCCAAAAGCCGAAGTGCGGCAACGTGAGCGAGCCAGTTCGATTCGCCCGAGGTGTGAAGTTTCCCCCGCAACCTCTCTTCCCCGATCGTAGAGCGCCCGCAACCTCTCTTCCCCGATCTTAGAGCGCCCGCAACCATCGAAATGGCATGAGGCGGCAAATTGAATTTAGTTTTGTTTCCAATTCTAGGGAATTCAGTCCCATTTTCGTCGATAGACAACGACTTGCCAACGCACCACCTTGACCATATGTCAATTCGATGAGATAATTAAATCTTATGATTGTATTGCAATGTCTTGTACATCACCATGGGACAGCGGATAATAACCGTTTTCGACATGCTGTGGTGATCAGCACCTATTATACGACGTCGCCCTTGGTTTGGAATCAGCGATCGCGATAACCGAGTACGCACGCCCCATTCGGGAATATACAGTCAAAGTGTTCGATTGGGTAAACCAATGGCGTGGTGCTCATCTTCAAGTGGATTGACATCAATTCGATCACAGCGATTGACTTGGCAATTGTTGCCTGACTTGGCTACAGCGACGTTTTCGTACTTATCATGCTGCAGAGCAAGCATGAAAGAAACCTCCGGACTTCTGGAGCTTCTGTGATGCTTCAATAATTCAGGATCGTTCAACATTGACAGGCATCTTGAGCAAATGAAGTTGACCATTGGGACATGAGCGCATGAGCGCATGAGCAGCGGGTGTGCTTTGTGCATGTACAGATTGTTGGCTTTGGTTACCCTTCCCACAGCGAGCCTGAATAGCGACATCACCAGGATACCCAAGATCGATTCAGCTTTTCCATGATGTTTGTTCCAAGTGTGCAAGTGATGGGACTCTGCAAACCTACCTAGTCAATTCCCTAGATCTTTACCATTCATAATCTTTAGGCAACTCCAAGAGAAGGGCGCGTCAAGTGGCGTGGAAGAGCTGGGCGAGAGCGGAAAAACCTCAAGTGCGGAACATTGGTACGATATTGAAGCAACGGTGCCCGTGATCGCCATTCCGAGGCGGTAAACAATACTGATCAAGGTACAACAAGCTGTCAGCATTCTAGGAAATTGAGTATAGTAGGTTAGTACCTTAACACCTCATGACATGTCCCGGCGAATTGTTGAACCACAGATATTCATGCTATTTGGGGCCAGATGGCAATTGTGAGCTTTGTCATAATACTTGTCATGATCTCGATGGGAGCTGATAAAGAAAATACTAGTCGGTTCGGGTTAATTGGCATCTCAGACGATTTCACCGATCTGTTACTTGGAAAAGCCGTTGCGCGCACGGTAACAATAGAATCCAGAGTCGCCCAGAACTCGGGAAAGAGACGGAAGCGCGCAGCGGGAACTTGCGAATTCGATGTCCGCTTGGGCAGTTTCTGACCCACTTTTCTCAAGCGAGGGATGCCTCAAATACTTTTTGTCCAAAGCTACCCGATCGCCCAGCATTACTTCCACCATCGAAAGCAGGTTTCCCTTGTCTCTAGTTTTGAATATGCCTCCACGTAAGGCGGTAACGAGCCACATCCCCAATTCAGCCCAAGTCAACATATGTGTTGCGCGGATGCTGTCCCCGCGGCTCAATGGCCTTGGTTCGAGGACTCCAAAGGGATCTAGCTCAGCTGTTGAAAGCATGGCAGTCAGCGTGTATACCTTTCGTATTTATCACATAATCCATCACCACACGTGCTTCACGTATGGTTTGATAACATCGCAATCCACATTATATATCGAGGCACGTAGTTAATTCAATTCAGTGAATACCATCAAAAAAACAAGTTTAAAGGTCAGTCACTCAGCCTTTCCAGCCGAATTGGATTTCGGTTTGGAAATAAGATGAGCAAATGTATTGTATACACATAATACACATCAAACTAGTTGCATGTCCTTGTGGCAGTCGAATATGCACTTATAAGGGAAATTTCGGGACGCAAAACACTGCAGCAGTTGGAGTTCGTCCGGAACTAGACTTCCTTTTTGCGACCAAAAAACTGCTCGGATGGTTCAACCAGCCGTCGTCGGTCGCGTCGGGTTAGTAAAGCCCCGCCCTTCGGCTAGTGGACGGCGGAATACAATCAGCGCCACGTAAACATAAATCCATAATATAGTCATCCTAGTTCCTAATATCAATTTCGCGTCCGATAGTTGTCCATGTGGGGAGATAATCCAACTATCGTGTGCCTTTCTATGCATCCATGTCTCTCATTTTCTCGTGTGGCAGTTGCCTGTGGAGCTTGGCAGTTTAATTGAGTTGACGTACCAATATTATGCGAGACATCCGATCCTGTATATCGTGTTGCGCAGCTCCAGCTCCAGAGCAATGGCTGTAGCTCATGGAACGTCACTTCAGTAGGAGGCGCTCATGGTCTAAATTATTATTGAATAGGAAATGTAAAATCCCTGCATGGTTCCAAGCGATCGGACTTACAACGCTCGTCGGTATTATCCTGACCTGCAGCCGTCCAGCATCTCGGAACCGCATCAGCCATAATTATCCATATTGCTGTACACGACGCACAGGTGGCCTTACGTTCAGCCAGGACGGATGAGAAAACAATCTCCAAAGATTACTGCCCCATGTACGTACAAAGCGGCATCTGCTCCATGATCGAGACTGGGGACCTCAAATCTGGAAGCTTAAGACAGGGATCAGATACAAGATTATATCACAGCCATCACAACACCTCATTGAAACGGAAAGGATCATGTAGATAAGTGGAATCAGTTGGAACGACTCGGCAGAGCCGAAGTGAAGGCACAATGGGAAAGCCCAGAGTGTAAGGGAATGAATGCTTGGGGCATCGTCATGAGCCGCACGAGCGTATCAATGTTTCTGAAAGAATTTTCGTGCCTTGTGGGTCTATTGGACGCGAATGCACAATTTCAGGTTGAGGGCTTGTGCTTGTACTATTCAAGTAGTTGTGGTACACACGGACACCTCGAGGGCACGTTGACCAGGGTTGAGGTGGTCTATCAACATGTAGTACACGTCTGCTGTTATAATCATAATTTGTGGGTGACACCAAAAATGCGGACGATCCTGCCTGCATAGCAGGAAGAAATGTTCTGTGGAGCTAAGAAGACACTTCAGCATAGCAATGCAGCATGGGAATAAATAGATACACGGGGTGACATTTTCTACGAGAGCAGATGGAGGTATTAGAGTTTTGCAGGGTGACTGGGGCAAGGTGAATGGCACGACAGAGGAACGGCGGAAGAAGCTATTACAGGAACGAAGGTGTGATAGTCAAGCCCAACGGGGAAGTCAAAGTAAAGAGTGTCAGAGAACAGGACGGGAAGCACCAGAACAACAACACGGCAAGACATATTGAGAACTGTGATTTAGGATACAACGACAGGGACGATACCTGAGCCAAAGGCCTGACACCCATGTGGTAGAACAAAGCGGAGGGAGGACAACAGGAATGGATGACAGATGGACACATGTGGGCGATAATGGAACATAAGCAGGGAGGGTTAGAAACGGAATGAAGGCTCCTTGAAGGCATAATATAAATGAACAAATAGGAAACGAAAGAAAGCATGGTGCGTATAATAAAAGAAGCATAAGTAATCAAGTCCAACGTCGCATGCGGCGGCCCTAAGCATGTCATCGAGAGCCGATAGATCATAAGACGAGTTGTATAGCGTATTCCTTTGGTGTGATTTTAATCAATGCATTTTATGGGAGGCGGGATTGAAGTATTGATGGCCGGCAGATAGTCCGGGAAGGTGGCGCGAAAAGAAGCGGCGATGCACGGACCACACGTCACCGACACGACACGAACCCTGGGCGTCGCCAGTAATCAGTCCTCCAGCGCGCCGACACATGCAGATCCTATAACCCGAGCCCGACAAGATCCGCGCTTCACATCGCTGGATGAATATGTCTTTCAAGCATGATATCCGCTATTTGCTGGATTTCTGGCCGGTGCTTGCCCCTTGTGGACACGGAGATGTTGATTGAGGTTGTCGTGGCGGCTGAAATCCTTGCCACAGACGGGACATTGATGAGCTGAGGGAAGAAATCACAATCAGCCGCAGAAAATGCAGAGGTAGGGGAGTAGCGTACGCTTCTCATAGGTATGAATGCTGCGTACATGTCGCTTCAAGTGTTCGCCTCGTGCAAAAAGCTTACCACAGCCCTCTACAGTACACTCAAAAGACCTTCCTTTGGCACTCGGTACTGTTGAACCAGTCTCAGCCATGGATCGAGAAGGAGCTGCTGCCCTTCGAATCCTGCCACTAGCTGTGGTAGTCGAAGGTGTGTTGGAAGTCGGAGAAGTCACTTCGGATTCGATTAAGGATTCGACGGTCGGGACCCTTCTACCTCGACTCTTCTTCGTGAGGTTAGGAACTGGAATGGGGATGGGCAAGACGTTGGAGGGACGGCTTCGTCGTCTGCCTGCAATTCCTGTGCTGTCAAGCTCAGGTGTGACAGCTAATTGATAACTTGAACTGAACGGGCCATTGGCACCAGTAAACGGTACGGGATCGGACACCGTTCGTCGCGTCCGGGTCGCGTAGCGATGCCCGTTCAGGGTATCGGCAGGATGATCATATCCGGTTTCACTGGGGTAGGAGCTAATGGTGATGTCGGGTGAGCCGTAGGAATAAAGAGAAGAGGGATGGTGATACCCAGCGTACGGGCTATACCTGTTGATGGTATGATTACGCACACGGAGGGGCCTGCCCTCATGATGATATGGAGACTCAGTTGTGGAGTTGACCCTCTGGCGCTGTTGGGTTTGACGGCCACTCGAGCCACGATGTTGAAGGCGCGCCCGAAGATTTGGAGCGTACTCGGGGTCAGATGAATCGTCATCATCACCATTGTCTAGTTCATCCTCGTCTTCAACCGGCTCGCTCTGTGTCTCTTGCAACTCTTGATGTGCTTGCTGATGTAGCGCAGCGCGTTGCACTTGAAACATAAACTCGTTGGGCATTTCGGACGTTCCGTAGCTGTCGTCATCTTCACCGTCGGCATCATCATCGTGTAGGGTTATGGCTATGGTGCCATTAATGCCCGAGCTATTCCAAACACTGCCCTCTGATCGAGTGACGGTGGCGTTCGGGCCATAATCGCCTTCTTGGTCGCTTTCCACTCCAACACTGTCAGGTCCGGCCATGAAGCCATAGCTAGTGTCGAACGCTGCCAAGACAGAGGTGGCACTACTTTCTTGAGGTGATATCTCCGTGGGCCGGATGTACTGTTGCTCAGTAGGGGAATGGTGCTGCTGGTGAGGGTTCACCACATGGTCGATTGTCTGGTGGTATGGAGGTGAACCTGTACTGTGATTCTGCGGAGGGTAATGTGGGGATGACACTGTTGCTTGTGATTGTTGTGCCTGCGGGACAACGGGGCGTGGCTGATGACTGGGTACGGTAATTGGTGAGAGTTGCTGCTGATATACTGGGGGAGATGGTGTCAGAGGGGAGGCCTGCGTCAAGGGTGACCACGATTGCTGCTGGGCTTGGGGATGTTGTGAATGTTGATGCTGTGCTTGTTGGACGTGATGCATGGTGGCATTTGCTCCAAAGGATTGCTAACGAAATGAGATGGAAGAGAGCGCAGATACTACAAAGCCAACTCACATTATGATCAAATGTGCTAAAGCCAGAGTACATGGCAAGATCTTCTTGCTTGACCTGCGAACTATATTGCTCGTGATTGGTCAGGGTGATGGGTTGACCTTGTGTGGCAGTGTTGGGATGAGGGAATTGAGAGAAATGGGCCGGAGCAGATGGTGACCAGCCGTCTAGGTCGGTATCGGATGGCCTGACGGGATAGGTCTGATAGGTACTATAAGGAAAGCTATGTTTCTTGTCTTGTGGCCAGGAGGATTGGGAGGGAGAGTAGTCGAGTAAGGAGGGATCTTGAAAGTGGTATACAAGATTGGGGGGGGTGTTGTGGAAGATAGTTGGCTCGTGGTCAGACATGTTTGCGTTGGAATGGACAGCGATGTTGAGGGGAACAGTGGTGCGCGAGAGGCACAACAGGCGGGGTAGATTTGAGTGCGTCGATGAACACTCAAGCTATGGCGTTTTTTAACGATCACGACGGGTGACCCAGTATAACAAGCGTTTAAACTCGGCCTCCGTATTTAAAAAAATTCAACAGACAAGCCTTACCCATTGGAAATCAAATCTGGAATGAAATGTCCTGTGCACTACCCACTACACCATCCTTGGCGCCGGTTATGATCGTTTTCGGTTTGTGACTGTCACCCAGATTTTGGGTGCTAAACTGCCTTTTTGGGCCTCTTCCTGGCTTCTGACTGCAAGCGAACCGTTCCAGTTGGATCTCAGATCAGGTCCGATCGCTCAAAACTGATCTGGCCGCATCGATCCAACTTACTCCATATCGCCGGCGCGTGAATATTTTAATTAGTCGACTCCGAATTTCATCGTGCCTGCTATGTCCACTGGCGGGAGAGTACCATGTGCCTTGCACAATGATGATTTGACAATTTTCTGCGTCCTAGTTCAAGAATTGGTTGGACTTTCACACACACCAATTCTATTTGCGAGGGAGAAGCGAACCCTCAACCCCTTGATTATTACGAGTGAACGTGTAATTTTGTCCAACTTCGTGGTAGCTCCTTCCACGAACCGTTTGTACATGTAGGAGGCGTCCTCGCATTTTGTCCGAAGCAAGGACAGGTAAGCTCAGCTGGAAAAGCAACCGATTATCCGCTGTTTTCTTTTCTTTCTAGGCCCTTTCTTTCCCCCCTTCCCGTCAATCCATCCGGCACTCCTACTCGCTGGTCAAGGAAACCCCAAGGTTCAATCCTGTACCGTTGAACTGTTCCTAGACATTCGGGGGTGGGAAACGACAGGTCTCAGTAATTCTGGTGTATTTTCGAGTCCTAAATTAACTGTTGTTCATGATATGCTCGAAGCTATGCAACCGGCCTGGCCAACGGCAAAATCTTTCGGATTTGATACCGTCCATTTTCGGTAGACTCGGATGCCATGACGATCGCTGAAGATGAATGTGGCCTTCAACATGTCATATAGCAAATTTATGCGGCTGAAGAGGGTATTTTCGCGCGATTTCATTCGAGAGCTTCCTCGTGATTGGCGTTTGCCTCGGTAAGCGCGTGATTTTTACCCTTGTTCATACAACAGCACAGAATGGAGGGATCACTTTCTCGCCGATGAAAGATAGGAGAATGTCAAAACTCCTAATAACCTCACGTATCTCCGTGAGATTTACCTGGTATACACGGTGGAAACGGCGCTTGACGCTCAGAGTTGCGACCGATGATGGCATAGAATATCTGGGCTCACGGTGCGTTCGTCCTTACTTAGGCTTCTGGTCCTAACCCGCGTTAGGAGGATCCATTTTCTACCCCGGTAGGATTCCCCCTACGACGGGTGTGCGATTGCAGTTGCCACTGATGGACATTTAGTTGAACGCCGACGTTCTGTAATGCTTCTGAACTCCTATGCTTTGACAGAACTAACCACTTGAGCGCCCGCAACCCTCCTAAATTCCAGTCCTTCGGAAAACATACCAAGCACATGCTCGCGTCCCCCTCATTGAAAGTTGCGCCGGGTCAAGATGGAAGGCTCAGGCTGCATATGGATAGCCATCCACTTCATTGTGAGCGGTGATGAGGCTGGTCTACTTCATGCCTGCACGAGGGCAGCATGTCCATGTCGTCGTTTCACTTAGGCTTTCGCACATTCCAGAATAACTACTTGAATCTAAAAATAATTATGCAGCATCAAGGCGTATTTTGGAGCGTCGGCTTATTAGCTCTCCGCTGCGGCACTATCCATACGCGTCCCCAGACTATATTACCGCTGACAGTCCTGTTTGACGGGTCAAGAATCTTCGTTCAAGGCCTGGACCTCGGACCTCTGTGAAGCACTATGTTCCCCACGAAATGCTGTGGAAGCTAAGTCAATGCTCACGTTTCCCATGAGCATACCGACACGAGGATCGTTGATTATGTATGTCTCATTACTGGTGCCTTCCCTGCTCGATTGGGAGCCCTTCTAGGTCATATCTTGATTTGAATGGTTATGTTTTCTATCCACGCGGCCCTAGCGTTTACCCAGTCTAGAGCCTCGAGAACGCATGATCGTCCAATTGTACCTCACTGAGGGCTCACCGTTCGTCCCACTTTGTGACCGAAGATCTTTCCATGGGATGCCCTTGCAAGCCAAGTTTTGTGTGCCTGCAACGTGCAGTGATGGACGACACTTGCTAGGAGTGGACCTCGGTGAGAAAATCTCCGAGGTACAATACTCTCCTGATTTGTGGCGAACTTTGTATTGATCAATATTCACTAGATAAACCATGCCTTTTCGATGGAACATTTTTATAGAGCCTTCATCTCGATAATAGTTGCGTGATTATGCATATATGTTGTGGCCAAGTGCTCTGCGAGCAATAGAGGTCCTTGCATTAATGTAGCAATGGTAGACCATGCATAATGCAGGCCAATACTACCAGCTTGAATTCTATCTGTCACGAAGATGATTATCACTGACACTCACGTACTTGGATCTTGTACAGGGATCATTGACGTGAGGACATAAGTTACACAATTCGAATGGAAACTTATTGCTAGCACACGGCGAAGTCGCACAACGTCTACCAAAAGTATAGGTCGACCTAAGTTCGACCTTACGGAGAGATCTATCTGTCAGTGCCTTAATATACATGGAAAGGCAGTTCATGCCTGCATACCCGCTAGTACCCCGATGGTCATTCCCCGCTGTGCATGTGATCCACAGGCCTAAGGCTTCCTTCTGCGAATTTATCATTGCTCGGTGACTGAGAATTATTCTGAATGAGCACGAGCGGGGAGCAAATGGGCCAATGTTGCGGGAAAACTGTATGGTTTGATAGCGTCAAATACGGTTTGATGCGATCTAATAGGAAATAACTCTGACCGCATGATCAACAGTATCCCCTTGGATTGGACAACTCGCATTTTCGCACTGGCACTTTGCCTTGCCCTATGCCCCATCGCTTCTCCAAAGACCCGGACGAGAACATGTAATTGAAAGCTATCGCTGAATATCATACCAGAACTAAAATAACGCTCCACCAACTGTTTCACCCTCTCACAGCCTCAGGTGGAGGCGTTGCTGTTACTTTTAAGGGTCTAGACATTTTTGGCTGTGCCGAACTAAATGGAATTGCGGCTGGAGTTTGGATTGGCTGAGGGGTCCTTGTTTGGATCGGACCACTCGACCAAACAAGGAGTTACCGATTTGCGCTCCTCCGATGCAAGAGCCGATCTAAATGGGTGCGTGCTGCGGGGATTGGCCAGATACTTTCCTGTGCAGATGCTAGAGGAATGTCATGCGTCATGTCCCTGGAGGGCGGTAATGTTTCTGTTAGTATGTCTGAATGGTGCGCAGCCCCACTACGGCGGTGCACATTACGTCTGCGACCGTGCTCCCGAGAGAAAAGCATCATTATGACCAAGGGTGGATGGAAGCAGTTTATTGGAAGAAAATGATTATCACCCCTTGGCTAGGCAACTGGAAATTTCCCTGTCATGGTGGGTCTGCAGGGAGGAAATCAATAATTCGATTGCAACTTTGCAAGTATGAGGTATTATTATTTTTACAGACCACGCTTTGGTCAGAGAGAGCCATATCTGTGATGCTACATTTCATCACCGTGCGTGATTGACTGTGAGAGGGTGATTCAGTTACAGTCCGCGACGTCTGGGACGCCACTTCTTTCTCACAGCTTATACCTACTTCCACTACTCGCATTAAGCTGTAGGCATGCCATCGACGCGCCATATCCGGATTATGACTATGCACTGTGTACGACCATGACCAGACCTAGGGAGGGAAAATTCCTATCCCCAAGTCTAGGTGACATGGAGGCAACTAAAGCCAACCTTGCCTTTCATTTAGTAAAATTTGAGAAGTTGAGCGTTTCAATGTTGATGGTACAAGAAGAAACTTGGACCCACGGGCCGATATTCGCGATTGAAGCGTCAGCGGGCAGTGGCATAATTAGCACTCCCAACAACACGAAACTCCGCGGGACTTCCGCGTGAGTAATCTGGTATGATTCCCCCAGTCTCATCTGCACCAGGTGCCTTAGTTTTATGACTCAGTGTGCAGGCTTCAGAAACAGTCGGAAGCTAGTTTTTGACGACGCATATAAATTATTTTCAGTCACACTGTGGGGATGGGATGATGTGCTGGTGGTGTTGCAAACACGAGAATAGTTGGAGTGTAGCCTGGTGACAATGGATGGAGCTCTAAAAAAAGTCCTATTAAGAACTCGACTCCATTGGCGTGATACCCAAGAGAAGTCGGGCTGTGCTTCGTGATGTCTGAAAATCAACCGGTTCGGAGTTATGGAGGTTCTCTTTCACCATAAGACAGCTCCTTACATCCACAACTCGCTCTTGCGTCACATTGCTTGTGAAGCGAGTCTAATACCTATCTTGATGTGAAACTAATGGACAATACGATCCCGCTAGCCGAGGCAATGTGAAGCGCTGCTAGACCGACCAAATTCGGTCCGAACTTCGGTGGTAGCATCGAAATGTTAATCACGATCATCCGGAGCTTTCGCGTGCCCATACTTTATGCGACCATGATAGCTTACTGTGACGTTTGGCACCAGCGCTATCCGAAATTGTGCTGCGTACTTCGGATCAGCACACCATATGCATTGTGCATTGCTCTGTGGAGATGCTATGCGCGCTCAAAGTACGCCCCGATGCAAAGCAGGAAAGGTTATATGACGATCAGGCCAAGGCAAGCCTGTTGATCATCTCGTTATCGCCATCAGGAAGTCGGACGTCTAAGCTTCAATAGGTAGCGAGGTACAGTTGTTGAGGATTTGGGTACCTCTCGTTCCTTGTCTGCGCGTTCCACAACTGCCGACGGGAGGCTTGCTGCCAACCACGATCGTAGAGGATCATATAGGCAACAGACATCGGTGAACTATATGTCTCATGAATAAACTCCAGTCCGTAGCCTTCACTTTATAGCGGAAAGAACCCTACTGATGCTAGGAATACTCATATCGAAGGGCTGGCAATGCGGTCACCGCGTACGGGGGACGTAATATCACCACCACCCTGGCTTGGGAAGGAATTTTCAATAGATATTGCATCCTGGGGTCAAGGGGGTCCAAATAAGCAGAACCGTTTAACTATGCATAGTTTGGCTTGCCTTGGTTCCTCCGAATTAGAACTTGGAGTCTCGCACAGTAATACCAGGTTGTGACTAGGTTGCAATCAGCCCTTATCTATTCCTGACTGTACCCGTGGAGTGGACCTTGTTTCCATCCGCTACAACTGAACGTAAGTAATCCACTTGTCTGATGAAGGATGACTGGTAGCATCACGTATATATATGTGAATGTTATTCATGACAAATAGCTCGGCAATCGCTACCCCTCGATTCTGGGGTTGCTGTGAGCCATAATTCGGGTGATGGTAGAGATAAGAAATAGAAGTGGAAAGAAGCGGAAATCAGAATGTAATATACGAAGAATTGCAGGGAGAATACCTCACCAATGAGTTAACGAGCGTGGGAGAGTAAAAGCTCCCGGTGAATATCCATTAAGATCAGTATACAGTAATAGGCAGGGAATAAAGCTTAGAAATAATTATCAGCGACACAAGGGTCGACCTGTTCACCCATCAAAAACGCCACACTCCCTTGGTGATCATTGAAGTATATGCCTTTGTCCTTTTCCGTAAAGCTGATGTCCTTCCTTACTCTATTCCTGCAGGCGAGATGGCATTAGGCCCGAGGGTAGTATGCATATTGTCTAAATGGCTGCCTCAAGTGACAAGTGTCTGCAGGTCCGCTGACACACTCGCGGGGTCGGTGGGAAAAGCAACTCCCGAAATCACGGTCCAAGCCTCTCCGCGATGGGAGCTTCCAACTCGGACAAGGTCACGAGAACCAACCATCACCGGCCGAGGGATGGGTCTCTCAAACGAACCAGTTTCTTTTGAAGTGACAGATTCAGAATCTGCTAATGGTAAAGCCAATCAGCAAAAATTTCAAAACACGAAAAGGCAACGAGTTATTGCTGACAAAACTATTCAGCTGGTAAAAAATTTGTCAATTAGGTGAAGGATAGTGACTACGGCAAAACGATCAATTCCTGCAACACATTACATTTCCCCTTCTTCTAGTACCCACTGAAAAGAGGTCTCTTTGGTGTGCGTTTGCAATGGTTTCAGCTGCACGTAGCACAAGTTTGTCGCGTATTCAGGTCGACACAAATATTGGAGCAACCGGTAAGAACCGGGGGGGGGGGGGGGGATCTTGATAACAAGGCACCGACGGCAGACCAAGCGAACCAAGCTGCATTTCCCAGAAGCACTGTTAGATTGACTAATAAAGCAAGACGTAAAACACGCGAAACCCACTTAACGCGAGTAACGCAGTGAGCATTTGTCCCGTCCATGCACACGGCCAGTATTATATCTTGCTATGCTGGTGGGTGAGTACAGAAGTTAGTCTTCGTACAAGTAACCGGATCACGAACCAATGTGAACAACTCCGGCGTTGTGCCTGTCTGGGCTTCTCTAACTGGGTGGTGATTAACTTCATGGTCCGTTGCAGGGAATGGACAAGATTTCCAATTTGCGCGATCCCACCAAATATGTGCACATTCGCTAGCTCTTGCTCCATATGGGCCAGTCGTGGGGTTTTTGAGCTGAAGAGATCTGGCCGCGATTTGGTTGCTTTGCTAAACATGATGATAGGTCGAGAATGGAATGTGAAAGGCGCCAACCCTTTTTGCTGCCAGGAAGGTGGAGCTACGTGTTCGAGGAGCACGAAGACTGCCATCTTACGTAGAAGAGCTTCGTGAGTAGCACTCGCGGGAGAAGTTAGGCTCGAGACGATTCAAAAAGCTGCAAATGACGACTCAATTCTACTGATAGGTGAAGTGATTGATGAGGACGAAAGCTAGACAAGATAGGACTATTCGGTGAACGTAAGAGTTCTGTGAGGACCGCATCCATGGGCCGCACACCTCAGGCTCGATGAATGGCGATTACAAACAAATTGGAATGTAAAACAAGGGTGGTTGATTTTCCCCACAGGACTGTGGAATGAAAAGACACCAGGTGGCTATTTCCGATAGGTCTGTAAGTTAGGAAAGAGGAGAAAAGGTCAGCACACTCCATTACGAGTTAGCACACAGTGGAACAATGATCGGGTGCCACAAATGGAGTTAGAGGGTTGTAAGAACGTAGGACGTGAGCAGCTGAAGCATCGGCGGATGAAACACGTGTAAGTTAACCTGACGTCTTCAACAAAATACGCAGGCTCATTAGCGTTAAGGTAAATCGGACAGTCTCGCTTACAAAATGAGAAAGAACCAGAGGATCCAGTGTCTTCGGCCAGGAAGTCTCCGGCATATATTCGTCATGGCCTGATATAGCAGCTTCAGTTGGTGAAGGCCATCCAAGGTTTTTGAATGGGTCGGAAATCACAGTACTGGTTCGATTGGCACATGCGCGAAGTAAAGGAAACTAACCTTTTTTACAGTTGACCTCCATATAGGGTCGCCGAAAATAACAGTTATACGCTAGTGGAACTGCGGAACCATTTGGGAGAATTAAGCTACTCGGCCTGCCCTACGGGGAGGCTCATATCGGCTGATAAGGATCACCTGGAGTGACAAGGCTATGAGATCCTCTCAAAGGCGTGATTGTCCTTCGATGAAGCACAGGAAGCTCCAGCAATACGCGTCGACCAGAGTCATGCATGACAGACATGTCTATCCTTCCCAAAATAGCTATTTAGCAAGCATGTTATTGTGTTATGAATACGAACTGAGTACCCACAGGGTATACTTTCGCTCACGTGACAGAGGACGCGATAGCAAGCTCGACGTGGTTGAAAAGTTGACATGGGAAACCCAGGTTCTTCACCAACAGCACGAGTCGGGATGCTTTACCGACTTGACGGCATGGGACTGCGGTCAAGGGAGACATCCTCAAGGGCCGACATTGGATGATGCTGTGATGAGGGACTTGGGTGACAAAAGCTGATAATGGACTGAGTGTATGCGCACTGAAATGCAAGCATCTCGTCAATTATTGACGTCCCCTTTCCATTAAATGGCATAGATAATGACTGGGGCTCATGGAATCTCGGCACATGTCGCTGTCCATGTGTGAGCATAATATTTGGTGATAAGCCCCGAAATAGTCAACGTCAGGATAACTCATACCATTGGTACCATTGATTATCTACCAACGCCTCTACAAACGGGCGAGCCGACGAACGATAGCGGTAGCATTAGGAATGGTCAAAAGAGGGTGTCGGGATGGAAGGCGGCTGCCAAGCTGGGAAGCACGTGGAGGTGTGGAAAAAAATTGCCTCCGTGTACACTACCCCAGCGACTCAGGGGCTCGCAGACTTGCCTTCTCACTCGCCATAACCACTTTCTCTCCCTCATTTGTTCATATTGTCTAGAGTGTATTATCTTTGTCTCTTAAAATCTAGGTCAGTATCCCTTTTTCTAACAAAACGCCCCGCTTCCTATCACTGAAAGCTGACCAAACACCCCTGTCACGTCCACTCAGTCCGTCTTGATTACTACCCCTACGGACCATGGTTCTTGTCCACAAATTGAAGCAAATGGAGGGCCATGATGTTGAACACCTCCAGGATACAAATGACACGGAAATACAGACTGTAGTGCGTTCATTTTACTCGTTTTTTTTTCTTGCCAACGCCAGGAGCACCTAAATGCCTCAATTATTGCGCCGCTTATTTTGCAAAGACAACCGACAGGGAGGGGAATGCCACCGCAAAATACCAGCGCTACAAACAACAACCATCTACTACTCGGCGTCCACTAACTCGCTCTCAAACGGGACATGTCGCAAAACGGAAGCTTGTGGACGAATTGGTTGCGGAGGTACGATCTCGACCGGCAGCCACCACCAGGAAGAAAACAAGGATCACGCCAAAATCTCCAATCGTGGACAGCGCTGCTACGACACCCCACGAAACATCCCCTGCTCCTCAACCTTCCCTTGGGTCCGCATCCTCTTCAGCAGGACGTGATACCTCCGAAAGTTCTATTTCACTGGACATGACCCCCCTGAATTCGGCCTCATTGACTTTTTTGGATAACCCATCACCCGCCAGCGTAGCTAGTATAGACCGCCGGGGACCAAGATCACGCGCAATACTCCCGGTTCCTGTCCCTAATTTGACGAAGAAGAGCCGTGGTCGGCGAGTCCCAACGCAACCAGTCCCAGGACAAGAGGGTCCTCCCGAGCAGACACGCCTTTATGTTTGCCAAGTCGAAGGTTGCGGGAAATGTTTCCATCGTGGTGAACACCTCAAAAGACATATCCGGTCTATACACACCTATGAAAAACGTGAGTAAAATTTTTTGTCAATGCTGCCCCTAGGGCTTTATGCTGACCCTGACGATATGACATAGCATTCAAGTGCACCCACCTGGGGTGCGAAAAGTATTTCAATCGTCATGATAACCTCTTACAGCACCTCAAAGTGCACAAAACGCCTGTAGTCGCACAAACTAAAATCATTGATGGTAACGAAGCATTGCAGCTTCTCCAACCAACTCAAGTGCGCGAGCCTGCCACAGAAAATCTCGTTATACCCATGCACAAGCCCGAAAAGCCCGTATATCAACCCCCAGCATCCTTTGTCAGTTATTCAATCACTACCCCCTATGGTACTGGTCTTGGGCCCGGTTTTGCTACGAACATGGCTGTCTCTTCGCTTCGCACTGAGCTTCCCCAATCGCCACCCACTACACGTACTCGCGATCCACTTCAGGGCAGCACGGGAATGCATCCACATTCCGCCCAGGAGGAAAACTTGAGGATATCATCTCACAGGACCGTTCACCCCATCACAGCGCAAGCATGGAAGCCATGAACATTCGCCCCCTTAGAAATTTGGTTGTGCTGTCGTCGCTGTAATCTGGCCCAGCGACTCTCAAAGACGTGGACAAAGATAACAACACCACGTGCGGTATATAGGACTATATCTATCATCCGACATATGGAACGACTTACTGCACATACGAACATGCATATAAATGTACATCTGAACTATTTATCTACTGCCCCTGTCTCATGCCTCGGGATCCCGCTATAACCAACCCCATCTCCTTCGCCGACCTCCCTTCCCAGTTACGCTTGCTCGTCGTATGTTAGAATGTGATTACGATATCGCTAATGACGTGTCCGTCTTGCCCGAATCCCCTCGTATTCATCTCTCCATTTCCCTTCCTATTTCCCCTCTTTTCTTTTCCCCCAGGTGGTGAACTTCAAATTTATCTTCATAACACCTCTCGTTAACATTTCTCGCCCCAACCGAACTATCCTATCAGCCTTTTCTATAGCACGAACATGATGCCTCTCACCCAAAAATTCCTACTAGCTATCCTTTGTCCCCAATCAACCTTGTATCCATATGTGATGAACCTGAGGATGTGAGTGTCCATGACGGACTAGGCCTAATAACACCGCCTTTTGAGTTAGGAGGATATGTGGTAGATGCAGAGGTCCGGGACAGTAAGGAGGCCTACGGAGGCGTACTCCTCTGTGCTGCTTTGGACACATATCCTCATGAGCCAGACGAACTGGACATAAATTCTGTCAATCGACAGAGTACGGTTTAACGTTACCGAATATAGATAGGAATTCAGTGTAGGAGTGACACGGACGTACGTTATTGGCTCCGTTATGGGACGGATTAGATATAAGTCTAGATTGTTTCCCACTCTTTGCCTTATCCACATACAGGAGCGATAGCCTCATCTATACGTCACCTTCATATCTGGAACAGAGCAGACAGATATTCCGAGGTGCCTGTGATGGGTCCTTTCAAATGTGCTCATGTCAGACAGAGAGCGTTCAGGACACCTAAAAGGTAAGGGTAATGCTCGGGTCGAGGTCCCGCGAGAATGTCACGTTGACGTTTGTTACGGTATACTTCTGTTCGACGTATGGCCGAAGGAAGAAGAGAAAGATGGAAAGAAAGGAGATGTAGCAGAGGGGTGATCATTCACGAAGTTTATCCCAAAGCCCATCCCTACACGTACGTGCGGAGCATCGTGCGTAGACAGTGTGCAGGTTACGGCACACAGGGGTGTGAACATCGCAGAGTCGAGACGTATGTTTGGTTCGGCGGTTATCCAAAATGAGGAGAATAGGAATGCACCGATCACAGCTCAGTGGTGTCGAAGATGATGGCACTTATGACTGTGACTAGAAGAATTTTAGAGGAAAGCCCGAAATAAGACGCCATCAAGGTAGTTGTTATACCCCGTTTAAATTAAGAGACGTCGGGGATTTCGAAGCTCCTGGAGGCTAACCAGTCTGAATCTTCGTGAGTGTCCGAAAATAATCCATTTCCACGGCTCGAGCATACCCAGAGCGAAACTCGACGTTGGGGTGTTTTGATCAACCACGTCGATAGTAGGTACTCGGTTCCGGAACTGCGAGATTTGTTGGACGAGCCTTGAAGGAGATAGCCAGTGCTAAGCGATCCGCTCATCGCGGGTCACATTCCCAGGAGCTCAATTGCCATTGCTCCTAAGTCTGACGCGCAAGGGGGAACTCACTTGCAAGGGAGTCCGCCCTTTCGCACTTCAGCGATGGGGAAGAGTATACAAGAGCTGTTGAAATGGCCGCGATATGCTGCATGGAACCTGTCGTCAAGAAGTAACAGAGCCGCCTTAACCACGACTTGGAGATGCGGTTACGGCTGCAAAAATACACTTGACTTGAAGCAATATTTGCTACACTGAGGGGGGGAAGGATGAATGATATGGATGGAAGTATATTCCGTTTCCCTCGGGAGTAGATGAGAGGCGTATGTGCCCCATTTACATGCCCCTCTATCCTTCGTTTGACAGGAAGGAGCTCAATAAGCAGTAGACATAATGCATGGAATATCCATCTAGATGGTTATCACTATGTGCGATTTTCACTGCCAAAAGTCCAATGGGTACCTGGAAAGGGATACATGTCAGTCACCTCACCGCCCCCGGGCTGAATCACGATTGAATCTAGAGCCAGCGTGCTTCAGGGTAATAACTAAGGTTTGACATGACACGATTCGCAAACAGTTTGAGTTCATGCGAACCAGTCTTTGAATTTTGTACCCAAAGTCTGGTTTCATCAAAAAAGTTGAAAACCTGATGGTGAGAATTGTACCTGCCAATGAGCTTGAAGGGTCAGGGTGAGGCCTTGTTCGGCAAGATTGCCTAGGCCCAGGCGTCCTGCTAAATTTGAGGCGTTCGGGATGTACTAAGCAGGAGCCGGTCTATAGACCCTCAAATCGACGCGTTCGTCTTTCTTATCCTCATACTACACTGCGGATAATACCCTCACTCATTTTTATCCATTATGCTGGCATTTCCGTGAGGTTGAATGAGCCATTGTAGTTGCTCAAAATGTGTCTTATCTAATCAAGTGACATGGTATGACAGCACCGATAGGCGGGAAGGCCCGGCCTAGTCATCCGAACAGGGCCATTAAAATGTTGATGACTTACACATCTCGGAACGGAAAGACCTAGGGCTACCCGAACTGGTCACGGTTATTTGTTTGCCTTCCTCTTCGAGTTATTCCTCCGGTATTCGACCCTGTGGAGTCCCTCTATCCAGCGTTCTGCTCGCTTCACCATTGCCACGGGCTCCAAGTGCCTCTGTGAGACTTGTCATCCTGATCGTTGTTTTTACTAGCCACATAAATAACCAAGAGAAATGGCGGATGACTTCGATCTTGAGGCCCTTGTTACACTCGAGCAAACGTGTGCATCTTAGATTATCACCCGCAAGAGCCTAACAATAATCAGATATGGCGCTCTTCCTTCAGTTTTTATGACGAAGGTTACAAAGATGGCTTCGCACATGGTCGCATCCATGGCATAATTGAAGGTCGTGCACTGGGCCGAGAAAAGGGTTTCGAAATGTGGGAAGAGCTGGGTTTCTACGAAGGCTTCGCTCTGATGTGGAAGGCCATGCTCACCCAGAAACGTCCAGACGAGTTGCGTACTTTATTTTAATTTTAAGTTTTGCCTTTGGTTTCAAGTCTATGCGTTTGTCCATACCTCTCGGCTATCGCGGAGAACCTAACCCTTTATGTTTTTTAAATTTTTTTTCTCATTTCCTTTCTATGTCTTCATGTGATTTGCATGGAGGCCACCTCGTTGTTAGCAATTCTCTCCTCACGCGTGGGTCACTAACCACCTACTTTGTTGTGGTATACAGCCGTGCTTTGCACCATATTAAGCTCCTACTGGACCTGATTGTTCAGTTCCCTCGCGTAAATCCATCAAGCATCTCGTCATCTCCACCTGCCCCGGGATCGGGAGCCGTATCCACGACAGCAGATCCTCAGATGGACGTCCCAAAGTTGTTCCGTCAAATTCGTTCTCGGTATAAGGTTCTTTGTTCGGCATTGGGTGTGCGTCCGAGTCTGCGCGCCGCAGATGGTACCCCGGCTGATAACATTGAAACGGGTGACGAGAATCTCAAGGTTGGCGGTGGCACTCATAATACCAACCCGACTACGGCGATCAAGCTTTTGTCCTCTTCAACGCCCACAAGGGCCGAAGCAATATGGCATGTAGAAGACAATGGCTCCACAGCAAATGTAATCAACGTGGATCCGCGCAGCTCCGCAACTCGACCTGGTATAGTCTCTTTCAATTCGTTCGTCCACGAGCGATAACAGCTTACGCTATCCTAAGCCCTGGACTTTTGAAACAAACGACAACCAAGGGAAGAAGAAGATCATACAAGATTATCAGCTGTGCTGTCGCTGATATCCTTCATGGCGATGGCATGGACAGAGGCACGAAGGAGTGGAAACATGGCAAGGGTGGAGGATAGTACACTTGCAAAGATCAGGTGACGGGCAAAAGCGCCTTGCCTTACATGGTTGCGTGGATTTAGAACAATACAGAGCAGCCGGTCCCCACACCCACTACTCGAGGGAGGACCAAATAATTTAGTATTTACTGCTCGGTAACGAGCTTGGTAAGTACTTGATGTCCTCGCTCTAATCGGGGCCGTTGTTGCTTCCATTGGGTCGTTCCCGCCGGTTGCGGGAATTTGAGCAAACAGTATTTAGGCAAGGTTGAATGATGTTCTCATACATGATTGGTACAAATGCATTCAATCAGGAAAAAAAATTGCTCTTAATATAGCTAAAAAAAAATGGTTGAGAATCATGACACAAAAATGGTAAGCACGGGATGGAAAGGCCATAGCAGACATTTCATGAGATTGATGCGACAATAGTGGTGGTGTTTGATTCAGTTGATTCATTAGAATTTACTTGTGTATGTGCCGGTTGCTCTTGTCTAGGTGGCGTCGTGGACATGAATAGTTCTACCTTGATCCAATCCTTATTCTCATTGGGTCTTGAAGTGGCATGTCTAGAAAAAGGAAATCAACATAGGGTAATGAGCTTTTGGTTCAACAGTAACTGCGGCCTCGGAATGGAAGCGATGAACCATGTGTTAAGGAAATCATGCGTACTTGCCGCGAAGGTGCGCCATCAATGGCGCCCATGACCACAGCTTCGGATTATGATGGCAGCGAAGGCACATGTGTGTCGCGTCTGCGGATGGTCGTAGCAGTACCGGCTTCGGCTTGCTTCTTAGTGATGAAGCGAAATAAATGTAGTCAATGTTCTCTACAGGCCGCTGGATACCATGCCTAAGGCCAAAACGAACGGTAATTGGAGTGAATCAATGTAAGGGACAATACGTACGTATTTTGCACATGCGAAATGGCTGCGGTTTTAGTCACCGATTCATCCCAATGCGCAGGACATAAGTTGCAGCACCACGCGATGTCTCTAGGTGGGGGTGTTAGGGGGTCCCAGTCCTCCTGCCGTTTGACGTCAGCCGCGGCCTCCGGTGTCAGAAGGGTGAACGCTGGTGGTGTATCCTCTGCGTGGCCGTTTGGCTCGAGAGGTGAGTCAATATGATGCAAGATCTATGATTAAGAATTGGTCAAGAGTTGAAAGGGTGAATTCATTTGAGTAAATGCTTACGGCGCTACGCCAGGTGCAAGCTGTCCGATCAGCCGATGGATCACAGTTAGCACAGACAAAACGGTAGCCGTCTGCGTCCATCTCTCGAGCCAAGGTTGTCTTAGGGTCTCTGCCTGCCGATGCAATCACAGCCACGGCAGCATCGTAACCTCGGTCATTGAAGTGAAGTCGGTTGTCAAAATGACTTTTCAATGCACCACACCGGAGGTGTGCTCCGGCGCCGTCCCAACCTATTAGGCACCTCCCATTAAGGGTCAAGTTTCGTTTCGAGCCCATGCAATGAAAGACAGAGGTGGCAAGCTCAAGTTTCCGCAGTGACTGTTGCATAGATGGTGCAGCAGGTGATCCACAACTCGGACCTTCTTGAGAACCTTGGCCCGGTAGCAACGAAGCCAACTGAGTTATCTTTTCAGTCGTCCACCTGTCGATAAATTCTGGGAGTATAGCCACGCCAGCTGCACAGTCCTCGGCTGTGATCATTCTATCTGATGGGTCTTCAATGAAGGATAGGAAAGGCTCTTGGTTTTGGATAGTGTAGCCAGGTGGGTGGTATGCCCAGGTAGACGGTGGGCACTTCTCTCTGAATTTTCCGTACACATCGTTGATCATGTTTCGGCGGCGCTCGAGGAGATTCTGGCGTTCTCGCTCCAAACGTTCTTTCATCGCTTGCACCATGTGATGTTCTACTCTCGGGCGAACGCGATTCCAGACTACGTTGTGTCAGTCACATACACCCCTCATGAATTGTATTGACCCTACCCTTGTTAGAGACTCTAGGATATCTTTCTATTTCGAGTTCGTAAAGTTCAAATGAGAAACGGCCGTCATCGTAATCTTCGCCGGTGTAACCAATGCCCATAAATCGCTTTTTCAATCTCAGCATTCGGTTCCTTAGTAAAGGTGCACTCGGAACCCAAAGCTCGAATACTCACTGGTCATCGAACTTGTACAATCTATCGTCATGCTCGCGATCGATCGCCAAAAAAATTTCGGCGAATGCTTTGGAGCAAGCCGTATTCCACTTTATGATATATATAAGTTGATGGACATGGATGTTAAAAAATTTGCACACCTCGTCCCGGCCTTGTGCTTTTTGCTTAGCTAGTTTGACGTATCCCTCATATCTCGTCTTTGCACCTTCCTTGCCAGCTTCAACTGCCGTTTTGAGCCGCGCAATCTCCTGAGATACCCTCATCACGTCCGATTTCAGGTATTCATCGGACATCGGCACGTCGTCTCCATTCCCACCTGAGAAAATTGGTCTAAGCAACTTTTGACACAAGATAAATTGTTGCCACATACGATAAAACGAAGCAAATGGTATCATTGTCCACAGTATTCCTTCACCAGTCTCTCCATCCCAAGTTGTAGGTTGCGTGGTACTGCACCTATGCTCAATGGACAGGTATGAAGTCTATCAGGATAGAATACGCACGTATCGGCACTACAGGTACAGCATAGTCGCTGTCCAAGACCAAAGTCGGTCATCTCGACAGAATTGTGGCAATTCTAGGTTCATATATAAATGCTAGTTTCGGGAAGTGGCGATAGCTAAGGACCCACCTCACAACGCAGTGGTCCAAACAGTAAATGTGCCCATCTCGTCGGGGAAACGCTAGGAGGGCATCGAGGTACGTTGGGTTCTTGGTCATAGGCGCTCGCCCATATGGCACGAGAGTGTCGAGTGGTAAGCAAGGTTCTCAGCGCTCGCGAAGTCTTGGTGAGGTGGTATAAATCTACAGGATGTAGGTATTGTAAAATCTGCGGACAGGCAGTGTGCACAATGATCAACGGCCCACATGACACTTCAGAAGGGACTGGACCATACCATGGATACAATATCGTAAGGCATCTCTTCAAAGAAATTCGTCAAGTGAAATGATTTGCACTCTTGTGAAACCAACGACGGACGTCCAGTACGTCGAAGCTGCCTCATCACCCAACCCAAAATGCTGTTGGCTGTTACAACAAATTACAAGAGACGCAACGATTCAAATGATCAACTCGGAGAGGAGTGAATATTTGAAAGGACATACCATGCCTTTCTATTTGCGGCTTCACAAAAATCGAACTCTCCTCGTCCGGATCTAGGTCAGGAAACGGAAGTGTTGAGCAGTCCCGTAGAATATCTTCCACGCATTGTTCGCCATTCGTTGCCTCAATTGATGGAGTTTCCATTGAGATCTCTTGGGGTTGAGGCAATAAGAAAAAGACCACCGAGGAGTAAGAAAGAATGTAAAGTAAGGCTTGAGGAGCTCCTTTAAGGGTAGGGGTACATCACGATGCGGCTGTGCATGAGGCAATTTGAGTCTATTTCCGACCAGACGGCCCCAATCCGACTCGATTCTGGTCATGTCGACAACACGGTGCCGCTGCTGGCCAAGGTGGACGTTGCGGGCTGAATACGGGGTCTACGCCATGGTCGCGATAACCCATGGCACATGTGTGCATCGGTCTACGCGACTAACTCGGCACCCTGTTTATTCAACCGCTTTGATCATCTTGACTGATATTGAGGCGACTCCCCGCAACTATATTATAAGAACGAACGTATATCATCGCAACAAGAATTACGACGTCGGCACCCCTGTCCGCTTCGCTCTGAGGCTATTGTCCAGATGATAACAATTGGTTGAGTTGGTGCGATCGCGATCTTTGATAATCTGAGGGGCATTAAAAGTCATGCTGCCGTGGTAAGCGTCTATCCCAAATATGTTCTCCTCTGTATCTCCATTACCACCATTAGAACGATGCCTTTCTCTGTCTTTAGTTCTTTCGCGATGCAGCATGTTGATGTGAGTACTCACATTCGTCTCTCATCTAAGCTCTACCTGACATGTGATGCAGCAGGTCCCTCCTCGCTGGATAGTTTTTGCCTGCATTTTTCTGGTCGGGTTGCACATTGTGCTGTTCGAACTTGTTTGTGGCTCTGGCATCATTGCTGCACTATTGGTGAGTGCTGTCCACTCCGTATATAGTAAGTTTCCAATATAACATTCCAGCGTGCAATCATGGAACATTGCGGAAAGACCCCCGAGAATGTAATACAGCAGTCCACGACCCCATTGACCAACTTCCATATTCGAATGTTGCGTGCAACGCGGGCGTAGTAAAACGCAGATAGCAATGCTTTCTCTGAACTCGGTGCCATCTCGATCAATCGCCCTTCCTTCACCGTCTCAAGTTTTACAAGATGCAAACTCAGCAAGGTGTGATGCGAGCTATACTCAGACTATGTCTGCCACCGTACCCACATTTGCAGTGCTCGACGTTGGGGTCGGGCACGACCGCCCCAGTCAAACTGCCAATTAGTCGGCAGGATGCACTGATGCAGGTCAATTGAAATACAACGATGCACCTCCGTTTATCACCTCCCGAGCTCGTCTGGGCAACTGATTCCTCGCATGCTCAATTGGCCAATCACAGCCTGGCGCATGCTCGCTCACCCACGAGCCCGCCTTGCGCACCCGACGTGGCATCATGCGCTATCCCAGGACGTGTTTCTCGAGCACTAAAACAACACTGTGCCCCAGTGGCCAGCTCTTCAACCGGCATCAGGCGATACTAGCCCCTGCCTTCCTACGACCGTTTGACAGTGCCATTGGCATCTATTCGTCGTATTCGAGGTCCGAGGCCAAGACTGTCAAAGGCTTTTCTGGAAGACGAGCACGGGCCCCAAATCTACTGCCAAATGACATGCAAGTGACGACGGTTCACGATTGGTCTCGCCATCAAATCATGCAAGATCCCCACTGACGATTGGAAGACCCGGATGAAACAATCGATGCATGCTCGATTTGGAGAACAAGGGAAATCATGGGCCTTAATGATTAAAAATGCGGGGACCCACAAAACGGTTGCTCATGGCCTTTCTACTGTGACGGATCTCCTGGAAGGTGGCATCATGGGTGACTACCTCGCGAAATTGCAGGACTTCTCAGTGACCTTACCTCACGATTCTAATGACGATAGTCCCAGTCCAATTATCGACCGAACACTCGTTGCTTTTCTGGAAAATCTCATCCACAATTTCGGCCACAAAAATGGTCCTGGATTGTCATATCGCATACTTGCCCCTCTTAGTCAACTACACCTCCAGAGGGCGCTAAGATGCATTAAGGAAATGACAATCACTTCTGATGTTTCCGTTCGATGTGTACCAGACCTTTTGAACGGGGCCCAAGCTGGAGGTCTTGAGCACTCATGTTCCTGGTGCGTCGATAGTTATGATCCAACCCCCACAGTCCAGAACGGTGCTACCTAAGTTAAGGGATCTCAATTTTGAATGTCCTACTCAGTCTTGAGGCCTTGACGCATATGCCTGCTTTACGTAGTAGGAGATGGGGTCCCTACAAGCTTGGGATCTGCTAAAGGCATTGACTGCTACGCAAACTCGGCTTATGTTAACGTTTCAAGCCCGGCGCCGGGTTGCTCGTGTCTTACAGTTATCATTGAGAGCCTCGGATTGCCATATACTAATGGAAGCATATATTAATGTTGTGGATTGGCGCAACTACGCCTATGAGACGAACCCCAGCACTATATATATGCTATCGGGCCGGCGATGACGGCATGAGTTAGGGGACAAATTTAAACATGTCAGCTTGAACACATTCGTCGTGATGTCTCACTCGAACACCATCATGAGGGCTGTGTCTCCTCCGATCTTTCGAGTCGCTCTGCATGGCGAGGCCTTGCTAACCAGTCCAAGATTTAATAAGGGCACTGCCTTTACCTATGATGAACGCAAAGCCTTTGGATTGATAGGCCGTCTACCCTGGAGAGTTAACACCATCGATGAACAATGCGAGCGCGCATACGATCAGCTCAAATCGCGCAAGGCCCCAATTGACAAGAATTCATTCCTTCAGAGCATGAAAGCACAGAATTGGGTTCTTTACTACACATTGATTTCGAGGCATTTGCGGGAACTCATCCCAATTATTTATACCCCGACGGAGGTACCTCTAGCCTCTGTTCATACTCTCTACTTGCATGCTTATATGCACTCACTCTAGGCGGATGCCATTTCAGACTATTCTCGTCTCTTTCGTCGGAGTGAAGGATTATACCTCACGTTCCCCAACAGAGATAGCATGGAAGAAGATTTCTTGGAACAAACCAAGGGTCGTGATATACGACTGATTGTGTGCTCCGATGCAGAGGCAATCCTTGGAATCGGGGACCAAGGCGTTGGGGTGTGTAATTCTTTCTGCAATTTTAACCCGTCTCATACTAATCGCCGCTCCGAACAGGGAATTGGGGTATGTATTCCCTAGTCGTCGACGCCTACTCAAGATGAGGATACCTCTTTATAGATATCCACAGCTAAAGCCGCGTTATACTCGTTGGTTTCTCTCAACTTGGTCTCTGGTAATATCTTATTACGTGCTTAGTCTCATTGGTGGAGTGGACCCTTCGAAAACCCTATCCGTCATTCTGGATGTTGGAACCAACAATGAATCCCTACTCAATGATCACCTTTACGTCGTAAGTCTATAGGCAGTGTAGATTGTAGATTTTCGTCGCCGATTTACCCACATCATTAGGGCTGGCCAAAGAGGCGAGTTGGTGTGGGCGCATATGGTGCCTTCATGGATAAGTAAGTCGGCGGTTTGGCAGCTCTCTAGGTCATGCCTTTGCTGAAATTGGTCCAGGTTCGTCGAAATTATTAGGAAGCACTACCCACATAGTCTCCTGCACTTCGAAGATTTTGGCACAGCGAATGCATATCGGCTACTTGACCGCTATCGCGACAAACACGCGGTATTTAATGACGACATGTAAGCATCGGAGTTGCTCGACGGAGCTTTATGCCTGACACATGTTTTAGCCAGGGAACTGGCGCCGTTACTCTTGCTTGCATCATGGCGGCAATAGGCGTGACAAAGTCCAGGCTCTCTGATCAACGTTTCGTTGTGTATGGTGCTGGTTCAGCTGGTCTTGGGATTACCAGTCAATTACGGGATGCCATGGTGGCTACAGACAACGTGTCAGTTGAGGAAGCCAACAAGAGGTTTTATTTGATTGATCGGTACGGTCTTCTGAAACGATCGCTTGACACTTCTCTGTATCGCGACAATCTGCGCCCATTTGTTCGACACGAACTAGATTGGGATTCTCCGGACCATACCAACTTGTTGGAAGTTGTACAGAAGGTTAAACCTACCGTGCTCATTGGGTGCTCTACTCATCCTGGGGCTTTCACTGAAGAGGTGGTAAAGACTATGGCTCAAAGCTGCGAACGGCCAATTATCATGCCGCTATCTAACCCGAGTCGACTTGTTGAAGTTGATCCAAGGGACGCCAACGAGTGGACAAAAGGCAAGGCACTCCTCGCGACTGGTAGCCCCTTCCCGCCCGCAAAGATGTCTGATGGTCGAGAGTATATGTGGGTGTCCTCGTTCCATGTACATGCACCGTTCTAACTTTGATTTGACCAGAATCGCGGAGTGCAATAGTTAGTTATTGCTTCAGTTTCATGCCACGAAGCTGACATTCTACCTAGATGCTTTAATATTCCCCGGGCTTGGCCTCGGCGCTACTCTGGCGAGATCGCGTCGCATAACGCCGGAGATGATCATTGCAGGGGCTCAACGGCTAGCCTCCTTGGCCCCAGCACTGAAAGATCCCAATCTACCTTTGCTGCCTGACATTGAGGATGCGCCCCAGGTTAATTTCGAAGTTGGTGTTGCGGCAGCAGAGAAGGCGATTGACGAAGGAATGGCTGGGGTTGGCTGGCCCAGGAGCGAAGTTAGGTCACAGGCTGAACAAGCTATCTGGAAACCTATTTACGGTGAGTATGTGTATGACCCAGAAGGGGGCATGTAGACAAATTTAGACATGTGCATGTGGCACTCAGGTTCTGTTATGAAATTGTAATTATAATCCATTGTTTGCACCAAAAGGGAACTGACGTCCCAGAACACACAAAAGGGCAGTGTGGAGCGATAAGATGAAGCTCTCGCAGAGCATCATCAGAGGCCCTTAACTTCCAGGAAATGCTGTTAATAACGTATGATGATTATTACTACCTCGAATCGCGGACCCACTTCTCCCGGATATCCTGGTTTTGACTCAAGTCATCAAGCTTTATGATTTATGGCTTTACAGCGTGTTCAGCATGAGGCCTGGACGGGGCAGGATAAGAATGAAGGCTGGGGCGATGCCTTGGACCTCCTCATCATACCCTTCTCCTCTAATCTGAACCATGACTGTCGTCCATGAAGACAATTGCGTGCAAGATCCGAAGTTACCTCTTGAGCTAGAGCGTGAAATCTTTGAAAGCGTCGCGCTGGAATCCCAGAGCGACTTGCGAACGCTACGCCTGGTGGCGCATCGCATCCGGAACTGGTAAGTGCAGTCGTCCTTTGTCGGTCACGTTGTGATCATTCAGTTCTGTTGCCACACAGGTTAAGTCCCATGTTTTACGAGCTGGTTATCTGCCGTAACGCAGGAGATCCAGTGATGCTGCCCAAAGCGGACGCCCGTTATGTCCAGCACCTCTTCTTGACGTACGAGGTGGGATACGGCGTGCCAGGAGCTCTAGAGTATCTTTCGCATTGCCACAATGTCCAGAATCTAGCGTTGTGGTTTGACCCACCGAGGAAATGCCTCAGCATCCTCACGTCGCTACTCCATTCGCCACTCCGTCGTCCGTCGACGCCGCTTCTTCGACTCAGTGTCAAGCTGTCGGGGGTGTTTGGGTCAGCGGGCGCACTTGATGCACCAGTGCATGTGGATTTCAACTGCCCGGTGTTGAAGGATTTGACCCATCTGGATGTCCTTGATTATCACGGACCGGTGTGCACTCAATGGGAGAAGAGGAATAATTTTGGGTGCTTAAAAGAACTTAGGTATCTTTCGTTCAACTATGGGATGCGCGTTTCTTTGCTTCTTTTGGATAATATATTAAGGGAGTGTAAAAAGTTGGAGGTGTTGGCGCTTATAGGTATTAGGGACTATAAGCTGTTTATGTATATATTTTCCGAGTGGAGGAGAGCGAGGAGAAAGATGGAGGGCAATTGGGGGGATACGGATTGGTACCATGGAATGCCAATCTCGGAAAGAGCATTGGAGGCGAGGGCGCAGGAGAATAAGATTATGGGGTTAGATACTAAGCCCGCGTGGTGGGTTAATGATTGGAAAGCTGGAGCGGTGGGCAAGGAAGATTTTTGGGAAAGTGCAAAGAAAATGGTGGCTGAAAGGCGAAGAAAGGACAAGGATCAAACACGAGATGAAGTGCCATAGGTATGAACGTTCAAGGGACTTGTGGCCGTCGCAAGGTGTTTTACAGACGATCTATCTATGGTTTTGCTTAATAAATTTGATGGCTTAACCTGTACTTGTAAACGTGTACACCATCATCTCGAGCGTTGATTTTTTGCATTCATGACCGACCGCATTTTTCAGGTGCTGCCAGAAGGGAAAATAAACCTGAAAACATGGCGTTCAAGTTACCCGATATCTGCGAAATCGGTGATCGCCAGGAGCACCGTGACAAGCGATAGCTACTACATTGGGTCCCGAATTGATGAAAGCTTAAAAGTTTGCATGCACGCGCAGGAAAAAAGCGAAACGAACGAAACGAAACGAGTCGGTTCCCATTGCTGGTGACTCACCGTGACGCACACACACACACTCCATGACATGCGAACGTTGAAGCGAACTTACATGACGCCACAAGCTGATCATCGGAGGACAAACAAGTGACCAAACAAGGAATGGACTGCCGATGGTGTTTTCTGTCACCCCGACTGCGACGCGCACGCTCCTTCTCTTCTGGCTATACATATTCTCCTTCATTTCTGGTGTAATAGCAAACACCGAGATACAAAATTTTAAAGTTCCAATTTCCTATCATGCATCGTCATATGTGCCTGAGGGATGGTAAGCGTTTACGTTGTCTGGATGTCATTTTTGTCGTTTGGCTGACTGTTCTTCAGGCCAGTTCTACAGTATACGTATCCAGAGATAGAGTGGAGTATTGTGGCACCGTCTACTCGAGGGACAGTCCCACCTTGTCCGGACTTGAAGGACCTAAGTGCATGCCCGAACGACTTATGGGTAGTGCTCGACCTCGGCCATAAGGCTTGGTTGTCTGGAACCGATTTTACGATAAGACTTTCATGGGCTGCGTCTGTGAGTCGCTGGCCTTTCACGTATCGTAGAAATTAATAACATGATACCAATTACTGTACAGGACCCAGTTGACTTTGCGATTGAGGTTATCGACAACATTGTCATTCCACGGCCGAAAGGCCCAATCCCACCACCTCCATCAACGTTTACAACAAGTAGTCTTTCAAGGAGACTCAAGCTCGCCCGCATTCGCGCTCTAAATGCTGCGGTTCCAACACCCAAAGCATCCTACACACTTGGATTCCCACCTTTCCCAACTTCAGAACCGCTAATATCTCCTCTCGCCCATTTCGAACATCCTCAATCACAGGGCGAACTTTGGGTTCCATTTATCCTCATTCTGGAACCACTTTATTTTGGGTTCCTTCCTGCGTCGATGGTTTGGGTGGTGGTGACAATTATGGTGTTGGTGGCTGCGAGCGTGTGGATGGCGCCAAAAGTGTTCATGAAGTTGCAGGGTTACGCAGCTAAGGTGAGGATGGAATATCGGGAGAGGGCTAAGCGCGAACGAGAAAGTGTCAAACAGGATTGAGGACACTGATCGGGCTATGATACTACTCGCTCGGACTGTTTCCTCCTGCACTTTTAGGCATAATAGCGGTACATGGACATCCTTGTTCGTAGTCTAGAGTGCCATCATCTGGCGTGCCCGAAATTATCGGTTGTAATTCAACCTAGGTTATGATGTATTTCCCCAGCATCACCGGAGTGCACATACTTGAGAAACACCATTGGACGTGATGGATATCTCGCGTCCAATTTGAGCAGGTAATAATTCCTCAACAAGCCTCTGCCCACAGAACCTCGTCACTTCTACAAGTATCATATTGGCCACGTACGAGCATTCGCTTTCATCGCTTGGACAGCCCGTGAGGCCTCAAAAGGACTACGTGGCAATCTCCAACGCAAGCATACATAAGGAATGCTTACATCAACTTGGTGATAACGATATAACTAAACACGAGCCATACAGTTGGTGTGGGTCCCCTACAACGTGAACTCTTGTCCACTCTTCTGATAGAAGTGTCCTGTGTAAAAGTGGAAGGAGCGTGGATGATCAGGTAGAAATCAGACCCCTGTATTCGCTCAGGACTTGGACTGGATGCAGGTTCCCACTTGGGTGGAATAGGTGGACATGATACGTCTGATTGACCACGCCTAGGCACCTATTGAATAGTCATGAGCGACGCTGGCAGCAACCGACGAGCCCAGGCCCTGCCCTAGATTGAATCACCACGCTGGCCGCTCCAAATGTGTGGGAGAAGCCCGGATACCCGACGGAAGCCAAGGCACTATGTCGGGTTGTTAGGGAGCGCTGAGGACAATGCGACAGCTCACGATGTCGGGTCATTATAATTAGCAGCAGAACGAGCTTGAATGTGTTGCTCACGGATTGGCAGGAGTGGCTGTGTTGATTGATACCTGCCATTGCCTTGTGGGCAGGCACACCACAATAATGCTTGTGGCCTTGACGGAGGGTGTATTATTTTTTCTGTGAGCACGAACGTTGGAGACAAACAGTGATGGCTCTCCTGGCCCATCAGAGGCTGCGAGCATGAAATTTCCCACCTATCACCGTTTGCCAACAGTTGGGCGTCGGTTGAGATTAGATTCTGAGCAGACGGGGTCAAAGAGGAGACCATAATTGAATGGCTGTTTGAGCGTTACGCAAAGCCTTGCAGACGAGCCAGCAACTACCTTCTCCTCCTCACCACCACCATCATATACTCCCAGCGCACAGCTCGAGTATCAACGCTCTTCGCAACGGCTCAGCGATTGTCATACCTGGTTGCTATTTTATATAGCCTGCCTTGAGGCGCTCTAATAAAGCACCTCGTGGCCTTTGCACCTCTACGGCCATCTGCAGCAGCCCTGCACCCTCGCTTTCCAACTTTCTCTAATCAGTCGCTCTCTTACCCTCTATCGCACCACTAACACCAAGTACGACTCATCGTCGTTCTCGCTTCTTCGTCTCCCCACGCTTCTGCTTCACCGTCCAACCATCGCGCGCCAAGCACCGTTTAAACCATTCTACGTAAACAATCAAAATAAAAACTTTCACACCATACTCGGCTTGCGGTCCTTGTCTAGGGTTTCGTTGGATAACGACGCACTCGTAGTTCCTACCACCTCATCACTCCTCTTCTGCTGCGCCAAACTTCGCCTTCAAAAGGCAGCGCATCCTCCCATCCATCAGCCAAATTGGGTCCAAGAACCGCAGACCAGATCGTGCTAGTGATAAACATTCAGGACCTCTAGCCAACCTCACTGAACTTTAGAACACGAACCTCATCATTTCACACCTAATACCCGTCCTCGAGTGGATCTCAACTAATACCGATAATTGTAATATGGTGGACTCGCAACCCTCTTCCAGACGAGCACCTGTTCGCTTGGAAACCCAAGATAGCCCTTGGACGGTCAGCGTTGCGGGGTCCCCCCACGATGCTCATTCATACTCCTTATATATTAAGAGTAAGTCGTTCGTTCTCTCAACTAAACTTTACATCCCTGCCGCTCCCCCTTTGTCCCTGTTATCTTGCCTCTCATCATCAAGGTGTATCATGCCCGGAAGGGCTGTGCCCTTCCCCCCTCATCACCCTGCCTCTTTGTTGGGAGGTCTTCAAATCACTCATAACCCTTCACTGACTGATCGCTCTCTTCCGCGTCCTACTTCATGGTTCTAGCACCCACTCACAATTTAACTCTCACTCGTACCGCCATGGAAATTGTCGAACTCGACCAAAAGCTTCGTGAATCAAACCCTAATGCTGTTATACCTCCTCTACCACTAGAGCCCCCGACCCTTCCATCTCCTAAGCGGAAATCCAACTTTCTCAACACTCTATCCCGTTTTGCCTCCCCATCGAGTTCCAAAACCGCTCGCAATGGTGCAGCACCTCGCACAAACAATGCCCCTGGTTCACCGACTAGCCCCATGACGACGTCACACATGTCACCTTCCAAAGACTCGAGCGATTTTAGTAATGGTGATGATGCATCGATGAGCCCAACATCGTTCACTGTCCCACTCTCCCCACCTCCCACTGCCAGCAGCACGTCCATTGCAGCATATCTCACCACCATCTCGAATACTGCTGCTGTCCGCCAGGCAAGGATATGGAAACGTTTCGTACGCGTGCGGACGGACGACTTGATGAGTGCACGTCCTGAACGTGCCATCAAGCGTGTACGCTCGGACCTCGCTGCGCATGGGGGCATGTCAAAGGACATGGCGGCTGATGAGACTGATGACGGAGATCTCATCCCTTCTGAAACAGCGACTGTCACAACGGCAGCCACACTGTCTGCAGGAGGTGAAGATGGGGCTGTCGCTCGAGAGCGGAATGGTCATACCGGTGATGACGCTGAGTCGATTGATGGGATTAATGGCTGTGGGGAGGGCGATAGTGATAGCCCGATTAACCGCAGAAGCTCTTTCCGTCCTGCTTCCGTCGTAAAGGCTCAGTGTGTAAACGTTAATGGAAGAGTTGAAGGCGGTAAAGATATCTCAACCTCCTCACATCCCATTACCGCACAAAGTAAATCCGAGGATGCTAGGGTCAATGGCATCCAACGGTCATCAGCTTCCGTGGATACCAAGACTATTGATACCGTTCAAGCGGAAGCCGAACCCCAATATGCTATTACGGAAGAAGCACCAACTACTCTCCAAACACCTGTTACACCTGCAGAAGTCCCTTCGAATCGTATCCACCGTTCGAAATCTGCTGATCCAGATAAATCATCGCGCCTGACGAGGGCGTTTGTCGACTCGGCCGTAACACCTGACGGCTCGCAAACAGGTGACGAATCCTCGGTGAATGGTGGCAACGGTAGCGAAAGCGGTACCGCTGGGAACACTCGGCGAAGGCAGAAGAATAAACGATCAATGTCCTCGGATCCTAGTAAAGAACTGGGATCGCCTCCTGGGAAGAAGAAAACGCGCAAGGTAGCTGTTGATGATTTCGAGATGATGAGAGTGCTAGGAAAGGGTTGCGCGGGGAAGGTGCTGTTGGTTAGATATAAGCACTCTGGAGAGCTCTATGCCTTGAAGGCGATTACTAAGCGACACGTTTTGGCACATCAAGAGTTGCAGCATACGTTAACTGAACAAGCAGTGCTCAAGAGGATGGCTGCTGATCAGAAGGATCCGTTTGTTGTAAGGCTGTGGTGGAGTTTCCATGACAAGGAAAACTTGTTTTTGGTCATGGTGCGTTATCATTACATATACTGGTTTTATTCGATTATTCAAGTTTATATTTCTTGCTCTTATTAGGACTTCCATCCTGGTGGTGATCTGGCGACGCAACTCGCTCGATGGGGACGACTAGGACGTGATCGTGCACGCTTTTACGCTGCAGAAATCGTGGAAGGTGTCGAAGGCCTTCATGCCGCAGGAGTCATCTACCGTGACCTCAAACCCGAGAATATTCTCATTGGCGCAGATGGGCATATCGTGCTCACGGACTTTGGTCTATCGAAGGAGTTCCCGAGACGCAGAGACGCAATCACCGCTCCTTCTACGCCTTCAGGTTCGAGAACGGGCATATACCCACCCTGGATGAAAGTGGAGACTGGCGGAGAATTGAGTATAGGGTGGCCGGGACAACCCATGGGGCAGTTGGATACGACCACTACCTTTTGTGGTACTGCGGAGTACCTGGCTCCAGAGGTCATTCAAGGGTTAGCCTATAGTTACGAAGTGGATTGGTGGAGTTTCGGGACGATGCTATATGAGATGTTGACCGGCATTGTAAGTACCCTTTTTATCTTCGATTGTGTTGAGGGTGTTTGCTGATTTGTGGTGGTGATAATGCGGTTTAGACACCTTTTTGGGCCAACAATCATTCGGATATGTATGTGAGGGTGCTGCAAGATGAATTACAGTTCCCGGATGATCGTGCTATTGACCAAGATACTAAGAGTCTCATTCGCGGAGTAAGCCACGCTTTACTGTATGTGAGAATGGGGAACTCATCAGCGTCGTAGCTCCTTCAACGTAATCCCGCGTTGCGCATATGTGAACCTCGGATAAAGCGACATCCTTACTTCTCAATGATGTGAGTGTTCGCAAATCTTTTGTCTTAATCTTTGTTATTCATGATGTCTATGCAGAGACTGGTCACACGTATACTACAAACGCTACATACGTAAGTCTTCACGTTGATTCCAAGAATCTCAACGCTAACGATGTGAACGCATATATATAGCCCCATACATTCCTCCAATTGACCCATCCAACGCCAGTGATACCCAGAACTTTGATGAAACCTTCCTGGACATGGAGCCTGTCCTAGATGACGCGGCTGATGAACAAACT